>BROG01000153.1:857500-1292972 GCA_030159075.1 Atrina japonica
ATAAATTTAATATAAATTGTAATAAATAAGGATAATAAACGCGTCATAGATGCTAAAGCTAAATCATTCCAATTCTTCTTACTTAAGGAAGGAATGTTATAAAATAATAATAATTGTTAATAAATATTTATCTTCATATATTTTAAAATTATAAAGCTTAAATGTCATTTTTTTGAAATTTTAAAAAAATCGACAAATGATCATTACTAAAAAGTATGAAGGTACAAAATGTATATACGTATGTACATGATGAAGCTATTCCAATGTCAACGCCTTTTTCATTTCATTATATTTAACTAAAGAAAATGTTACCTGTAATAGAAGCAGGCGTTCCTTTATCTCCCTTCCACCCTTTTTGTCCCAGTAGTCCAGGTGGACCTCTTGGGCCTGTCAAACCAGGTGTACCTTTTTGTCCTGCAGGACCAATCTCTCCACGTGGACCTCTTATTCCGGTATTACCTTTCTGTCCATTAAATCCACGGACACCTCTTTCTCCTTTCTCTCCTGAATTATAATATATTTGTATATTAGTGGAGAGAGAGAGAGAGAGACAGAGAGACAGAGAGAGATAGAGACAGAGAGAGATGAAATTTGAAGTTTGTATCATGCACAAACCTTGCAGTCCACGGTCTCCCGTTACACCTTTTAGCCCGGGACGACCATTGGAACCTTTTCCTCCTTCATCTCCGACTAATCCAGAATTTCCTTTCTGTCCAACTGGCCCAACATTACCTTTTGTCGAAGTTTGATTACATACAACGTGGTCCTGAAAATAATACAAACCAATGATATCCGTGAAAGCGAAAATACTTTTTGAGTCTACAGAAGTCAAATCCATATAATTGTGTCTGTATGTGTGTGTTTGGGGAAAATGTTTTTTGATGGAAATATCTTGCTAGAACTACACATACGAATGTAGAAAAATAAATTGGTATGGTATTATTGGACAGTAGTAGTATTAACGCTGAGCAAGTGACATCAATAACCTCTCGGCTTGTGTTGGATATTACGATAGAAATATGAGTGATTACACGGTTGTACTGGAATTATAAATCTTAATTTTGGTAACATGTTTTATTTATTGTTTAAAAGCAGACGATTTATTTTTAAAAAGTGGAAAAATCTTGTTCATTCACGTACACAGAGAAGTGTCCGACACCAGGTACCGTCCGATAATTGATATAGTACCAGTACATAACCGTAGCTTATTTCTTACAATGCGGTAGATAAGGCATTTGTCCCAACACGAATCTTTCAGTGATAGGTGGCCACAAGTAAATGGAGTATGTTATCGTAACATGGTACGTATGCTACCGACTAGGAGTATCATATACGTATTATATTTGGACTTTTAATATAAACATTAATATTGCACATAGAAACATTAAGAAACGTGACAAAGAACACAGAAAATAGTTATCTATTTACAATAACTGTAAAAAGTAGCATGCTGTTTTTGACTAAAATTATTTTATTTTCTGTAGAAAAACAAAATACATGAAAAATATAAATAATTATTAGTATTGTGTAATAAAACATAAAAAATCGGAAAATATATAGCGCCTTTAGAATATTCGTCAACATATATCTAGCCGATGTTTTTAAAAGTAGTTAATTCGAAAGTTAATTGGGTGTACTTGATAGTTAAGGCATGAGACTGAAACAAGTACGACAAAACAATTAGTACAACATTACACATTTTTGATTAATTACCAATTAAGGAAGTATTACTGTGGGAAGGAATTGTAGTTTACGAACATATTAATTATACTTACACTTGTTAACAGCATAATCACTGCATATTTACATCCTCATTACAGACATCAAGTAATATAATTCAGAGAAAATTCCGTTATTTCTACTATTCTTGTAGCGCCCCCATTACGTGAAATTTATGAAATTTATGAATGTGTCACTCACAAGAACAGATGAAATTTTCCGAATTAAGTACTCGGTTTCATTTTACTTCCGGTAAAGAAAGTAATCTTCTACTTCACTGCCCTACTCCTCAGCCTTCCTTTTTTTATTCGTTATTATTTATTCATCATCATAAAAACTTAAAAACCTTTGTTATCAAGTTAGCGATACTTGCACTTTTTTGTTATAATTAACTAAAACATAATTGACTCTATCCCATCCAAAATATATAGGGTAGCCGTACAGCATGGGTTTATCAGTTTAAACAAGTTTTTGAATAACATTTAGTGCCATTATTTTATTTTACCATAATTTTGGTCATGAAATATAAGGATTTATCAATTAAATAAATTTGTTATTTTTATTGTTATTTTTCACTCGGCCAATCAAAATACTTTTTCAAATTTTGGGACTACTTTTTTTGTTTAACGGGAATTTTTTTATGAAAAATAGATAATATATCTTTATGTATAATATACAAAATATTTACACTGTTTTAATAAAATCATTAATTTTTCATTTCACCTTGTAAGGCATCATAATGCATCTGGTTTCTCTCTCACCAACTGAAATAAAATGTTATTCATCACAAATTGACAAATATCCTATATTTATGAACCCTTTTTTGGCCAGAACGAGTTTACAATTTAGGTGACAGAGCATAACTACATTATAATATACTAACAAAAGTAACTGATCCTCTTGTTCCCATACATAAGAAAGTATGCAGTCAGGATCTCCTGTGAAGCTTGACATAAAAAAGTGAGTATAATCAGCCGTATGATAATCAAAAGTTTACTCCCCTCTCCTGCTAAGTTATTTAAATCGGACAATAATGCCGAACGAAGATATTGCTTCTTTTTTGTTCACACGTTGGTATATATATATATATATATATTGTTGAACACATATTACAAGCTCTTGGTGTATTTGTGTATTCAAAAGATGATCATTCAGTAGTACTTTGGCGTAAATATATGCCAAATAATTCCGCAGACTTCCAGTATTAAAATGGCAATGTCAGAATGTTCTCAAATTTAGTGGTCCAGCCCAGTCTATATGTTTTTTTCTATGTTTGTATTTTATACCTATCACTTTCATTATATATGCAATACGTATATAAGTTTGATCCACTTCTATATATGTCTCTTATTGGCTGTGATGTTGACATGAGGATTACTTACTTTGGGGTTACCGGAATAACCTTAGAACATTCACATGTATGAGTTTACAATTGTCATTCCATCTCAAATAACTCCGGTCACTTTGACACCAAAAATGTGGACCAGACACAGTAAGAAATTGAACTCTTATCCTTATCAATAAGAAAATCAGTATCACAATCTTTTATCCACAGCTATCATGATGCCCAACTGATTACAGAAAATTTGAAAATAATAAATAAAATTGTAATCTGACCTTTATTACAGTATGAATAGAAAAATAAATGTTAAATTTAATGTGAAAATGTCAATGAACACAGTGAATATAAACTAACCTTCTGTGAAACTGTCATCTGTATAATTTCTACTCTATGCTCCAGCGATCGCATACGATTGCAGTCTACACAATCTGTCACGAATAAATTGTTAATGAATAGAAAATATCTGTGTGTGTGTGTGTGTGTGTGTGTGTGTGTGTGTGTGTGTGTGTGTGTGTGTGTGTGTGTGTGTGTGTGTGTGTGTGTGTGTGCGTGCTTTGGTTGAGCGAAGAAAATTATTTATAGTTTTGCTTGTACTGACAAGTTTGGTTGTTGCAAGTAAAGGTTAAATATAGGTTTGGTTGTGGAGAAAGTAAAGCTTACCTATAGGTGAGGTTGTAGAAAGTAACTGTTGCATAAAAGTTTTGGATTTGGTTGAAGAAAGTATAGCTTACTTGCAGGATTGGTTATAGAAAATAAAGCTTACTGATAGGTTTGGTTAAATAAAGTGAAGGTTACATATAGGTTTGAATGTAAGAAGAAAAATTTACTGACAGGTTTGGTTTGAAAAAGAAAAGTTTGATTATATTTTCAGTTGTCTCAGATATGTGCATGTAGGAAGTTTTATATTTCATTATAGGATGTTAAATCTATTTTTTCAGTTACATACAGTTAAGGCCGTATAATATTAGGCTCGCTTACAATGTAAGCTTAACTAAAGTGTACTTACTATTTTTGTCCCTGGAAGTATAATAATTAGGACAGCACACTTGATACAAGCCAGGTTTATACACCATTTGCCATGTACATCGTGTTGGTCTGGTTCTCCTGTAGCGAAAAGGGTTTTATTAATAGAGGAGATATCAGCAAATTAACATGTGAAATAAAATCCTATATTTCTAAGCTGTGTTTTGGTAACAAAAATCAAATTGAGCTTATTTGACCTTTGACACTTCTCATAAATATTAATTAGCATATTTCATACTATTCATCAACAGAAACAGATGCAATTATTCTGCCTTTCTGAAGTGATATTTTCAAATTGATGTGTAACGTTGACTTTTTATAGAATGACTTGGAAATTTCACACCAATATTTTTCACATCACTTTTTAAAATATTAATATACTGAATATACGATAGCTTAAGAAATATTTTGATTTTCAAGGTATCCGATGCATGACCTTGCGTGTAAAGCGAAATAAATTGTCTCCTACAGATTATCTAATTTATGAAATTTCAATTAAATTGGCTCTGTTATGAATTTTTTGTCTTGCTGTGAAGTAGAAGAAGAAGAAGTAAATTCGTCACATTCAGAAGTTGTATTAAAATAACATTTATATGTATGTAGGCTGCATCGTATTCACTTACCTATTACACATGTATATTTTGGAAGGCCTGGTTACAACTTTGTAGCACCATTTTAAAACGCTGAAATTAGAAATCACAATCGTCTTAAAAGCGTGAGTATCAGTATTGATGCAAAATTCAGCTGTAACAAATACGTAAAGGGCGACGAAAAACAATGTATCACAAGTCAGTCTTCTGTTACTATGTATATAAAGGACCCTCACTGCATCACCCCATAACACACGCAGAGTTAAAAACTGTCGCCTTAAAGCTGATAAAAGTTTAACTTCTTTTAAACACTGTATTTTGACATGAAATAATCTCAGTAAATTTGTTACATTTTACTATTATATTTGCACAACAATGTTTGTTGGTCTTCTGTAATAAAAGCAGTAACCAAATTATATGAAGGGGTATCGAGCCATTTTTTGTGCTGGTGCACATCGCTGTCTACGTTATTTCTGGTTAAAGTGTATGACTGTGTGTGTGTGTGTGTGTGTGTGTGTGTGTGTGTGTGTGTGTGTGTGTGTGTGTGTGTGTGTGTGTGTGTGTGTGTGTGTGTGTGTGTGTGTGTGTGTGTGTGTGTGTGTGTGTGTGTGTGTGTGTGTGTGTGTGTGTTTGCTTCCTCGACGCAGATTTATTAGACATTGAAAATAACATACGCTAACATTTTAGGGTCAATTAACAATTACACTCAACCTGTTACTCGTTACCGACATATTTGCACTGCGTCAAACAGACATATTACCATGAACATCTGCCGTAATGCGCTTATCGCACTGAAAACCCATGATTATAAACCATTAGATTTCATCCTAATTTTGTCCAACAGCATCCAAGATCGTGAACTGCTTTCAAGTGACTGATTTCAAAATGTGCAATTTCAAAAGAGGACTATGAACAATTTGTTCCTTGTACAAATATGTGGACTGATCGAAAGGGACCAAAGATATACATAATATACTCTACATGGGTTTGCTTTCAGGGTTGTAATTTTCACGTTTATCTCTTAATTCATAAAACACTCGCGGTAATCTTTTTTAATTTGCTGATCGGGACTTAATCAACAGATCCAGCCCAGACAACGTCAAATATATTATTTACTCGTCTTTACATTTATTATGTATTTATTAACTATTTTTAAAATTCAGTGATAATCCATAAATATGATTACCGCTAAATGCATGAATATAGCGAATATTGACACCGCGAGTTATTTTCCCTGTACAATATTTGTCTACTTTTTTCCCAGAAAGTTGATGTTCCACATTTTTCCACTTAGAAAGGTTAAAATGTTCATTTCGTGTAATTTTATGGTTTATTAAGTCGTTTAAATTTTCAAACTCGTCAACTAATTACCAAAATAATTTTGGTAATTAGTTGACGAGTTCAAAATTAATATCATCGACTTAAAAGCATACAGGATGTCATTTTGATACACACACACACACACACACACACACACACACACATATAGTATATATATATATATATATATATATATATATATATATATATATATATATATATATATATATATATATATATATATCGCTTAGACCTAAACTTTGATTAAACAAAATAAAAATATATAATCGACGTAGAAATTCTAACATATGCAAATATTGCCCGGAATTAAAGACATACGCCGACAATTGATATCCCTTGCATCCATGAAAGAAAAGCCAATGTTCAAATTCAATTTTTTTTTTCACAAATAACGATATTATAACAAGTTTGGTTTTATAACCCGGGAGTTTTTAAAAACATTTTATTTGTATACAACTTCAAAAACACTTTTAATACAAACAAAAATCAATTTTTATAGCTTGAATGCTTTTAGAAAGTCTTTAAAAATCTCAATATTAACCTATATATTGGCAACATTTAGCAAGGTTTTATACAGAGAATTCAAAGTATATTGGAGACTGTAGCTCTTCTACATTCGTGCGTCCTAACCGACACCAATTGCGTAAAACGTACAAAAGATATTTTCATTTTGTATAACGTTAATTGTACCATATGGAAAACATAATAATAGCTGAGAATTATCACTTGAATGTAGTTCTTATCAAAGAGGACGAAGACTATTTTATATCAACAGTAATACTTGGTGTAAAAAAGAGGTTTTTAGTTCAAAAACTTGGCAAGGTACTTTATACGGTTATCGTTTGGTAATAGCTCTGCCACCGATTGTCACGTGGCCTCCGTGGCCGTGTGGTTAGAACATCGCGCTTGAACCATGAAATATCTCACTTCTGTTCAGCGCAGGTTGAATCCCCGCAGAAACCTAAGCTAACTTTTGTGAAAAAAAAATGCCAGTTTACTTGCAGAAGGCGAGCCGGCATGGCTTAGTCGGTAACGCGCTCAACTCTTGATCGTGAGGTCGTGAGTTTGAGTCAAGCCGGCGGCAGGTCGGATTCCTGTCGGATGAGATAGTATAAACCAAGGACCCGTGTCACAGTGGCTGACGGCACGTTAAAGAACCGTCATTGCTCAATGGCCGTAAGTGCAGAGCATAAGCCAAACTTTGAAGCCTTCACCGGCATTGGTGACGTCTCCATATGAGTGAAAGAGTGGGACATTAAACAACAATACAACCAACCAAAACTTGCAGAAGACCGGTGGTCTCTTTCCGGTTACATTGTATCTGGATTCTCTCCTTCCCATTAAAAACTTACTGCCACCATATAACTGAAAAATTGTTGAGTGTGGCGTTAAAAACTATTCAAAATTCAAAACTCAAATTCATAGCTGGTCTCTTCCCGGGTACACTGTAATACTGGTTTCATGTGATATCTAAGTATAAAGTTAGATTGTTTTATGTGATATCAGATTGTTTGTTTCATGTGATATAAGAGTATAAAGATCGGTTGTCTCATGTGATATCAGAGTAAAGAGATCAGTGGTTTCATGCAATATCAGAGTATAAGGATCTGTGGTTTCAAGCAATATTAGAGTATAAGGACCCGTGGTTTCATGCGATATCAGAGTATAAGGACCTGTGGTTTCATACGATTTCAGAGTATAATGATCTGAAGTTTCATGCGATATCAGAGTATAAGGACCCGTGGTTCCATGCAATATCAGAGTATAAGGATCTGCGGTTCATATGATGGTTCATAGTATAAAGATTGATAATGATTTCATATGATAGAGGTTCTAAAACAAGTTGGTAATTAGATCACACCAGAGTTTGATGATGAATCAAACAGTAGATTGGACAAATTAATCTGTTGTAAATAATTCAAATGAAATAAATCACATTGATAAAGTTTATGTGTGGGGTCATCCTATCAAGGCATGATTATATCAGTAAATTACAGTTACATAGTTGTGGTTTAGCCAATCGTTTGATGTATCCTTAATTTGAACATGGTTTTATGTACATACTCTGATACCAACATCAGCAAATTTATTCTGTACTTCAGAATTTTCATCCCTGCCTTTCTTTTTCTCTTTTAATTTGTAAATTAAATGTCTACGTTTAAAATCGTGTACCGATCGGTTACAATTTCAGATAAAAAATCTCTTTTTCTGCGATAAATTAGTTTTGAACAAAGGCAACATTTTCCCAAGCTTAATAAAATTAGAAAGACTGTAACTCAATCTTTCAACCTTTCATTATCGATAAATTTAACTGAGGCATATTACGAATTTTTACATACAAGTTGTTTGTTCCCATGATTTCAATTGCTACATCTGCTGCAAAGGTGACACCCGGCGCGGTATGTATGTGTGGATATCAAATAAACATTAAATTAAAACCCCAAACTTCAATTGATTCATGAGAAACATTTATTTATATGCTTTGAAACTTTGCTATTATTGCTATCAACTAAAGTTGTTGTACAGTAAGCTTCTTATAGAATCAGAACCGCCTAAATCAAAAAGTTTTTTTTGTCATTTCCAACTATTCTTCCGTCTTTAAATCATTTTTCGCTAACTTGCATGTTTTCATCTCTCTTGATAAAGCATTGACCGCCTACTCCACACATCATCCATTAATGTCACAACATATTTCATTTTCGTGCATTTTGTTTCGGCATCCATTGTCACCTTTACACATTTTGTTGTCGACAACAATTTATGCAAAACCCATATGCGCACATTTCCGCCGGCGACAATGTGTAATCGATGCAGCGGCGACAATATATATGCCGTTATACATCTGGGGACAGATTTATAGATATAACGAACATACGTCTGGATATTTGTGTTCCAGTAACATACTTTTTCTAGGTCCAAGCTCACTTCATTCATCTGCAAATTAATTAAAGAATCATACATTCAATATTGCGGTAAAGCTGTTAAAAGGGTGGTTAGAGCATCGCGCTTTGGTCTCACTTCTGGTCAGCGCAGGTTCGAGCCCCACTGGATCCCAAGCTGATTTTTATGAGAAAGTATGCAAGTCTACTACCGGAAGGCCCGTGGTCTCTTTCCGGGTACATTGTAACCCGGTTTTCTTCCTCCAACCAAATAAAAACTGACTGCCACCGTATAACTAAAAATTGTTGAGTATAGCGTAAAATACTATTTAAAATTTAAATTACATTATTGGTGGGAAAGTCTAAACAGAATAGATATTTCGGGTTATATGGTTTACCTCTGGAGCAGACATTTTTGTTGAAGACAAAAAAAATTATATTTGACAAATATATTGCCTTTTCAGTTAATCTTATTAGCTTCTTCTATTACGAATGTACAACATTTATCAAATGTTTGTCACTTTGTTCGCTGGTAGACCGAACAACCTTCACCCTGTGGTTCATAAAACCCGTGAAAACCAATAACACACGCCAGAGCATTATTCATACATTTGGAACTGATTATTATCGCAAATAAATCAAGATATATTCTGACTCTGTTTATGAGATCACAACGTATCATATATCTTTAGGACAAATATGATGTCCAAGGGCAGATCCATGATTTCACGTTAGAGGGGTGGGGTAACCCTGGAATATAGCTAAAATTACTGTCCGATGTGCCCCTCTTTTAATCCACCTCAGATGATATTGAAACGCAAAACATAACAATTTCACGTTTTACTTTGAATTTTATAACAATGTAACATATATTCTTCAAAACACTATATAAAAATACAATTACAGACACATCTCTTGGTGACTGTGGTGCTTTTGGTGTTTCTGCATCAATCAACAATTGTTCAGTTATATGATAATTTAAATTTTGGGTGAGGAACCCCTCACACAATGTACTCAAACACGAGCTGACCAGTAGTGAGAAACTCGGCCAGAGGTAGCGACTTTCTCTCACCGAAACCCACGAAGTTAGACGTACAAGTCACATGTTGTTCAGATGATACCTGATACCATAATATCATGTAGGTAAGCGTAGCAAGGTATATACATCATGACCCCTGAACACAATAGTATAATCGATAACACAGGTGACAATTTACCTGTATTTCACGTAAAATAACGATACCTTCGACAAAAATAAAATAAATTCTATAAATGCGCATGTTCATTGAATGCTGCCGATAATTAAATTACAAAAATCACTTTTCTAATTAACTTACTGTATTTTCTCAAATCTACTAACTGCGTAACCGTTTAATAATTTTTAAATCAATACACACTTAATAATTACCCTATAGTCAAAAGTCGTGACAACCAAAATGCAGAAACTAAAATACTATCGGTCAATGAGCATGACATTGGCGTCATAATGTTCAATGTATATACAAGCATTTAACATCAGACTCGCGTTTGGATGGTTGCCATTCCTATGTTACTCTAATTAAGATTGTTTACATAGCACGCTAAACGTGCTGTCTACAACACATTTCAGCGGGAATTTTTTTCACAACATTTGAATAGCTGGGCTTATCAAAATACTACTTTAAAGTAATCTATTTAGATTAACCTGTAGTAGTAGTACACACAGGGAGGATAATTTTACAAATTGCACACACATATGCTATATATATATAAATATATATATATATATATATATATATATATATATATATCTATATATATATATAGATAAATATATATATATATATATATATATATATATATATATCTATATATATATATATATATATATATATATATATATATATATATATATATATATATATATATATATACTTGTTTGTGTGATTCTGCAAATATTGTACACTTGTATTCAATACGTTATTGTAAGCATACATTCGATGGAAACGAATTATACATATTTTTATCATTTCTGCATTTTTAATCTGATATAACTTTTGCCTATACAGTTCTGTATATACACATTATTTACATCAGTTGATTTGCAATAAGTACTTTTTTTCGAATTCATCGAATTTCCTGCACTTTTCAATAAGTTAATTTTAATTATGTTAATGTATTATTTTAAACAGGTATCCATTTTCAGATTTGTATCTACAAGACCATTTTCGCATTTTTAATTCCGTTTTCATTCTGAAATATGCGGAAGTAAAATTAGTATACTTACAACGGATCGTAATAGTAATATCCATGAGAATGAATAAAAATCGCTGAGGCGATAACAATCAAAACTAATAGATCCATTTTGCTGTTCTGATAATCCCACAAATGTATGTCAGTTTATTTTAACTATTTTATTCCTATTTCAAACTCTGACCTAATCATACAAGTATACTATCAGTAACATTTCCACAGTTGTGTGTGCGTATACACCTTGACCTCATCAGTATAACGGACTTGGAATATATATGTACTTGTCTTGCGAATTATACGCGTGTGCGTTTAGTAATTTGCTCCGTTACCAGTTACAAATCTAAAAATACAAACTGCATATCTCTTTATACATTGTCCATATACATGTTAATAATGAACGTCCGCATTATTATACTAGTGGGCGGAAATAGTAATTTGTTTTCCGTGTGTATGTTTCATATGTACATTTCAACCACTTTGAAATGAGATGCACATCTTCCTACTCTTCTTGTAACACAATACATTCTATTACAGTTAGATGGTTTAGCAGGATATCTTAACTTGAGATCAGCTACAGTCACACAATATAAACCGTGTTATGTCTTTACTCAGTTTATATCCTTTGGTATCTAAGATTTTATATTATATCACAATCGTTCTTTTATTTATTATTATAAGTAACCTAGAGTTAATACGAATCGCAACATATACAGTTAGACACACACACATGCTATATATATATATATATATATATATATATATATATATATATATATATATATATATATATATATATATATATATATATATATATATATATAATGAATAGCAAATGTTTCACGATTATTATCATGATGGTTAATTACTTTGGGTAAAATTTAGAATAAGTACAGCCGTATATATTTTACTTTTCTATATACATGAATTATTTTTTCATATAAACCTCTTTTATATAATTATACACGTATGTTTATATCTGTTGCAATTCTTTGATTTTAAGTGTCTAATTTTCCGCTGAGCATAATGTACATTCTGAATCAAAATATGTTCATGACCCCACCCTACTAATAAATCCTTCTTCGATATCTTCCTAGTTCTAAATGTCATACAGAAGACGTCAGTATATAATGGAACACATTCAATGATAATGTTTTTAAATTCCGGCTTTTCGTCGACTTACTTTTATACATTAACAAGTTACAGATGAGTAGATAAGTCCTTTTTCGTAAATACTTATGTTTATGAGGTCGCTCTTGTTATCGGGCAAACTTTTCCACAGCTTTCGGTCATCATGGGATCTTTACTCCTCCATGACACCTGATCCCACCTCTGGATTACCAGAGTTAACCAGATTTACATAGATTAATGTATTTCACTCTTGGACAACCTGAAGATTAAAACTTTCGAATCTGTGATTTTTTTATATTATTAGTTAAATTTATAAGTATATTTAGCATTGTCGTATGAAATTAACCAAACAGGATAATCACTATTTTACAATAATCTACTAGTAAACTTTTTCTCTCTATCATACATATATCATACATACTCTCTCCACATACAAAATGCCTTCAAGTGTACCATCTTTATTTTACAGTCTATGATCTAGTCGTAAAAATTCAACATCTCGTGTACTATCTGATCTTTTTCCCAGATCTTCTAATTGAACAGATATTTCGCCAGCACGTACTACACCGCACTAAGTGATTCCTGCAGTAACGAACATCAGTTAAGTACATCTTTGTAAGAATGCAATGAACATACATAAAAATAACAATAACAGCTTCCACTATATTTCAAGCCATGACCCAAATTCACTTTCATTTTTCAATACGAACCGGTAATGTAGAAAAACCTCATGTTATGCCAGATTTCAATGAGGCACAAGTGATGCAGAGAATTAATGTAAGCTTGGGTTAATAAAGAAGCGGAATCATAACGGTAGGGACTTTTCACAACTTCCGTAACACAACAGGAGTATATGAGACGTTTCCTACCTTGATATCTGTATATAGAATGAATATGTATGTATTGTACTGATTTCAATACAAACTTAATTCCTATTTTTAAAAACAAAAGTTTTCAAACTTTAATTTTTTCAAATATACATAATACTAAAACACATCCTTTTGAAAAGAAAATGTTATCCATACTAATCTTTATATACAAGAATGTGTTTTCCATGGAACCTATACGTGGTACAATAATATGTTCCATTGACAAGAGGATCAGTTATCATCACATTTGTAAATTATGCTGTCCTTGTCCTTCACCAAGTGAATTCTTCTTCAATGTGACCATATATTTGTATCGGTTGATGTCTGACAATTTTGTGTATATATCCTTTAGTGAAATTTGCAAAGATATTATAAACATTTTTTTTTCTCAGAGACTTTGCGTTACTGTAGACTGACATTGTTGCAGTAGGTTTTCCGTGCATAACAAAATAAATCACAGTTTACAACAGAACATAAATTCTTATCAACTTTGAAATGACAAGTTAGTACTTAAATCTTAGGAGTTGCAAAATTCTTATCTTAGCGAAAGTGAAAACGATTACATAACTTGCGCAGATATCTCTGCAATCTATCTTTTCTTTGAGGCAGTTTTCCATACATCGTTAAACATTCTTGAAAGATGAAATGTATGTTTGTATACTACATTATTTCTTGCTAACACTGGTTTTGGGAAATGTAATTAAAACAACCAGCCAACATATATTTACTCGTACACAAGATTTTGTGATATACTTTTTCGATATCTGAAAATTTGGTGAATGCAGATCTACATATGATTGTTGAAATTTACATTATAGTTTACACTTCATTTAATATGGACGTGTATAATTACCAAATACGAAGTAAATGTTACAATTGGAATATAATATGATTCTAATGTTATAAAATATCAGATCATTTATTTACATGCAGTATTAGATAAGATACTTCTCAGAGTAAATTAACAACATTAATGTCCCTCAAAATTAATTATTCATATACAGCAGTGTCATAATCGTATTTTCTACATGCACCTGGCACCTGCATCCGTGTTCGGCTTCACGGCTGTCTAATTACATTATTTATTGTATTATAATATGTATATATTTTATTTAACCGCGTTGAATATCAACGTTCCGCAAATTTTACGATCGGTATAATAGTCTTGTTTGCGATTACTCTGTTTCACTAAGTGAAATGTTGAGTTACCTTTTCGTTGGCAGTTGTTGAGACGTCTGTGCCGTTTGTGGTGAGGATTCACTCCTCACGTATTTCATTTGGATTTGACTGTGGACTCACGGAGGGTGTGACCGGTCGACAGGGGATGCTTACTCCTCTATGCCACCTGCTCCCATCTCTTGGTTTCCAGAGGTCCGTGTTTGTTCATTTTTAGCGGATTTGTATCTATGTCCTGGACATTCTATTGATTTATAATTTGATATCTGAGATTTTTTATATTTGAAAGAGAAATTTAAACAAACCTAATATAATGTATAAAATATTGAATTGTTTGATTACTAAATCTATATGTTAACTTGGCGATCACACGAGATGTTCGGTTGAAGAAATTCGTATGTCTTTGATTCACGTAACAGTCAAAAGGTGTCGAGTTAACCACTGAGTCCAGGGTACTTTGTTCGGACGTCGACCGTACTCACTATTCACGAATTCAAAGTAATTCAACAGTGGCAGTGCCAACACACAATCACTATCACTGTTACTTGCACGGCCAATTTTTGACAAATAATTGTCAATGTTAAACTCCTCCTCCTTAGAAATTATTAACACCTCTCTTAAGATCAAAAGTTAATATGTAATTGGGGTTTACAAACTTATTTGATTAAATATATCATGTTTTCACGTTTTGATGTACCAGGGGATATGCTAAAATTGCACATTGTCATGCTTTCTCTTTTGGTAGAACCCCTGGTTAATCAATAGGTGAAAACATTAGTTATGTAACATATTCATAGTTTTATTTAATCATTTTTTAGGGTGACAGGTGCATACCATAATGAAACCATACACTCATATCAATCGTATTTAATAAATAAACATACGGCTGCTGTGGGACATGCACAGCAATTCCTAGCAATTTCTGGAAGATCCAGGTGCTGTGTCAGGGAGTGGTACGTATCGTAATTTAATATTTATATTATTTATGTAGATAAAAATGTTCGACTTTTTCTGGATCAAAGGTTTAATGATGACAAGGTAATTTCTTGATCAGTATCCATGGGGAAACAGATCCTACCGACTTTCGTGCAATCAACGGGGAATGTCGGTACGATTGTCTAACGCTCGTAAGACCCGAGTACGATTCCCACGAGTATAGCACATTCAAAGTTGTTGCAGTGTTTCCATGAATGTCGTCTGTATCCCCAGTGACTCCCACGACAGACTTGGTCCTATATTACGATGCACTTACAACCCATTCCCGACAGTTCAGGAGCTCTATCATCAACCATGACAGATTTTCTTTCATAAACTGTCCTTCGGATGAGACAGAAAAAACCGAGGTCCCGTGTCACAGTAAGTGTCGGCACGTTAAAGAACTCTCCTGCTCAATGGCCGTAAATGCCGAGCATAGGCCAACATTTGAAGCCCTTCACCGGCATTTGGTGACGTCTCCATATGAGTGAAATATACTTGGGTGGAACGAATATCTTTCTTAAATGCAAGAGCGGTCTGATAAGCAGGGTGGCCGTTAGGCAACGTTTCACTGTATATCGGTTGTTCGAAAATAAATCGTCCTTACGTAGATTCCCGACTTTGAATATTCCAAATATGTATATACAATTTTTTTTCACAGACACATGAAACAGACCATTGTCAACCTGTTCAAGTAATTACACTTAGATGATGACATTATAATGGTTGATTAAACTATTATTCTATTTATCACGCTTGTAATTTTTGTAACTCTATCTAAGGCCGTTAAGAGCTATAATAGAGGACGAGCTAAAGTAGCATTGCTGACAATAAAAATCTCTTGATCCTCAACAATATCAAAAATGTTGAGACCTCTGGTGGTGATTCCGCTCTTACTTTTCGAAACATCTTGTTATTTAGAGGCGCTCCATCACTAATTTTCATAAAATTCTATATATTTATTCTTTCTGTCAAAATGATTTTCATTAAGTGTATTAATACTATAAGCATAATACCAAATTTATAATGTTTAACCCTTTCAACCCTATAGACCATAATAGATTGTGTTAAACAATAGAAACAGCGTACCACTCAGATATTCAGGGGTGAAAGGGGGAAGACGATCTTTTCTGTCCATTAGTCTTCATCAGTTGATCTCCAATTTAAAATAGATGTTTATTTTCTCAAGCAAAAGTGGTATCTTACAAGGTCAAAGAATAAATCTAATTCCATACCTAAATCCGTCCAAAAGTTACCACAATAAAAAGATATCACATTGATATATTACGCACTGCATAATTTATTAAAAGCATTCCAAGTACAGACGTTTGTGATGAAAAAAAGTTTCAGCGTCTAATACCCTTTGTTAGCTATATATTTAAGGTACACGTTACATACAATGGTTGAAATGCCTGTTAAGATACTATAATGATTTAATTCCATGATAGACAGGCATGCACCATATACAGATATTAGGGACGTAATATCAATTTTAGAGTAACTCTTCAACATTAAATATGTTATTCTGGATTACGTGTCAGAATACTAATAATCGAGTTTATCCCGAAGACAGATATATAAATATATCATTGTTGTTTTCAGTTTGTAACTACTAAGTCGTTTTCACTGCTGGTGGACCGTTTGAATTACCGAGGGTATACAGAAACCTTGTACCTGGTATTTCGGTACCAGTTGATAATCTTATACTTTAAGTAATATTTCGCATTGATATCACCAATTAAAATTTTTTATCCTTCTGATACTAAGATATCTATCTTTTTACAGTGGTTACTCTTAAACGGATTTGGGCTATACGTTTAGATTTATCATTTGACCTAATCTGATACCAATTTCAAGTCTAATTGACAGAAACGATCGCATTTGGTATTATGTTTATAATATTCAATACAACAATAATTCAAATATTTCATAAATTTCAAATATAAGACTTTCTCCTAATGCAAACTCATTTTACGATATCATAATGAAATTTCTTTTCCTGGAATTTACCGAGCTCGCGACAGAAATATCCGAATTTTAAAAAACTTATTTATACAATAGATACCTTCAACTATATGTAAACCCATACAGAAAAGAGAATGCCGACGTTTAAGCTTATGAATATTTGTATTGTTGTAAGTGACTGTATTATGTTATTTATGTAAGCCCGTTCCTTTAATTGGCGTCAGAATTTCAGTTTAGTTTTGGATTCTGTCGAAGATTATGCCAGACGATGGGCCAAACATGAAGACGTAGAACCAGACACTTTGTCTGAATGGCTGAAAGCCATACGATGGTTGATAAAATCTCGTATTCGAAAACTTAAAGGGACTATGAAAACACGTTATCCCTCTGTATTTAATGATCCAGAAGTAGTAACTGAACTGGATAGGTTACATAACCAATATGTACTGGTACCAGCAGACAAAGCCTCAAATAATATAGTTTTTATTTGTAAGGCACATTACTATAATTGTTTATTAGAACAACTTGGGTTTAATACGAATTCTGGAAATCCTACATACACACGTAGCTCACTTTCAAAGGACGAGATCCTTCAAAATCACGTGTCCGTATTACACTCATTTGATATACCTACAACGGAGACCGATTTCGAGCTACCACATTTATACTGGATACCTAAACTTCATAAAAACCCATATAAGCAAAGATACATAGCAGGATCCAGCAAATGTTCTACCAAACCTTTATCTTTACTCCTTACCAAGATATTGACAGCTGTTAAGGAGAAACTTCAAAAATACTGTACAGTTGCTTATTCCAGAAGCGGTGTAAAATCAGATGTGGATACTTAAAAATTCTAAACAGCTTTTAGAAAATTTGAAGGCACACACAATTTTTCTCGAATTCACAGTATCAAAACTTATGATTTCTCAACTCTTTACACTACTATTCCACATAAAAAATTAAAAGAAAGACTTTTTAGCATCATAGACAACTGCTTTTTCACTAAAGGTGGTACCCGAAAATTTAAATATCTAGTGATTGGCTATCAGGATACTTATTTCGTCAAACACCACTCTGATTCTACACATAAGTATACTGAAGTTGATATAAAAAACATGCTGGAATTTCTAATAGACAATATATTTGTAATGTTCGGAGACGTGGTCTTTCAACAAACTGTCGGCATTCCTATGGGAACCAATTGTGCTCCTTTATTGGCCGACCTGTTCCTTTATTCATACGAAGCAGACTTCATTCAGAAACTGCTGAATCAAAAGAAGAAAAAGTTAGCGGGTGTCCTTTAATTTGACATTTAGATATATCGACGACGTTTTGTCAATTAATAATGACAATTTTCATACATATGTCAATGCGATATATCCCAGCGAACTAGAAATTAAAGATACAACAGAATCAAGTACACACGCTTCATACTTAGACATTTTACTTAATATAAACACAGACGGGAAATTAGCAACTAAGCTATACGATAAACGCGACGATTTCGGCTTTCCCATCGTAAATTTTCCACATTTAAGTAGTAATATCCCTCAGTCACCTGCATATGGAGTTTATATTTCACAAATGATCCGATATGCCAGGGCGTGCACAACATATGAAGATTTCATATACAGAGGTAAACTACTCACTGACAAATTATTGACACAGGGATATCGAAAACCGCGTTTAATGTCAACGTTCCGCAAATTTTATGGTCGGTATAATAGTCTTGTTTGCGACTACTCTGTTTCACTAAGTGAAATGTTGAGTTGCCTTTTCGTTGGCGGTTGTTGAGACGTCTGTACCAATTGTGACGAGGATACACTCCTCATGTGTTTCACTGGACTTGACTGTGGACTCACGGCGGGTGTGACCGGTCGACAGGGGATGCTTACTCCTCCATGGCACCTGATCCCACCTCTTGGTTTCCAGAGGTCCGTGTTTGTCCATTTTTACCGGATTTGTATCTATGTCCTGGACATCCTATTGATTTATACTTTGGTATCTGAGATTTTTATATGGTTAAACATGATATGAAATCGCTTGACGGATGATGAAAGAAGATCCTTGTGTATAAATGTATCATGCCGACCAGTTTCAAGATCATGAAACTCCTCAAGTAACAGGTTTACCGATATCAATTTGCACATGTTTACAAACACAATGAAGTCAAATCATAGAAGTTGCGACTAAATTTAATATCAATGCTAAATATTCTGTAATTATCAAAGCATAATAGGGAAGAATAATGACTGCTCAAAGGCGGTGACTACATCTAAATTGAGAATAGTCAATGGTTTGTTAAAATAAAAGCACACACAGTAATATTAGTTCTTCAAAAAGTAAACATTTACTTTTTGCATCCGTGTAAAGTAAACGAATAAAATGGAAGTATATCGGAATGTAAAGGAGTGAGGATGAAAGGCATTTCTTGCAGGACTGATTTGTCAATGTTCCATCTAAAAACACCATACACATGTGCACATGAACTGGTCAAGTATAGATTTGCATTGTATTACAAAGACCAATCGCATTTTCGTTGGTATCCTTCGGAATCCTGTTACTATGAGCTTTTACTAAACCTTTCTGTATATTGGAATTCAGAAAATTTTCTAACATTAAAACATTTTCTTATACCCTTGAGAAATATATAAAATGCATAAAAGATGTTGATCCTTGGTTGATTTATGAAGTACAGTTGTAAAGTTATAAACAATTGTCAATGTAGGTTGTTTCCCAAACATGTTAACCTACATATTTTATAGTTGGAAGGTTCCCCAATACATGTTTATTGTTATTTTTATTTGCTTGTTAAATTATAGGCGTATGTACAATGCACTCTAACAAAGACTGAAACAAGATATAAAATCTTGTACATTAATGTTTATGTTATGCAGAGGTCTGAATGCAATAAAATTAAAACAAAATAGTAAATTTCTGCAAAGTAAAAAAGGGTGGAGTGGGGGAATCGCTGATCATGAGAATTCGTTACGAAATATGGAAAATATGGTGAAATTGGATAACTGTAAGTGTAAAATAGTACATCTGCCTTCGTCGATAAAGTTGCAGTATTGATATAAGCAGTAATACAGCGCATCTGTCAGATGAAAGAAACTGATAACAGGTGGTAGTTCATCGTTATATTTATCTGTATAATCGGTTGTATCTGTATCCAATCCATTCTAATCACATGTTTCGTTGCAGCACCGGTAAAATAAATAAAATATGTCGAATGCGTGTGAAGCACCATAAATCAAAACTCACGCTTTAGAGGAGAGAGAGATACAGAGAGAAGAAGGGGTTTTAAAAGAAGACAGAGGAAACAGTGAGAGAGAAATGAAGATAGAAAGAAGAGAGTCGAGAAACAGACAGGAAGGAATATCGAAAGAAAGTAGATAAACAGAAAGAAGAGGAAGTGAGATATAATGAGGAGACGGGAAAATACAAAGATGAAGGAAGATAGAAAGATGAGAAGGAGAAAGAGAAAGTTAGATATATGAAAGTTGAGAAATGAAAAGATGAAGATGGAAACTGAAAAAGGAAGTGAGATGGAAAGAGGGGATGGACAGGAATTGACATAGAAACAGAAGGAAGAAACAGAAGAAAGAAAGGAATTATATTAGGAAAAAGATTGAAATGACATTAAAGCCGTAAAGTGTTAAACGCCATTTCATTTGCAACTTACATGCAGTAATATGCTTCCGTACACTATTGATTAGATAGATAGATAGATAGATAGATAGATAGATAGATAGACAGACAGATAAATTATAATTCTTTGAAAATTATACTAAATAAGAAAGTAAAGAATAGCATGTAATGCACATTAAACAATTGGGTTCTTTCATTTGATAACTGATCTCTGAAGTCTTTGATATAAGATGTAGGTTATAGATATGTTGATCAAATTACTTAAAGGCTGAAAGCAACTGCTTTCATATAAACTGTTTATTTATATATTTTTTTCTGTTGAGTCGTCGTTTGATTGGCACATTACCTCCAATGAAATTAACATGTGTTACGTAACTTAAAGTACAGCCAATTTATATATAATATTATATACTGACTATAGGAAGGGCTATTTTCAGAGATTATTACATGTGTTTTTCCATATCGGTCTGGCATTATCCGAGACCTCTATACAGGCCCAATGGCAGATATGGGTAGATGGATAATACCGGGCAATATGGAAAAACACATTTACGGTTGTCATTGTTGATGTTAGAGGTAATATTTCCAGTAATATGAACATATGTCAGACGGTGGAACTGATAAAGCCAAATCAATAACGGGGGTGAGGGAAGGTTTATATACTGACTATAGAGAGGGCTGATATATGATATTATATACTGACAATACTTAAATTGAGAAATATCTCACTGACTTGGTGAATAGTGATATATATATCATGTCAGATACTGTCACTACACTAAGTAAGATGTATCTTACTAACTACAGAAAAGAACTATATATAATTTACATACTAACAATACATCACATTGATTATAGTGAGGTCTGACATGACATTATAATGATGACATTATCTGAAGTGAGATGTATCTAACTGACTAAAAGGAGAACTGATTAATACCATGTCTGATAATGGCATTACACTTAATGGCATGCATTTATTACAGTGAGGTTAGATATCACGTATCACTTAATGTATTTTCAATTCTTAAAAAGTTAAACTTTAATTAGTTAGCTAATGTTATATTTGATATTATAATGTCTGTCCAAAATGATATATCTAAGCTCCCACTGTTGTGAGTGAGATACAGAGACAAATCTCACTTTTTAAATGTCAGTATCCAAGATAGTATTTACAATTTCTCACTGTACTTAGTGAGATTCATCTCACTTAATGTACTGTGATGTCTGTCCAAAAAAATATATCAGTTTTGAATGAGATGCATTTCACTATTTCAAAACAAATTATCTATAAATTCTCACTCTAGACAGATTTTTCTCACTTATTGTAATGCCTTTATCTAACATTTACTTTGTGAGATCCATCTCACTTAATACATTGTCTGTCAGAAAATATATCAAAGGTCTCAGTGTTGTAAGTGTGATATGTCTCACTATTTGTGAGGCTGGTATCTTGTTTATTAGTTCCAACTCTACAAAGTGATACCTATCTCACTATCTGTCTTACTGTACTCAGTGAGATCAATCTCACTTAATATTTTGTCTATCAAAAATATATTAATGTTCTCACTGTTTTGAGATATGTATCACTATTTGTGAGGCGAGTATCTAACATTGTGTTTATAAGTTCTCACTGTACTCAGTGGGACATACAAAGTTATTTAAAAATCACTGTTCTCAATGACAAATATCTCACTATTTGTCTCATTGTATGGATGGAGATCCATCTCACTTAATACTTTGCCTGTCCAAAAATATATCTAAACTCTCACTGTTGTGAGTAAGATACATCTCACTATTTGTAAGGCCAGTATCTGACATGTTGTTTATAAGTTCCCACTGTTCCCAGTGAGACCCATCTCACTTAATGTTTTGTCAGTACAAAGTTATTTGAAACTCACTTGTCTGTTAGACAGATCTAAAATGTGAGTTTCACTAGTGATACATGTCTCACTAGTAATACATATCTCACTAGTGAAATCCCTATGACTAATGATACATATCTCACTAGGTATCTCACTTAATACCTTGTCCAAAAGATATATAAACTCCAACTCACAAATCAGATCCATCTCACTGTTGTGAGTGAGAGACATCTCACTATTTATGAGGCCAGTTTCTAATATGTTGTAAATAAATTCTCACAGTAACTAGTGAGACCAATCTCACTTGATGTTGTCAGCACATACAAAGTTATTTGAAACTCACTGTTGTCAGGATACACATCCCACTAGTGATACATATCTCACTAGTGAGATCCATATACTAGTAATACACATCTCAAAAGTGAGATCCATATACTAATAATAAACATCTCACAAGTGAGGTCCATTTACTAGTAATACACATCTCACAAGTGAGATCCACCTCAATTCTGTCCATCTCACTGTTGTGAGTGATAGACATCTCACTTTTTGTGAGGCTCTAGAAACCAGTCTCACTTGATGTGTTGTCAGCACATACAAAGTTATTTGAAACTTGCTGTTGTCAAGATACACATCCCACTAATGATACATATCTCACTAGTGAGATCCATATACTAGTAATGCACATCTCACTAGTGAGATGTGATTAATACTTTCCAAAATATATCTGAATTCTTACAGTTGTGAGTGAGAGACATCTCAATATTTTTGAAGCCCATTGTGAGTGAGAGACCTCTCAGTATTCTACTGATGAAGTCTAATTGACAGAAACGGTATCGTCTTGAGCATTATAACTTTGGTATTATGTTTATAATATTTATAACCACTAGGTCGTTGCCACTGCTGGTGGACCGTTTGAGTCCCCGAGGGTATACATAAACCTAGTACCTGGTATTTCGGTACCAGTTGTTCATCTTATACTAAAGGAATATTTGGCACTGTTGACACCATTTAAATTCGAAAATTTTCTAAAGCTAAGATAGTCATTTTTTTTTTTACAGTGGTTACTCTTAGACGGATTTCGGCTATACTTTTAAATATATTATTTGGCCCTGTATGACACCACTTTATCTTTAGAAAAAACACATACTTTTCAAATTGGAGCTCAACTGATGAAGTCTAATTGACAGAAACGGTATCGTCTTGAGCATTATAACTTTGGTATTATGTTTATAATATTTACATATTGTTTATAAGTTCAAACAGTACCCAGTGAGACCAATCTCACTAAATGTTTTGTCAGAACATAGAAAGTTATTTGAAACTCACTTGTCAATTAGATGGATCTCACTAGTGATACACATCTCACTCATGATACACATCTCACTGGTGAGATGGTGACATCTATCTCACTTAATACTTTGTCCAAAAGACCTCTAAACTCTAACTTTTGTGAGTGGTAGATGTCTCACTATTTCTTTTTCCTGTATATAACATTAATAATAATACACAACTTACTAGCAAGATGTGATCCATCTCACTTAATATTTTGCATGTCAAAATTTGTCTAAGTTCTTACTTTTGTTTGAGAGGACTTTCAAAGAGGCATATGGGGGTTCTTACTCAATCTCTAAATTACATGCATAGGCCTATATTTTAACTGATACATGTAACTTGAAAATCATCCCTACCCTGACCATATATATTTGTGTTTATTATCTAGAGACATGCTGTATTCAGAACCTGGTTACATATACAATCAGCAATATATAAAGCTATATATATTGCCGATACAATTTACCCCGCAAGTAAACTGGAAACATTTCTCACAAAAATCACATTTGATATGGGTATATAAGTAATTACTGCATGAATGAAAGATGCAGCTTAAAAATATATAGATAAATCATTCAAGAACATTATATAGTCACAAAAAGATTATTTATTATTTAACACAAATTATATGGAGAAGGACAAAATATATTAATCAAATCTATATATATAATATATATATATATATATATATATATATATATATATATATATATATATATATATATATATATATTTCTTTATCTGTCTATTTATCCACATATTAGGTCTTATATAGGATGTCAAGATATATTTTGTCTTTATTTTCTATGCATTTTTCAAAATTCATAAAATTTACACTAAATAGAGAATATTCAACAGGCTCATAGTTTTAGAAAATGCAGGTTAAAACTTGAAATTTATTTTCATGTAATTTGTTATAGCTTTATGAGAGAATTCAGGTTTATATACATAAAACATGTTTGGAAATTTAAATAATAATGGTAATGCATTTCTGAGAGAGAGAGAGAGAGAGAGAGAGAGAGAGAGAGAGAGAGAGAGAGAGAGAGAGAGATACTTATTCCAATTGATGATATATATATAAAGTTGTTGGTCAGATCCAGATTCCAATCCATATCGTCTAACTTGCTAGGCCCATGTTAAGCATTGTACAAATGTACATATTACCCCTCACTGTAATCAGAAACATGTATTTCACTACATGTATTATCAGTAAGAAATATGGCATTAAAACAGTCTTCAATGTTATCTCAAAGATGTATCTTACTTAGTTAATGTCTCACTCAATTACTCAGTGATGGATCCAGAATTTTTTTTCAAAGGGGGTTGTTGAGGTGTAACATAACTAATTTTACCTATTGTTTGGTTAACTGAGAGGTAGGTCATGAAATTCATGAAATTTTCTGAAGTACCAAATCATTGATTTAATTCAGATACGAAATAGTTTTTTTAAATACTCAGATGTATAATATTTGGCTATCCCCTTTCAAAGACAGTATTTAAACAAACAAAACCATGCTGTGATAAATATAAGAGCCAATAAGGGTTAGAGTTACACGTCTTATATGAAAGAATCATGGTTTTCACTTAATTCTTATACAAAATAAATGCAATTTCTTTTCACTATAAGGAAAAACACCTGCTTTGTTTACAACATGGGCGCAGACATTTTGGACACCCAAAGTTGTGCGGAGGGTAAAATGAGCCCAGAGATCTAATTGGTCATTAAATGAAAAAATTAGTTTTGCCATTAATAAGTGAAATTAAGGTGATAAAAAAGATACATGAATATTGGTAGTACTTTGGAAATTATAGGGTTGACGGATGAAAATTGAAAGGGAGGGGTCATATGAGAATCCATTTTCCTTTGGTGCCAATACTACGAGTTGTAAACAAGTGAAAATTTGAAGTAGAAAATGCAACGGCAACTTATACTTTTGATTGCATATTTTGTTATCAAAAATATTGATATTCAGCACAGGGTACTTATTTGTAATTAATAAACATGGGAGTGACAGTGACCTGAAGTTTTGTAAATTATCATTGAGGCCTATGGGAAATATTTGGTGTGTCTGTCCTATAGAGAAATGCACATTTGACACATGTAGGCTGGATGAAGCCTTAAAGATAAGTAATTCTCTCGTTTTTATCACCTAAGTTGCAATTCATTCACTTTTACTCATACTTTTAAACAGATTTGAGGGTCTCTATGAAATGGGGCACCTGTTGGGGATCACAAGGTGCAAATTTAATAGGTGTGTTGCCTCTACACACATTATTATGCATTTGTTGCATATTGAGATCTCTTAATTTTGTCTGTATGTTTTATATTACACCCTAGAACTAATATTTTACATTTATTGTCAAAATTCCATCTGTACTTGGAAAATTCAAGGTACCCTCTCCTACAAACATGCAAATGTTCTTTTATAAAAAATCATATAGTTATTTTATGCATAGTGACTAAATTTAGCAAAATATTTTGGAAATGATGTTTCTATTGTAAATTAACCCATTTGAATTAAAATCAGAACTGTTTGAGGTAAAGACTGGTTGATTTTCTTCTTTTGAGGGCAAAATCTACATATTGGACCATGTCATTATTTTGTACCTTTAGCTGTATATTTGTACTGTATCTGAAGGGTAAGAACCATCTCAATTTTTAAGAAAATTGTATTAAACTGCATTTCAGCATTTAAGTCTCATCATAAAATAAACCATGCCATATACACTGTAAACAGTATAAAAATTAATTTAAAATAAGATCTGTACACAAGAATTTCCACATTGTGGTTAGGTCATATTGTGTTAAATTTGGGTAATAGATAATTTGTAAGTAAAAAAATTCTCATAGAAATAGGGCGCTTTAACATTTTTTTCATAATCTATCAACATTTTTAACCTGTAGAATGAATATTTCAATTTTTAAATCCATAATATTGTCCAATAAGAGATTTTTATCTAATTGTCATACTCAAGTACCTGTAAAGGTAATTATAAAAATCAATTATATTTTTTTTCTGTGTTAAATCATCTAATATTCATTCAAGTTGCATGTTTTCATAAGTTTTTCTAAATATTCAGTCATGCATTTTTTTGTTTTGAATCACTTTTTTCAACCCCCCCCCACCCCCCCCCCCCCTTCCAGCAAATGTCACTGGCTGGGGTCATACCAGACAAAAATTAACACCTGATATTGACTTTTACTGGTTTCAAAACTTAGCATAATTAAAATTTGACTTAGTTTTTCATCTGAAACAGAACTATAAATATGTCATATCCTTTTAAAGCAATTTGACTAGCATTTTGCACCATTTAAGTGTCAGTCATTTTAAAGTCAGACTCGGTTATCTGCCCTCTGTATTTAATTAGTTACATTTGAGACTGTAATTAAGGGATGAAACAAAACATGGACATGTCTGAAAATGAACATAACATATTTTATATAAATGAACACAATAAGTCTATTGAAATGTGTTGTATGTAAGGGTATCCCCCCTGAAGATTTACACTTTTATTAAGGGTGCACTTCATTCCTTGTCAATAAAAGCAATTTGATGATATAAAAAATGACATGGTTTACTTTTAAGTGAGCTTCAAAAATTCTTCTTTACTTCTGGCGACTAATTGGTTCCATGCTCATTAAGAAATGATCCAAAATTAAGTTTTTGTGAAGAAAATGTATTATTTGTCACTTTTTTTTCCATTATTAAGGGGTACCGTCTACCCTTATTTGATATCATGGTCAATATTGGTAAATAATGGTATGAAATTATTCAAAATAATGAAGTGTATGTGTTACAGACAATTCTGAATGAAAATCATGAAAGAAAAACAGACAACTTCTTCATATAATGTATTTATTTGTTAATATCAATGAATGGTATTGAGAGGTAGGGGTGTGACACATTATAGTGTGTTTCTCTTCAGGTTGGGTTCCCATCCTCATTATTAAGGGGGCTTGGTGTTTTGATGAGATTTCCAAAAAATGCAAAATGACCATTTTTGTGCAATGTTTTTGGATAAATTATAGGCACCTGCTTTTTTACAACATAGGGCGCAGACATTTTGGACACCCAAAGTTGTGCAGGGTAAAATGAGCCCAGAGATCTGATTGGTCATTAAATGAAAAAAATTAGTTTTGCCATTAATAAGTGAAATTAAAGGTGATAAAAAAGATACATGAATATTGGTAGTACTTTGGAAATTATAGGGTTGACGGATGAAAATTGAAAGGGAGGGGTCATATGAGAATAGATATTTTCCTTTGGTGCGGAATACTACGAGTTGTAAACAAGTGAAAATTTGAAGTAAAATGCAACGGCAACTTAACTTTTGATTGCATATTTTGTTATCAAAAATATTGATCTTTCAGCACAGGGTACTTATTTGACCCAGATTTAATAAACATGGGAGTGACAGTGACCTGAAGTTTTGTAAATTAGCATTGAGGCCTATGGGAAAATATTTGGTGGTGTCTGTCCATAAGATGTCATCAGCTGACTTCTTAATGTCAAGCATGTGTCAAAATAATATTTTTTTCTGGAATCTATCTTGGACTTTGCACTTGAAAAAAAAATGGTCTGGCTGAGCAACTATGAGAGGCTAGTGGTACTGCATTGATAGAGCGACAACCCTTAACCACATTATGGTGATTAACAGATATTTTCTGCGGTTGTTTTATTTTTGCAGTTCGATTAAAATCATGGAAATTGAAATTGCAGATTTGAAAGCAGTTGCGGTGTGGTCAAACTGACAAAACCATTAAAACTACAGCAAAAATATGTCACCCTTGTCATTATTGAAGTAATGTTATTGATCTTTTAAAATTAAAGAAAATTACAGGAAATAAATCAAACTATTTCAATAGCAGTGAATTTCACAAATCTTGATTCTGACTGGATATATTCTGAAAATAAGTTTATTAATAAATGAATAGATTCCAATAGTGTGTGTGTGTGTGTTTGTGTGGTATTTTGATAATAAATTGATAATTGTAATGTGCGGGTTTTTTTAGCATTATACCCTTTGCCTCTTCTTGTCATCATTGTGACCATAAAAAAACAAAAATGCTTCCATCACTTTATCCTTGTATATTTTAAATATATTTAAATATAAATACATTTATTGTACATAAAAAAAATAAAGAAAAAAATGAAACTTGCTTTTCTCGACACTCCTGATGTTATAGGCCTATTTTCCTGACATTATACCCTACCCCCAAAACTTTGTCATAATAGGTCTACTTTTCCTGTCATTATACCCTATCCAAATATAGATTCGTCGTTGTAACTCACCACATCTACGAGATTTGTGAAAATTAAGTCGATAAGCAAAACTTAATTTTAACTAAATGTCTTTCTTTCACAATCATCTTGAAAATAGATTGTTTGGGTATTCCCCATAGACCGACCGATAAATATATCTATACTTGCGAATATCACATTCACCCCCTCCGCCACTTCCGCGCCGGTTAAAGGGATACATTTATCTATTTTGCAACGTAAATAAACTATAAAAATACATAACTTAAACAACAATCATTAAAATATAATTACTTTCATCAATTGGCTTTCTTATTTCGTCAATTCAGTTCAATTTGACCAATATAATTGTTTTCTTTCAAGCGATAAACACACCGGAAGGAAGTAGACAAGTACATTAGCTTTCTTGCAGTCCTCACACCGGAAGTTGTGAAACCAGATATCCGGAAACGGAACTAGAACTATACACGTTCTTGCAGAGTACACGCTACACCGGTACGTTAAAGAACCGTCACTGCTCAGTGGCCGTAAGTGCCGAGCATAGGCCAAAATTTAAAGCCCTTCACCGGCATTTGGTGACGTCTGCATATGAGTGAAATATTCTTAAGTGGGACGTTAAACAACAATAAACAAACAAACGTATATGTATGACAGATCGACAGGGCCTGCTTACCCTCCGTGACACCTTATCCCACTTATGGATTCTCAGAGGCCTAAATGTGTCCAAGTGTCACCTGATTTGTATGTTGTCTCATGAGTTAACTCTTGATTAATACTTTGGTATCTGTAATTTTGCTTTTCAACTTCCGCGCTAACCATCATGCCAATTTTCAGTGCACAGCTAAGTTTTGGGTCTCGCTTGAGCCAAGTTTCCATGAAAAAAAATAGCATCATAAGTCAGTAATTTCCTTTTTTCTTTTTTACTTTAAGTATGATGTATACTATGTTGTGCATTACTTCTTTAGCTTAGATATAAACAAATTAAACAATTGAATAACCGATTATGTATTCGATGTTATCTATTTCTATTTATATTCTTCTTATTTCTTGATGTAGTTCATTTAAGGTTATATATATGATTAATATCTAATTCAGACCGTATTTTATATAGCATTTTACAAAGATGAACAATGTAAAGTCACATAACCAAAAGGTTGCCGTTATAGGAGCTGGACCTGCAGGATTGTTTGCTCTCAAGGCATGTATATGTTTATTTGTCAAGATAGAAAAAAGCACATTTCCTTTTACATATAGTGGATAAAATGAAAATGGTTTCAAGTTCTATTTTATAACATTGATTTTATTGATAACTTGCTTTGGATACAAGGATATAAATTTTCATTTTGTTTTTTCTAAAACATAGAAAGACGTAATGGTATTGATGCTATATTTTAAAAATATCACTGAAATAGTTATTGTATTAACATGTTAAAATATCAATAAAATAGTTTATGTTATTTATTACAACACACATATATATCAATTTGCTCTATTTGCGGTTTTCGTATCATATTAACTATCATATGATATATCATATCTATTATATCCAATAATAAAATACGATACAATGATTAACCTTCGTCAATTTTTTTTGCTTTTGACAGAATTTAGCACTGTCACCACAGGTAATCGAACCCATCGCTTTTGAAATGAACTTCTGGCCAGGCGGTGTTTGGGTATAAAGCGATCAGACAGGGGACAATGAATTTGGTTTAATTGTTCATAATGTAATTTATGATCAACTCAAGTAAGTGCTGTATATCAGTAACGATCCCGAATTTATAGTTTTTCAACAGATGCCCAAACAAATGCTCAAGACGATCGTTTCAAAATAAAACTTCATCAGTTGAGTTCGAATTTGATATAAATTTATATTTTCGAAAGAAAAAAATGGTATCATACAAGGATAAATAATAAGTCTAATGAAATTGCTAAATCCGTGTAGGAGACCCACTGTAGTGTAAAATGTATATATTATCAGAATATATCTCACAAGTTAAGAATTTAAATAGTGCTATCTGAGCGGAACACTACTTTAGTATAAAATAATGCGTTGGTACAGAGAAATGAGGTATTGGGCTAATGTATGCCCCCGGGGGATTCAAACGGTCCACCAGGAGTGGCAACGACCCAGTGGCTATCAATATTTTTAATAATACGAAGGATATAGTTTTACAAAAGATGCCAAAACTAAACATATACATGCTATAGACCTTTATCAAGCACTCATCTTAATTAAGTTGTCGGCTTAAATTCCTCCCCAACGTTTTACTTATAAAAGTATACCCCAATAAACATCTTCACAGTTATCAAGTTAACCCAATTAATCGGCCATTCAAATTTCAATGTGGCGGTTGCTTGGGATCCAAACATATATTGTTCCAATAGGCCCTTTCACAATAACTGCGGTTTTGTAATTTTGAGTGGCAAGTTGGTACAGATACACGCAAAAACACAGACGCCGTTATAGTAACTGATTGTTTCTTGACGCCATTTTCCGGGAATCTGAATGAAAAGCCACTCACAGTTACAGGACCACAGTTATCATGAAAGGGTATATAATCAATGCCAATGAAAACATCGAAGCCATTGCATATGTTACACATGTTACAAATATCACTTATATCATGCTTCATAGAATAATATATGTACACTTATGTATATATATATATATATATATATATATATATATATATATATATATATATATATATATATATATATATATATATATATATAATGATATACATATAATTGAGTAAAAATTCATAGTTAAGAATATGATTTGAATATTAATTTGAGTGATATTTCCAACACACTCAACAATTTTATGTGTGTGTCTGTGTGTGTGTGTGTGTGTGTGTGTGTGTGTGTGTGTGTGTGTGTGTGTGTGTGTGCCCGGTAACTAACTGTTCACCTTCTGCACGTAAAATCACAAAATCAGCTTAGTTTCCAACGGAACTCGAACCCGCGCTTACTAGAGATGAGACATTTCCTGATTTAAAGGGAGATGCTCTAACCACTTTGCCTTGGAGACCCTTCAACAACTTGTATTCATGTGAGGTTTATGGTATAATTTGTATTTAAATGCACAGCGTTTATGTCATAGAACTAATACATTTTAAAAACAATACAAAATGACAGTGGAGACCCAAAATCCTGACACATTGAAACGCTCTCACAACGACGTTGTCGCCCTTTGAAATAAAACGCGTTTTCGAAACCTAAAACAACAATAAGTCAACATTATTCTACCCTGATACGTTCATATTATTTAATGCATATATAAACGTAAATTATTTAAAATTGTAAAACTTTATGAATGTCTATTATTTTTCTTCAAAGTGCATTTAATTTTTTTTTATTATTAGCTTAGTTTTATTAGATTTAGTAACAGGTATTATATTGCAATCAATAGAATACAACTGTCAATCCTAAATGGTTAAAACGAATTAATTTTGTTTAGAAGAATCAATTTCCCAAAAGAACTCATGGAGATTCCGGGATTTCCTTATCCCAAGGAATTAAAAAAGTCATATATTCTACGTGAACAAGTCCAGGAATATTTGAATGCCTTCACAGATAAATACGATCTAAAGATACTCATAAAGGTAAAAGGAATTTTGTTTATTTATGAATCTATTGCTTTTATTTTACACAGAATGTAAATTCCATTTCGCCAATAGCTAATGACATTTTCACCGACCTTGAGAGGTAGATTTCCATGTAACATTTTTGGCATGCTAACAGAGAATGCTGACTCCTTCCAGACACTTGGTTGTATCCCATTTGGGATTCGCAATTGTTTTGTTGTTGTTGTTGTTGAGACTATTTTTATATCTATCTTTTCACTGAGCTTGACCTTTTCATCGAACTTGGCCTTTTCACTGAACTCGGGGTTTCTGTCGGATGTTTTCCGCTGGTATGGCGTACTGGCAAGGGGCCCTGACTCTTTCCGGACGCCGGATCCCCTCCTGTTTGGAATAATCAATTGTTTTTCGTGTTGAGACCGTTATTATATGTACCATTTCACCGAACTTGACCTTTTCATCGGACTCGAAAGGTTTCCATGGAACATTTGCGACGGGTGTGGCATGTTGGCAGAGGACGTTGACTCTTTCCGGACACCTGGTCCTGTCCCGTTTGATATTAGCAATTGTTTGTCATGTTGAGACCATTTGTACATCTAATTTGTCGTATTCTAATGGAGTTTCGATTATCCTGTGGTACATCTTCATTTTACCTTGTTATAGAAACGAATTCTGTATTTCCTTCATTCATAGCAAATATTTTATCGAAAGACAGTATAATGCATAGAATACACTATGTGAATCAGCTAACATAAATAACATTTACCGTTATACCGTACAAGCACTATAAACATGAAAGTGCTGACAAGTTTGCATGTATTTCATTCCATATGAACATTCCATATACAGAAGCAAACAATATCGGGAATCGCGTTTAATGTCAATATTTCGCACATTTTAAGGTCGGTATATTGATCTTGTCTGCAATGGAATTGTTACTTGTTCGACTAGGTTGTTGAATCTTTTACACCGATTGCGACGGTGATTTCTTCCTCACCTTTTTCATTCGCATGTGATCGTGGACTTGCGGGAATGTGACTGGTCAACAAGGGATGCTTACTCCTTCTTGGCAACTGATCCAACCTCTGGATTTTCTCATCTTGCCTCACAGGAATGGATGCCTAGGGACTTAAAAGACTGGAAAGATATCAAGGTAGACTTTTGCATAGTAGAAACTATCGGAAACCCGAACACTTCGAAGGGCAACGTGTTGCATTGTTAGGATGTCGATACTCGGGCGAGGACATTTGTTTACAGATAGCACCGTTTGCCAAAAAGGTGAAATAAAATACATGAACCTTTGTTTTAATAACTTTTCAGTCATCCGTAAAACTAACATACTACTTATGACCTATGCAATACACAAAGATAGTCACCATGTTATATATTTCTCTGATAATCACCTTCGATGCCACTAATTGTCTTTTACAAGTCGTTTGTTATGACTCTGATGACAAGAGCATCTGCCTATCAAACGGGAGACCCTGGTTTAATGTCCGAGACTTAAAAAAAAACAGTTGTCCTTTGGCAATAAGTAGATCATGGAGGGTTTTCCGGATTAGTATTAAAATCGAGGTCGCTTACCACTGTAGCCATGGCTAAAAAAAATGTACGTTAACCGCGATGTCTCTGTGCGAAACTCTCACAAACTCTCGAATAAAATATAACTTCAGTTTATATCAAATAATTGACAGAAACGATCGTCTTGAGCATTTGTAACGGTCTCTTCTAAAACAATAATTTTGTATTGTTAATAATATTCAATACCTTTCCATTGATGAGGATGGGACGTTGTTTATTTATGTTATATATGATTTTGTTAACAATTATTTGTTTTATCTGTATTTTTAGGTATATGCTTGTCATAGGCGTATAGATATGAAGCCATCCTTCCCTAAATACATCGAACAACGACCAGCATTTGTCCGAATGACTGAACACTCAGTAGTGTTTCCCGACGGAACTGAACTTGAAGTTCATGCTGTCATATTTTGCACCGGATATGAATATGCTTGCCCCTTTTTAAAAGACGATATACTACAGGTGACAAATAACAGAGTTACGCCCCTTTACAAACATATGATACATACGAAATACACAAACCCTGTTTTCCTTTCCATCCCCATGGGTTGGGCGACTTTTCCACAAATACATGAAATGTCGAAGCTGGCTGTGAGGATCATTGAGGGAAAAGTTGAATTGCCCTCTAAAGAAATAATGGAGAAAGAAATCGAGAAAGATTTCGATACAGTTTTGAGCAAGGGTTGCCAGACAAAATATGCACATGCCTTTCTTGACAGTAGACAACAATGGCGATTCAATAAAGAAATAGCAAAACTTGGAGGTTTTGAGCCATTACCACCGGTTCTAGAAAAGATCTGGGAAGACATAGCTAAAGAGAGATCAGTAAATTTAGAACATTATGACGAAATTGATTATAAAATCACAGGAAGTAATTCATATATACGTCTTAATTCTGGCCAAAAAATACTGACCATAAACATATGAATAAGGTGAGCAAGGAAATCTCTCCATTTAAAATCTGTAGATGCAGGATTTCATTGATACAATTTTTTTTTTTTTTTTTGTTATTTTGCTTTGAATTTCCTTGAAATAGTTTAATATAGGAGTAACGACGATACATTTCAAATAAAGTAGATTGATCTTTCAAAAATGTGGTATTGTTTTTAAGTACGCATATAATCCTAGAGTACTAGAGTTAAAACAAATACTAAAAATCAGTTTTCGAATATTCGTGAGTACTTTTCGATTCGTTTTCGAATATTCGTTAGTAATTTTCAATTCTTTTTCGAAAATTCGTGACTACTTTTCGATTTGTTTTCAAATATTCGTGAGTACTTTTCGAAACGTTTTCGAATATTCGTTAATAATTTTCAATTCTTTTTAGAAAATCCGTGACTACTTTTCGATTTGTTTTCGAATATTCGTGAGTACTTTTCGATTCATTTTCGAATATTCGTTAGTAATTTTCAATTCTTTTTCGAAATTTCGTGACTACTTTTCGATTTGTTTTCGAACATTCGTGAGTACTTTTCGATTCGTTTTCGAATATTCGTTAGTAATTTTCAATTCTTTTTCGAAAATTCGTGACTACTTTTCGATTTGTTTTCGAATATTCGTGAGTACTTTTCGATTCGTTTTCGAATATTCACGAGTACTTTTCAATTCATCTTTAAATATTCATATTTATATAATGTGAGTATTAATTTTTGCATTCCTTGGAGGAACATTAATAATAATCATATATGTTACATTCATTAACATTATTATATTAACAGTTATACAGTCTAACCTGCGCATGCGACCACCCTTACTAAACAGTCCCCTCCTCTAAGCAGCAAGTTTAAAGTCCTCCCAAACTTTTTACTTATATAATTGTACCGGAATGAGCGGTCACCTTCTAACGCGGCCAGTGATCGACCCTTTCACGTCCAAAATTATACCGAGTTCAGGAGATGATCACGTTATTCAGTTCAGGACATAAAATTCACAAAGTGACCAATTCAGTCACATGGTCATTATTATGAAAAATAATTACTGATAGGAGTTCAAATATTTAACTAAAGATAGTTGTGTTTGAGAAGAAAACGTCTAACGTTAACATCTATCTGGTTGTTATAATTATGCTCTCAAAATGGCTTCCGTTCAATAAGTGTACAGTAGTGTTTCAGAGTAATCAATGACCTGATATAGTGTAAAAGTATCTGATTGAGACTTAGATTGAGGACGTCCTTTATGTGTTACATGTATGTGCACGATTTAATGTTTTTAATTTATGTATCATCAAGTATAATTATCTTACTGTGTGTGTTTGTGTGTGATTTCTGTATGTATCATGTATGATAAATAAATAATGTTTTGTATAATTCTTTTGCAAATTTTCAACATAATTGTTTTAAATTGTGTTAATAAGATAATCATTACTAATTTATTTTTTGTCTCTTTTATCTTTATCTTTAATTTTTTAATCTTTTATTTTTATCTTTATTGTCTCTTTTTCTTTTTTATGTAATGAGAATAAAATTAAAGCTAAACAAAATAGGCACTTTGTTGATCATATCTTATATACATTTAAATCAATAGTTTATCAGATTTTTTGTTTTTATAACATTTAAATAGAGATTAAAAACGAGTGTTAGTTGATTATCATGTTTATCTAATTCGAGTTAGTTAATTTTCAAAATTTGAAAAGATACCAGGTTTACCGAGTCTTTTCATATTTTGAAAATTAACTAACGAGAGTTAGATAAACATGATAATCAACTTACACGAGTTGTTGAATCTGTTTCTACTATAACTGAAAACCGTTTATTGGTAGTATGGATTATTAGCCTTCATAACGTCTAGACACCATCGGATTCGGACTCTCATGATCGCGTCAAACTTGTACGTCGCTTCAATCTCCAGATTACATCAATATATCAAAAGTAGGAAACCCAACATTGTTAGAGACTTTAATAAAAGACTCTTTTCCCTCCAATTACTTTAATTGACAACTTTTGTCTGTGGTCTGACGCAACTTCATGTACAAACATTTCATTACAGTAGTAGTGCAGCCTCCGCCATTGAGATTTATTCACCCTGTTGTTTATTTGTAAATGTTAACTAACTGCCGCGGCATTTATACCACCGCTTGAGAGTGATATAACAACACAAATTATGGTAGAATAGTATTTATATAAGTTTTCGGGATTGCCAACAAATTTTCTACTCTTTTTCTTGGTACTTCAAACGATGTTGGCATACCCAAATGAACCGTAAAGATATATACTGGGATGGGTCATATGAAGTTATATTCGAATAGTTATCCTTCATACATATGCATTTGGCACCTGACCACCCTCTAGATTTCCAAAGGTCCGTGCTTGTCCAATATTCACAGATTTGTATGTTGTATCCTGTGCCAAAAGTCAACAAATTTACTCAGTACTCAAGCTCAACTGATTTTCCATGCTTTTCAGGCAAAAACACGCAAGATGTTTATATATTGATGGCATACATGAAAGATATTGCTCGTTCGAACAAAACTTCAAAAATATTTTTAAAAAATGTTTGAGTACGTACTCAACGTATTTATTCGATTTTTAGAGGAAAATCTTAAGTGTGATGCACAACTTTAAATGATGTAAAATACTAATATATTTCTTATCAAATCAAATTTGGAAGTTTTACAAACGATTATAAAACCAAAATGATGAAATAAAAGTTGAGCTTGAGTATTGAGTACATTTGGTGACTTGTGGCCCTGGTCATCCTGACGGTTAATACTCGTTTATAGATTTCCATATTCTATATTCGAATATTCACCTTCAACTTCATCATTCTCAAATATTCGAACATTCAATTCAGCTCTCGTAGATATAACATTTCGTCATCAAATTTGTCAAAAGGTAAAAAACAAATATTAATATCAAATGCTTTATATAAAAAGGATTTTATTTACGATATTATGCAATGACGTAATCATATTGTACAGCGTGAGAACAGTCAAATAACAGTTGGCATCATACGCGTCATAATATTAGTTTACCAGAAAACACATCACATTCACAACATATTGTTGAATTTTGTAGAAATGCATCAAAATTCATAAAAATAACAATCATCTTAACGAGGCACTGTTAGTGATGATATGACGTCATGTGATGACGTCATTTCCAATGTATAGGAATGTTTTCGTGAACAAATAAGAATCATCCTGGAACAACGGTGGAATAAGTGTTCTGATTTAACTGGATCTGTTGAATTATCGTGATATTTATAGTTTGTGATATAATTACAGTCAAATTTGTCTGTCAAGGCTATTTAAGGGAACTGTCAAAATAAGCCTTTATAAAGAGGTTTATTCATCATAAAAAAAAATGATAAAGGTTATATCTTAATGGCCTTTATAGGCAGGTGTCCTTTATACAGAGGTGGCATTCTATGCAAGTTTGACGGTACCTACAAGACACGCAATAGTACACAATTTATTTCGCCTAGAACGTCTACGTCGTCCAATATTCAACTGCGACCCAGTCATCACAAGAAAAGTCAAAATCTGCGGTGCAGGTTTCTCACTGTATGCTCCTGTACTATTGATATAACTTGTTCTTCTACAAAAAACCTTCCTTATGTAGTTTCTCCTAATCTGCTGCAAATGCCTGCAATTGTAGATTGTTATTACAATTAAAATAAATGATTAAGAACATCTCGATAATTTATCATTTTTATATTCTGGCATCGCTTATCAGTGTCAATGTATCCCCTTACATGCAAGAAATATAAATTCTTTGGAGAATAAAAGTAGTCGAAACGAAATATAACTCTGAATGATATAAATGAAATACAATTTTGCTGTTTGTTAATGTTGATGCATATTATCTGAATCTGTTTTATGTAACTGAACGATATTGCAAGATATCTTAGCGTCATGTGTGTTTAAAGTTTACTTTCGTTTGTGAGTATAAAAATCTCAGAGGATGCAATATAATGATTAATTTTAAAATGATATAAAAGAAACAACAACAAAGATCAGCTTGACATGGAAATTGAAGACTAAGATATCACAATTAAGTAATTATACTTATTCGGTTTCATACAAAATTAACTCAGGAATTAGCAATTATATATAACAGACTCTATTCTACTTTTTTCCAAACTATGAAAAGGCATTATATATTGCACATGAGTGTTCCAATCATACTAGTATATTTTCAGAACTAAATAAGAAATATTTACTTTGCAAGGTGGTCAAGAGGACATAACATCATGGAAATCCTCTTCTTCCGGGACATCCTCTAATTGGTCAATTACAGTGCTGACGTCAGATTCATCTGATTCCATATTTTCCGCCAATACCTGTTCTCCGTCGCCAAGATCGTGGTCTTTCGTGTCATTTCTGTCTCTTGCTTGATTAAATTTTATTTCCTGTGTTTGACTCTGACCCCTGACCTTCAATTTTGGACTTCCGCTTTTCTGATACTCCGTAGCACTTGAAGCAGCAGGATATTCCGAAGATGTGTCGTATGCAATTGAACTCAAACTTACTGAAACTGGGGGATCGGGTGCTCTCCCTTTAGGGTGCGAGAAACCCCTTGATAGTCTGACTGTTTTAAAAGAATTAAGTTCTTTTGCACTGTGGCGTATATTTGTTTGATATATAACGTCGTTGAACCCAGCGAAGTCAATCTCCCAGCGGCCATTCCCGGAATCAAACTCCTCTATACGTTCAAACCGGTGTCCCCATAATATTTCTGACGGAATATAAGACGTTCTAGCCTGGCAGAATTCACCTGTAGTTTCGATAGTTCCTTCTATACAAAGGATAATTTCGTATTTTTCTGTAGACAAGTCAGCTGGTTGTATGTCCCATAAAGGACTGTCTTTGTTTATTTTATGAGACAGAATAAGGGGCCACATTAACATAATTGTGTCACCCATACCATTAGCCTGAAATTGTAAGTCATGAAGGTACAACGGATACTGTGCACCTTCACTGGTCACGTGGTTTTTAATGAGTACACCATGCACTTTGGCGTCAACTAAATGACTTTGTCGCATATCACCGACACGTACCTGCAAAAGTAAAGATTTTAAATCAAAGTATTATATACATTATGTAGTACATAATAGATTCAATCAATAACAACAACCACAACAACAACAACAACAACAACAACAATAATTATAATAATAATAATAATAATAATAATAATTATTATTATTATTATTATTATTATTATTATTATTAAAATCATTATTTTTAAAATCAAAATTCAAAATATTATAAAAATAATACCAAAGTTTAACAAGTGCATGAAACAGTCACCAGATAGCATTATCATCCTCATAAACCAAGTATAATTCATTGTAAAAACTATTTCTTTCACTTTTGCGTTCTGCTCATTTTCGGATATCGGTATTTGGCCATTTGAGCAAATAGTTAGAAAAAATCAGTTAGTTCTCGTTCTCTCTCTCTCTCATACACAGACACACACACACAGTGTTTCTCTCTCTCTCTCTCTCTCTCTCTCTCTCTCTCTCTCTCTCTCTCTCTCTCTCTCTCTCTCTCTCTCTCTCTCTCTCTCTCTCTCTCTCTCTCTCTCTCTCTCTCTCTCTTACACAGACACACACTAATTTTACCTGCAGACAGAGGTCTCCATTTTCCTGTGTGATACAGGCATTCTTGCTAAACAGCATTGTCTTTCGGCGTCGCTTTGGTTGTGCAAATTTTACAAATATAAATCCTAAAAGCATGTTTTCTAATATGATACCGACAGTCACTTGTAGAAAAAGAACGGGAAGAGCGCCGCCACAATCCGTGTTCGGATACGCAAAACCATATCCTATCGTTGTCTGTGTTTCTATGGAGAACAGCATGGCGTCACCAAATGAGTTGACGCCACGGATGCAAGATACCCAGTCTGGGTCATTGAAATGTTCCAAATCTCCATGGTTAAACATCATCCAGTACCACAGAAGAGCGAAGAAAAAGTACGTAGCGAGATACACATTAAAGAGAATTGCTATAGCATACCGCCATTGTAGATCTATAAGTGTGACATATAGGTCCTGTAAAAATTTTCCTCTGTACTCTTTCAATCCAGTATATTTCACTCGGTATTGCCCGGATTTTTGTACGACCGCTTTTCTTTTTTCCTCTGGATTGAATTTTCCCAACTTGAATCTATGGTTGAAATAGTTTACAAATGGTAGTCTGCTTTGGGGAGTTTCTGGTTTCATGTTTCCGTGTACTTGGAAACTACTCTGGGTTTTCCACCACGACATGTTCGTTGCTTAGTTGGTCGATTAAGTAAAAATATATTTGCTGTAGATTGGTTTCCATTAGTCATTTACATTTAATGTCTTAATTTATCACCGGGGAAAATTCATTTGTTTAGGGTTTTTGATAAATTGACGTTTGGAAAACAACAAATGGCCTGAAGCATCTAAATGATTCTGTCATTAAACACCTCATTAATTCTAAATGACCACTGTCAAATGTCGCGAGATTTAACGCAACAAAGTGAGATGTATCAGTGTTATCTCGTGTAGTTACGTCATTGTTGACACAAAAAAACAAAGATTAAGACAGACTGATAATTAATCGTGAATCTTAAAAACAAATCGCAGGTTATCACGTATTTTTTTTCAGTTTTTGTTCGATGAGATATTGATCTATCTCGATCAAAACTTTTAATCCTGCCATTGACCGGGCAAATCGACGCACAATACAAGTTACGTAGTCCCATAGGTTATGTAAGCCGAACAAGATATCAAAAATGAAATTGATACGCGTCAAGTAAAATATGTAAGAAATAGACAATCCTCTAATGTAAATAAAAACAAAGTCAAAAAAGTTTGTTTTTTTCAAATTATTATAATCATTTTTAATAAAGATATTTTCTCAAGAGTTTTATTTTGGCTATCTATTTACATACCATATTATACATCGTAGTATATATTTACATATTTACTTACTTACTTACTTACTTATTATTCGTCTTTATTTATTCTAAAATTGTTGGATTACTACATTATCTTATAGAATTAATTAACAAACAAATAATAGATCAAATCAGGGAAAGTTGTTTATCGTTTAAACTTAAAATGATCTTACCAGTTTTCTGTCATCGCTATATTTATAGGAATTTCAGAACTTGCAATATATATATATATATATATATATATATATATATATATATATATATATATATATATATATATATATATATATATATATATATATATATATATATATATATATAATTTCAAATTTAACAATACCATATCAGGATATCTAATAACCAAATTTGATATAAATAAGGAATCTCTCGGCTTTATTGTAGATGGTATTTTAAATATATATCAGTGCAATAAAGTGATTTTGTGCGTTTATTGATTGGAGAAAAGCACTTGCCAGAATTGATAGAAATAATAATGATTAAATTAATCTATTCACATATTTCCCTGGGTGTTGAATATAATAACAAACTGTCTGATTACTTTGTCAGTATGTGGGATTGAAACAAGACGTTCCTTTGTCGCCACTTTTGTTCCTGCTTTTTGCTAATGGTATAGAAGAGAAATAAATTAGGGATTTTGATTTAGATAAATCTATACATGTATTTGTACGAGTAAATGGCAGTGTGTTAAACATAACCCTATTTGCCGATGATAAATTTGTATTCCCAAAGACAGCAGATGCACTGATAATATCGATTAATAAATTTTATTCATAAATGGGATTTTGATATTAACGGTAATAAGTCTAAATCTTTGTTTTTATAAAGGGTAACTATAAAGTTGATGCTGATTCCAGAGCTAATCAAAAGAAACTGTAACTAGTTTATGAGATTGTGTATTTGGGTATATTTTTTTTATTAAAACCGGTTGTATTCAGACAACACAAAAGCAATTTATTTAGCACTTCAACACAGGAGAGCTCTGTCCAGTTTTTTTTCATATTTGTAAATAAACATACCTAAATGTACTAACGAAATGCAATATATTTGCCTACATGGTAAGATCAATACTTTGTCATGGATCTGGGCCCGAAGTCACCAAATTTACTCAGAACTAAAGCTCAATTAACTTTTCATGCTGTTAAAGCAAAAACACGAAAAATTTATTCTGTAACTGAACATTTTTTATATATTGATGGCATACAATTGTATATAAAGGTGAAAGATATTGCTGAGTTGAAGAAAACTTCAGAAATATAAAAAATGCTCGAAGCTTTATACTGAAGACTGGTAAAAAATAACTTGACAGTATTATTAATAAGCTAGGTAAGACTGGAAAGTTCCCTTTTTATATTATCAGAAAATAAGGAATATTATAATATTGGTTAAAGTCGATCACTATAACATATCATATTGCATGTATACAGAAATTAGAAATGATATTTTCAATCGTATTTATTATTGATTATTTAATGTTAAAACATTACTCGAAGAGCTTGGTTTTTTGTGACTTATGGTGACCAATATGTACAAAAATGGTTTTCAGACATAAATATGTGTAGTAAACTATGTTTCATAAACAGTATGTGAATTGGAAGATCATTTAAAACATATCAAAAATGATATACATGTATTTTGTATTTTCAATTATTTTGTTACTGTTTAAATGTGGTAATTTAAAAATTAGCAGTTGAAACAGGCTGCTTTTCCGAAACAATGAAAAAATAGGCAGTGTAAATTTTGCAGTATTGAATGTGTTGGAGGATGAATATTTTTTGTTTGTTACTAGTTTGATAGTTTGATAGTTTATTAAGCTTTAAGCCATCTGGCTTATCAGCATAAATACATATACAATATCATGTAAACACAAATATAATAAATCACATTTACAATCAATATTTAAATACTGTGAGTGGAGTGTAAGTAAGTAAGTAAGTTAGTAAGTAAGTTGGAGGCTGAACACTAATTTTGCCTCGACCTTTCCCCCAAAGCTTTTTTCAAAAAGATTGCTAAATTACATAGTTGCTAGTATATCCTTCTCACATAGATTTTAGAGTGACATATTTGTCAAAGTAGCTAGCGGGTGCCCGTGCATTAGTAAATTAATGAAATTATTGAAGTGTAGGAAACATATGAAATGTGGAATTAAAGTTGGTATTTGACATGTATTTTTCTTGGAAAAGACGTAAGAAAAATAAGTTGTCAATGCAATATAATGAATTAACCCTAGTGTATCATAAATGTTTCTTTTTGGGTTTTTTTTTCTGTTTTGTTTTGTTTGTATTGTAATTATGCAACATATTTCTATGTATTTCAGGTCATTTCTCTGCTCTGTGTTTCACTGTAAATGTTATGTTACAAAACGGTATTATGATGGGATACATCTTCATGTATGATAAGCCTAATCTATAATAAGCTATATATATATATATATATATATATATATATTTATATATATATATATATATATATAGTGTGTGTGTGTGTGTGTGTGTGTGTGTGTGTGTGTGTGTGTGTGTGTGTGTGTGTGTGTGTGTGTGTGTGTGTGTGTGTGTGTGTGTGTGTGTGTGTGTGTGTGTTAAAATCGTTTCCAACTGACTTCGGGAATTGCAAACCATTTCTCCACCCGAGTATCTGGAACGATAGGAAAATAATTCGGAATTGAAATGTATTAAAACATTTGAAAATGAAATTTAAAAATCGGAAATGAAACTAGGTACCAAAATTTACCTCCATCTACGACACAGAGAGATATTTTTTGTTGTTATTTTACTTTGATTTTGTAGTTTTGATACGTCTCGTACGAAAAATATTTTATATCAGGCAGGTAGCGAACCCCGGGGTAACAGTCAATTGCCAGATCGCCGAGATCAAACTCGGGGATTTTCGTTTTCGATGCAAACGCACTTACCCCCAGACAATGCGGCGAGTGGGTAACTCGGTGAAATATTTTATGACACCGACGGGTTTCCGTGATCGGAAGATTGATATCAATTATTCCGATGCTTTATGGATGTATTGACAGCAAATACATGTAAGAATAGATCGAAACAGGTCATTTCCGACCAAATAACAGAAAATAAGATATAAATAATATGTTTTGTGCGATAAAAAAGTAGTAAAATGTAAACTCAGAGGCATAATCGATAGTTCTTGACATTTCAATGTCAATTGCTCAATGTTTGTTTCTTTGTGTAAAAATGAATTACTCTTCATATATCTATCTCTCTCTCTCTCTCTCTCTCTCTCTCTCTCTCTCTCTCTCTCTCTCTCTATATATATATATATATATATATATATATATATATATATATATATATATATATATATATATATATATATATATATATATATAAGAATGTCAGGGATGTCCATAGCTTATTTATTTATGAATGTACGCCGCGCTTAAATGTTTTACGCCGCCCTCATATTTTCCCTAGCGCACTGGCAAATGTCTTTCCCCTATCCTTAAAATTTCCATTTGAAATGCTAGTCATTTTATATGAACAATGAATTCTTGATTTATTGTATAATATGAATTATATTATCATGTGTTAACGTATGGTATAAATTAATTTTGGTCAAATATTCGATTTATTACATATTTATTTCTCATAAAACAAGAAAAAGTAATCCCAAAATTTGAAAAATATTTTGATTGGCCGAGTGAAAATAAGTTTTCATTTATTTTGCATGGAATGTTATTTTTCACACTGTACACTGTATCTGTAACAAATTTATTATTTACCAAAAATGTAATAAAGATTTCAACATCAACCAACGTTTCATTAAACAAGATGATTGCAGTATATCCAAAAACTCCGGGGAGCTTTCGACATGCAGTTGTAATCATTTGTGGCTATAGACACCGGCAAATTACATCACACAAGCACTGAGGAGAGAGTATAAAATGAGGTTAAAGTCAACAGGTTCACACAGATTGATATATATATATAGTAAATTTAAGAAATGTATGTTTTAGGTTGGACGCTGTGATGACAGTAAACGGATAGGTTAACTGCCCTATGTCAGAAATTTACCGATTTGACATATTTTGTGATGCAATATATGAAATATGAAATTTTTTTGGTTTCCAAGCATGGGAAGTCCATTTAGGGGCAAAAAAGCACAAAAAGCTTTAAAATCACTGATTATGTGAATAAATAATATTTTTTTCATTTTTATCTTTAAAATTGATTTTTTTTATCTCAGCCACATTAACTCAATAATGATCAACAAAGAGATAACGTAACATTTGTTCATTATTTGTTTTTGGAGTGAAAACATTAAAAAGTAATGAAAAATCACTGATTTTTGGAAATATTTAACAAATAATTCAATTACATGTATGTATATATATATAGATATATATATATATATATATATATATATATATATATATATATATATATATATATATATATATATATATATATATTCACAACGTGCTATAAATTGTATAACGTCTGTGATACTTGAACATTCATAAAATATTACCACTGCCCATTTCTGTTTTGGGGGCAAAAACACTGAAAATGGTGAAAAAACTTACTTTTCGAAACATTTTATAACTTTTCTATTTATATTCATTTTTTTTATCAAGAATACACAGTTTGCTAAACATTATAATCATCTATGTAATATTTTAACCATCATTACAATTTATTACTATTCTCCTCTTGTGAAAAAGCAATTATTTTTGGAAACATTTAATAACTTTCACAATTTTAAATGTATTTTGCCCCAAACCTGGTGGAGAATAGTAATAATTTGTAATGATGGTTAAAATATTGAATATAGTTATTCTATTTATATTCAATTTTTTATTATATCTTCACAATTTGCTATAAATTATATCAATGAGAGTTATCGATCTTGGCGGTATGCCCAAATGAGTGTTAAAGGATGTGAAAGCAAATGAGAGCAATCTTCTATACAGAGTTTTCGGTCCTTACACACACACACACACACACACACACTCTCTCTCTCTCTCTCTCTCTCTCAAGATTTTTGTTAAGTACAGGTCCAAATAAATTTCAGACAGGCGGTGATACAACAAGGTCTTTGAATTTAAAAATATGAATATATCCTCTAGATTTTCCTCTTTAAAACTACATTGTATTTGCCTTATGCGTTTATCAGTTTAGTTTGACAAATAACAATATTTGAAGCAAAAACACTTTTTTAAAAAAAAATGGCTGTAAGAGCTTTATTTTTAGAAATGTATTCCTACTCGGAGTAATTTGGTTTAACTATTTATTCAGTAAAATGGAAACATTGGAAAACATTCTTAAAACTGTTAGAATTGTTAAAATGTAAGCTCCACAATAATTTCACATGCAATATTAAATTGTTCACTTCCGATTTTTGGTAATATACCATAATACATACTTATTGCTTTTGGCAAGTATGACTACAGGGGTAGGTGGGTTAAAGATAATGACAAGATCATTATGTTTAGGGACTGCTATTAGCTTTAGAATATTTATTTCAGAAGAAAGGAGATCAAGATATCTTTGTCACGTGTCAGTTTGGGGCTACTTTTAAGACATTTTAAACGGAGAGAGCAAAGTCCGACAACTCCGTGTGGGAAATGAGAGATTAAGGGAGACAAGTTATCGTTCTTGAGTTTATATACCACATCAATTGATATTTTCAAACTGTTCACGTTGGTTCGTTTCAGTATCTTGCGATACATCATGATTATACATCAACTGAATTATACACAAGAATGTCAATATATTTCCCATCTGTCTGTATAACGATATCACTCTCATGCTATCACAATGTCGCCGATGTAACCACGATCTGGAAAATGATTCACATATTGCTTGGTATGCCTAATTGTGGCTCACTCTGAGTAAGAATATAAACATTATTCGCCTAACAACATGTGTCACATCAAAGAATGTCATCAGTTATTACTTATTTACTGACCAGCATTATTGTACCACAGTAAACAATATCCAGTTACGTGGTGTTCGTCAGTTTTAGAAGGAAAAACCCCAGTTGCAATGATCCAGCAGACAAAAAAAAGACCATCGGACATCGATACTAAGGTAAACCAGCAACCTACGTCAACTGCGGATCGAGTGAGGCTCGAACGCGTGCTGGGTAGAGGTTGTGTCGGCTGGATACAAAGCAAGATGCTCTAACTAACCGATCACGGACACCACCACCCCACCCCCCACCACCCCCCCCCCCCCCCCACCCCCCACCCCCCCCCCCCCCCCCCCCCCCCCCTACTATCAACATCTAGACTTTTTCCACAGCTTATAAACCAGTCTTTTAATTGAAATTAACAGTGAACATGTGACTAATAGAAACCATGTAATCACTGTTAATTTCAATTATAAGTCAGCAAACGGCTAAAATGAAATCACTATAACAGTATACACAGAGGTTATCTAATTGCTGAAATTAAAGTACATGTGTAATATGAGCTTCTTTTACATCTCTGTTTTACTGGGAAAGACGTTGTCTCCCTTTATGATACAAATATTTATTGTATGTCTATTATTTTAACTGATCATTGATGTCTTCTATCTGATACACATAATCTGAATTCTAAAAGCTCCGAAATGTCCCCTTTTTCTGGCCTCCAGACACCTAATTATCCCCCTAACACAAATCACTGATTTAGTTCCTTGTTAAAAGAAATTTAAAAGTTCCCGTCTTTACTTCTTTTTAACCGACAAAACGAACGGATTAATTTTGATAGAAAACTATTTTATTAACAATTTAACTGAGAATTGGTAATTGTCCAGACTCTCTCTCTCTCTCTCTCTCTCTCTCTCTCTCTCTCTCTGACACACACACACACTATAGGTCTGTACTTACTAAATAGATATCAAGAGACTGAAAATTTGTGGTCTGGAATGCGAGGTGGTATTTTAAGTGAGGCAGTCTTTAGACGAGATTACATTATATATATATATATATATATATATATAAGTCCATCATAAACACAAGGACATCATAAAAGATAGCTTGTTATGTATTCCGACAAATCATCACTCAATCATCTAGGAGCTATAAACAAAGTTTTATGATGCTCGGACATCTGTGGAACTGTCATTTTGGCGACATTTTTGTGTTGAACCAAATTTCATGAGATATTTCCCGCCTCGGCCCAAATATTTCCGTTGACTGTTCTCATTATTTCATACAATCTAAATGATAAATATGTACAATTCAGCTGATATTGCAGTTTAAAATTTCATAAGATTGTATTTTACGTGTTATGTATTAATTATATCAATTTGATTTCTAGAAAACACTCTTGCGTTTTCTTTTTCCTGAAACAATGACATATAAATCATGAATAATTATAACACAAATTCTCACAGATGAGGGCACAGAAACTTGATAATACTTAAAAGCCTTTATTAAGTGAATGGTGAGCAATCAAATGCTGAAAATCCGTCCGGGCGGATTGACGGAGGCAAGTTATATATTCGCCCAATAACGAGAAACGTTATCACATCCATGTCCTGTACTTGAGCTCTACGCTTTCTACAGGATTGTTTCGTTTTATATTGTTGCTGAACGTCGCTACAAGGATATTTGTATATATGGAGATGTCACTAGGTCCGGATTATGTGCCACAAATGTTTATCCATGTTGTGGACTGACGTCAATGCACTGAGCATTCTTTTTTTACGCTTCACGTTCGGTTTTTTTTAAAGTTTCATCTGAAAGTCCCGTGACTCTCTCAGCGCCACGGTATGCTCGAGCATTTGCCTTTTTTAAAGTTTTTGGACTGACCCGGAACCGGGAATCGAACTCGAGGCCTTCCGCTTGAGAGTCTAACAATCTACCACAATACCACCACAAGCGGTTCAACAGCATTGTAACAATGCATCAAGCATGTGTTTTTAGAATAACCGCCCACAGTAACTCGTTGGTATTTTTATTCCTTTCACCTTTTTATTTACCAAAGTTTATTGCGATAGACATGAAAAATAGTTTTCCTTTAACGTGCGCCAGTAAAGCTTGCCGAGGTCTAGTGGTAAAGCGCTCGACTCGCAAGCGGAAAGTCTCGGTTCGATTCTCATTACTGGGTCATATAAAAGGCTTCAATTTTTTTAAATGGTGGTGACCTTTTCTTCCTCCAAACGCTCTGCATACAAAGTGAAAGTCACTTGTCTTTTGAATGAGACTTAAACCGAGGTCCCGTGTTATGGCAGGCGTGGCACGCAAAAGAACCCGGCCTCACTGCACTGGCGTCAGTCCATAGCAAAAGTCAAAATTTGTGGCACTACACTTAAAGCTGATCTCATATCAATATAGGTGAAAAGTTCCTGACGGGAATGTAAAACAACAAACAAACCAAAAAGTGTAAATAAGATATTATTGTTTTACGGTCCACAGAATACGTTTCACTTACATGTAGATGTCACTAGCGATTGGTAAAGTGCTACACTGAATGTTGACTTGACATCTTATGATCCTGTAAAAGAAATCGAACATATGGCCTTTTGGGGGGAGTTAAATGCTCGACCGCTGTACTGCAAGAGCTCCTCGGTGTTATAATCGATATATAAATGTGTATAATATACAAAATGCAGGATTTCTAAGCCTACTGGCATTTTCTTTATAACAAACATCATTAAAATTTTCAAGTAAATACCTAATATAAAATATTTCTCTAATACTGTAAATAACAGACTGGAAAAGGTTAGTCAAAGGCTGGCCTCGGATGACCTCCCTTGAGGACAACTATAATATTGAAATCATTAAGATGGAAATATGATCACTGTGTTAGTGCGTAATTTGTTCCCATTGGAATACCAAGCCGGGGTTTATTTCCTGTCCGGGGGAGGTATGGGGTGCTATGTTATACCACTGAATGATGTAGATATGAAGAATGTTGTACTTTTAGATATGTATCCAAATTAAACAGTTTTGTCACTTTTTATATCATGTTTTCATTTTTGATTAAGAAGGAGTTACGAAATAACGTTTCGGGATCACCCCCAGGTAAATTAAAAAATAAAAACAAGATATCTAAATTATATTTTTAAACAATCGCGTGTCACTGAATTATGTTCGATTATTCATCAACCTGTCATACAGCGATCTCTTAATACTGTTACATTATAATAGCTTGTGGCAAAAACTGACCAATTCGGACATGACCATTTGACAAGATACTTTACACGGTTAGGTGGTCAAAGCTGTGGAGCCGGACAAAACAGAACATAAAATAATGATAGCCTCATTATTCTTTCAAAGAATAATTAATGGCGAATATCAAATGCCGGGAGAATCATTCGCGCGGAGTGATCCATCATGGCGGACGGGATGACTTGATGTTTAGGTTTTATTGATAAACTAATTTGTAAAATAAAGGAAAGTGATTATACGAGACGATTGGTGATAGATTGGGATCATTTCGTATGCTTTGTGACTCAGGGGAAGATCATGTTACACGTCGCGGGAGCTGAACCTAACCCAAAAAACGCGGAACATCAATTGTACGGCTTTTTAACAGAAAAAAAAACTGCACAGACGTTGGTACAAGAATTTTGTAAATTGAGGATGAATCATGTAACACTGTTTGAAATTCTAAACAGAAAATTAATTAGCTCTGTTTACAAAAAAAATATTTCGATTTCTCTTTTTACTACTTGTAGTTGATGTACAATGATAAACAAAAGCTATACACCGGCATAACAATCTTATATTCCTATGTACATTGTATTTGTGAAAATAAGGTCATGTCCAGTGTGGTATCCATATACATATAGTAAGGATTAAGTTTATCAGTTGCAATTGAAAAAGTGCCAAACCTAGGTTTCTCAAGCAATCTTCACAAAGTATATAGGAATTAAAGAATTTTTATGCCAGTTTATATCTCATTTTTGTTATTGTATATCAATCTATGAAGTAAAAAAAGGAAAGGAAAAAAAAAGAAAAACAAACACTCACAAATTATATATCAATTTCAATTTATACCAAATCAGTACCTTAAACTCAACTTTCTGTGAATCAAGTTTTCTTAAAATTGGATCAAAGACGATTTCAGTTTTGGAGGAGTTCCTGTTGAAAAATGCAAATGTACTAGGAATTTATGGTGAAAATAAATTATGCAAAATTATTTAGGGTCTCTGTTCTACTACTCTATATATGAAAGCGATGGATGAAAGTTTTAGGGCAAGATATTATGTTTTTACATCTTTAAATATCCCAGGGGACCCATTTGAGTGTAAACATGGTAAAATATCTTTGACACTAAAGTTGGAGATATTAAAATTCAAACTCAATTTATTTTTTCTTAATTCATATGTGTGTCCCTTAGGTACTAACATAACCACGAGAGAGAGAGAGAGAGAGAGAGAGAGAGAGAGAGAGAGAGAGAGAGAGAGAGAGAGAGAGCTTGACGGAAAGTATATAACTTATGATCCCCCTGCTATAGTGAAGAGCCCTTCATGAAGACATTATATGAAAATCAATTTTTAAAACATTCTTACAGAAATGATTAACAATTACATTTATTTTTTACCATTGGATTTGATATAAAAAAAATCTCAGATACCAAAGTATAAATCTTTTGGACGTCAAGGATATAGATACAAATCAGGTAAAAACTGGACAAACACGGACCTCTTGAAATCAAGAGGTGGGATCAGGTTTCATGGAGGAGTAAGCATCCTCTGTCATTGAGTTAACCTTTACTTATAATCGAAATACGAGCAGACCTAATTTACAGAGAAATGATATTACTGACATTTAACACTTGGTAATTGATGAGAATCATATGAATTTTAACATATAGGACTGTGTTAGATAAAATTAAAGCTCGTGCTTTTAAAAGCCAATCTATCAACTTATTTCGGATAGAATATAGCGGGGGTCCTACACGGCGCATTACTAGTAGCTCCCCTATTTCTGTTACATTTACGTCTGCGTAACAACATCTGCAGCAGTTTCAAGCTAATCTACATTGTATTTAATGGGGCATTAACTGTGTTTTTTTTTTTCTCTTTTTTTAGATCTCTACTTTATTACTACTTATATTGATATTCAATAGCAAAAAAGATATATACACAGGTATAAAGTTCTTTTCTTCCTGTATATTTAGTGAAATTCTGTGAGAAACCCAGTTTGGCAATTGTTTAGCCTAATTCAGCCTTACTATTTGATTATGCATACCACACCGGACCTGACCTTATATTAAAAAAAAAGATATAGAAATATAAGATTTTTGTACATCAAGTACAAGTAGTAAAAGTAGGAAAAAATGGTAAACACAGTTATTGCCCTTTTAGGTTACAATGTTTACTTGTTTTCCCATTCAATCACATGTTTGTGGCGTAGTACTCTTATTATCTACATGCGCAACAATGTTGATACACGGTTCGGATTTATTTGTGATAAAGTAAATAGGTCTTTGGTGATTCCTATTCAAATTATCATTTTTACTGAATATTTTTTGAATTTTCAAATGAAACATTTTATTTGTTAATTTTTATAGTAATCTTTATATTCCATTCTCTGTCGGCCCTGGTATCTATTTTATTTTGTCTTGCACACCTGGGACCTCCGTGGAATAGTGGTTAGAGCATCGCTCACCTCTAATCAGCGCGGAATCGAGTCCTACTGGAACCAAAGTTCCGGAAAGCTTTCCAGTTTACTTGCTGAAAGCCGATTGTCTCTTCCCAGGTAGTTGAAACCAGGATCCGAAGTCACCAAATTTCCTCAATACTTAAAGCTCTTAAATGAATATTTTGATTATATAGTGGTTTGTAAAATTTCGGGATGTCACTGACTAGGGAACACATTTTTATCTTCTTTTTTTATTCACTTCATGAACATTAGGTCACATTTCATAGAAAATGAAAAAAAAAAAATTAGTATGTACTCAAATTATCTTTTTTTTTTTTTTATTGTAATGTTTCTGAATTTTTCTTGAATTAAGCAACATTTTTCATCATTATTTACAATTGCATGCCTTAAATATACAAAAAATGTTCAGTTAGTGCATAAATTCTGTGTGTTTTATATTTGAATCCTAAAAAGTTAGTTGTACTTGAGTACTAAGTAAGTCTGGTGGCCACCGTGTGACTGATAAATTGTTGATTGTGCCGTTAACCACCATTCAAATCAAATCTTATACAGCTACACATTCAAGATACATTTGTATTCATTTTAAAAAGAGGCATGCTGTGTGTCTATGTGTGTGTATCATAAATAAAGTCATTATTTTTTAACACATCTATTTCTCATTTAAGTCCATTTTGTCGTTGAATAAACCCGATAACAACAACAACAACAAAAACCACAATAGAGCATGTATGTTCCATCCCTAAATATGAAATCTAACATTTGTGTCTTTTTTGTACACTTTTTATCACAATTAAGAAAAAATCTACAGTATTTTCACTTTTCAAGATTTGGGATATTTCAGTGACAATAAGAAAATCGATCTTTAGTTATAATACGAAACTTCCCACATAGCCTAGAGGGACAATTTAACACGATTCTATGGTCTCCCCGAGGTCTTACATAGACATGGACTTGGTAACAATCAAAGGTGTTTAGTTGCATACCAATAACATGCGCCACACATCAATCACTGATCGAACAGCCAAATACATCACAGCATTCATCTATAGCCCATTAACCAAAAGACAAAAATGACAGACAATACTTTTGTAAATAAACTGATTTTTTACCCCCGAATTTCTATCGAGAGATCTGATTAGCTGAGAACTCGTTCAGCCAATAGAAACACGCCTTTTGAGGTCGGGACATATTCGGGTTAGAAAAATCGGAGAAAGACGAAGACGAGAGCTAGATACCACATAACCTAGGTGATGTTATCACCGCTGCAGTAGTAAGTCCTCTACAAATTTTCAAGTCTACAAATTTGCCATGTTTAAAAACAAATCCAGCGTAAAATCGGGAAAGAAAGTGGACGATGGCGTTCAACTGGTGGAATTTCCACCCGAAAAAGAATTAGACGAACCAACTTTACTTACTCGTTTGCGAAATGGATATCAGCTCGGACGCCCGGCTCTGGTAAAAAAGACTGGACAGTATCGTGTTTCTTACAAAGGACTTAAAAAGTACAAACAAAAGTTTTATTTTCTCGACATTTACCAAACTCTAATCGATTTGAAATGGCGATGGGCTATCTCTGTGTTTGTGTTGACATTTTTGCTCGTGTACTTTATTTTTGCTATTTTGTGGTATCTTTTAGCGCACGCGCACGGGGACTTAGATAATCTAGATAACGCAAATTGGGTTCCTTGCCTCGAAAATGTGAGAACATTTGCCGACGCTCTTCTGTATTCCATTGAGACGCAGACGACGATTGGATACGGCACGTATTATCCAAACACAAGCTGTGGAGGGACCGTTCCTATGGTCTTTGTGCAAATTACTGTTGGGTTTCTGCTGGAAACCCTCCTGGTTGGATTTATTCTCGTAAAGGTAGCAAGACCAAAACACAGACGTCACACACTGATGTTTAGCCAAAAAGCATGCATTTGCAAAGAGGATGGTGAGTTGTGTTTGGAAATAAGAATAGGCGACATGCGAAAATCTCACTTGGTTGACGCCAAAGCGTTTGGCGTCTTTGTTCATGAAAAAGTCTCAGACGAAGGCGTGGTTTATCCACTGTATCAGCAGCAGATGGAATTTGAAGCCCATGGAATGGACGACAGGGTTTTTATGATGTGGCCACTGGTCTTGAAACACAAGATAGATAAAAACAGTCCCTTGTATGAATTGTCATTTGAACAAACTTTATCAAATACGTTTGAAATAATTATTATTTTAGAAGGAACCATTGAATCAACTGGGGAAATTTGCCAAGCAAGAACTTCGTTTTCTTCTAAAGATTTGCTGTGGGGTCACCGGTTTGTAAACATGATCGACTTCGACAACGAGGACGGCCAATGGCGCGCAAACTTTAAGTTATTTAATGAAACAGTGGTGACGCCAACTCCAAAATGCAGCGGAAAGGAGCTCGCCGAAATTTACAGTGGAACTGGGTGGTCAGACAGAGAACAGAATAAAGAAACAATTGACAAAAAATTCACATTTAGACGAGCAAGAAGCCAGATTATTCCACCTTCTATAATGCGAGAAGAAAACGCAACAATGTGGTGAGGTAAGTAATTCTTTGTTTCTGATCGTAAATTAGAGTGTATCAGTTTGTTTTGAAAAGGGGAGATAATGCAGATAGACAATTATAAATTTGATATTGGCCCGAGTCAACAATCTTTTTTTTTAAATTAAAAAAGTTGAACACATACTGAATTTATGCTGTAACTAGACATATTCTTATTGTATATGACTATAATTAATGATGTACAGTATTTCTCGTTTGAAAAAAAAAACTTAAGAAATATCAAAATTTACGGTTTAATACCGGTAAATTTTAATACCGGATTTTTCGTATTTTATTAGAAAATGGTAAATTTGACTCAATGTTTTCTGTGAAATAAAAGGGAATAATGTTTTACCTCATCCAGGGGTTAATAAAAACCAATACAGTCAAAACGATAAAATAACAGTTGACTCGTCTCGACACCAATACAGTCAAAACGATAAAATAACAGTTGACTCGCCTCGACTACTTGGTGAATTTGGTGACTCCGGAACCACCTGTGCTACCATTAAGCGAACGAAAACAAAAGAAAGTACAAACATCAAAATACACAATCACTGTAACGACGGGGAAATCAGTTACCACAAACAACATGGTTATTTTTAATGTAATAAAGCACCACTAGCGATGGACCGGAGTAGAACTCTGTACAAGAACGGGACAGCGGGACTTGGAACCGAGAGCCCATTGCGTCATGTTATGAGTGGCACATTTCACGGGTTTCAACTTTTCATCTATAAGTCTTCACATACTTGTAATATTTTCACTTTTTCATTTACTAGGGGTTACACAAAAATGGAAATAATTTTTATTTCTTCATTTTTTATTAAAAACACTCAGTCTGGTAAATAAAAAATGTTACTTAAATACTGAAAACTTTCGGCAGAATGTAAAAACAGTTTACTGTTTCACTTTACAAATGCTTTAAGTTGTGTCCAAACTGATATAAAAATAGTGAATATATTTTTCTGCAACAGTTGAAAATGTACATAAATTTGAATAATTAATCTGGACAGAATTAGCGACTTCTAAAGTTTTTTTTTCTGACAAGTGCCGTATCATAAAATTTCCAAAAAATTCTAGCTATCATTTTTTTATTATGAAGTTTTCCTTTTTACTAAACTAATCGTTTTTTTGTTTTTGTTTTTTTTTTTCCTGTTTTTAAAAAATGCATCCTAAATTAATACCCACGGGGTGAATAAGAGCTATACAATCTTAAACGCTTTGTCCTCATAAAAATCTCTAGGCCAAATGTCTGCCCCGATTTTAAGTTAACATTTCTTTTTGGTAAAATCGGGACGGTATTTCGGCCTCATAAATCTCATACTGTGAATTTTGAATTACTCGGTGGGTATAAATATAAAATTTACTGGCGGATTGCAGGTTTTAAATTTTGAATTTACCAGATGGGTGTAAATATGGAATTTATATTGCATTTTTTAAATTCTAAATTTACTGGGTGGGTGTAAATACAAAATTTACATCGTCGTGTTTTAAATTCAGACTTTACCAGGCTGGTTTACATACAAAATTTACATTGTCATGTTTTAAATATTGTTTTTACCAGGTTGGTGTAAATCTGACAAAATTTACATTGTCGTGGTTGTATATTTTATATTTTCATCCAACCGGTAAATTCAAAATTTGCAAAATGAAATAAAATATTAAAACCAAAGCAGGGAAAATTGTCGTATTACAAAATTGTTTAATCACCGTCCCCTACCCGGGTGAAACCAGAGAGGTGGAGCTATGCTTTGTCTACATTCGATTGCCAGTCAGTCTCCATCAATTTCTGATTTTCGTTCACGTAATTGTTCATCATCTATTAATCAATGTTTTGCACGTAGGGATATGTATTGATTCATTACTTTTCTCAGAATTCTTGTTTACATTTCTTTAATTCGCTGTTGCTATACTATACTCCAAAAAAAAAAAAATACCGGTTAATTTTTTTCCATCAATGACAAATAAGTAAATGACTGTACCTCGAGAATTAGTTTATGTACATGTATATCTGTTTAGTTTACATTCCATAACATAAACCTATCAGGATGTACGGTGGCACAGAGGTGACATGACAAATAATTTCTTCTATTACGTGTGTACGTAATACTACTACTTACACGCGTTGTAACTATTACATGCACACATTGTAACTACTTGTTTTACGTGCCCGCGTATTAGCCGAGCCTGTCATATTGGTACACTGCAATTGCACGGAAAAAAATATGTCACTTCTGTGTTACCGTAAGGATGCTATAAAATAGAATGTTTTTTATTGTTGTTATACGTTCTGCCAAGATTTTTTTATTTTATGTAATTGTCGCGAGCGACAAGTGAAGCGATATATTTGTTTTACCTTTGTTTTGGACTCATATGTAAACAGATTGAGGTTCCGTTAATGTACTGTGTATTCTGCTTCACGGCGTTGAAGTCTCACCGAAAACACTTCGCTTGCCAAGTGTTCGGCTAAGAAACCATCGCATGTTTAATAGAAGTCTTGGATATGAACTGGAGTCGACTCGAGGCCCTCCTCTTTGGGGCTGATGGAAACGGAAAAGGTTTCTTTATTAAAAGTATGTAAATAGATACTGAACTTATAAATGTATCCCGAATTATCAAAATATATATTTAACAATTAAAAAGAAAGTATTTTGAAAGTTTTTTCACGTAAGTTATCCGTATTGTTTTTTTAGAATGACAGTTGTACATGGCTTAATAATATGCACAAACACACAGGCAATATTGCGTATACATTGATATAGCCTAATAAACTTTAGTGACAAGAGAGATGTGTATTGGCGGGCGATATGTTGGCGTTTCTCTTATCATAGTATGACATATACTTATATCCAGTGGCGAAACTGACACCTGAGGCCGTTGATGGTTTTCAGATATCAACTGGACAGTACGTACAAGTACGTCGCTTCTGTATTGTCTATATCTACGCATTGGACCAGCATGGGAGTGGGGGAATTGATGCAGTGACACCAAGAGTGGTCAAACGGCCTAAGAAAACAAAACAAGTCGATCATTTCTCTGCTATCTACACTCTGGATCACGAAGCTGGAACCATTATGTTATTGCAATCGCCCAGCAAGTACAGGACTAATTACTTTTATCAATAGTTTTCTACTATTTTTAGTCTGGACCCGGAAGTGTGGACAATTGCTGCTGGGATCGCCATTTTGTCCGTTATCCAGAGTCAGTGTCTCTATTATCTACAAAGTAGACCCGGAAGTGGTATCAACTATTGCTGTGACCCTCATTGTGTCCGTTTCTGCAATTGTAGAATCGATTGAATTGTAGAAAACGACACAATATGGGTTATAGGCATATGCAACCGACATTTCCGGTTTTGCGTACTCAGCGCTTACGCACAAGTGGATATTAGGAGATAAATGACACTTTGATAGACTATTTATATATTGCTCTAAGTTTGAAATAGTTATAGGGACACAAATCACACAAATACTTTCACGGACATCTTTGTTAATAAAGCATCATATTCCAAGTCTCTTATCTCTTTTACAGTTTTAGTCGAGACTCGTGTTTGCGACGATGCTACATCGATGGGCTAACATTGTCTTGATATTTCTAGGCTTGATGACTCATATTAATTACATAAACAATTACTGCAAGGATCAAATAGATAAAATAAGAATCCGTTAATTTGATAATTATTGAAGAATATTCATTTTAATTTTTTTAATTTCAGGTTTTATCAGGTTCAAAACGATCGACATCGTGTTATACCAAATACATCCAGCGTCAACAATGCGATGTGGCGATTTCAACCATAACGTGTACAGATTGAACACAAATAATTTGTGATGGACTTTTTTGTAATCATTATTATTATTTGATTATATATCCTGGTGAGGAGAAGCCCGCTGGAAACGTGATAGGGAAATGTCAATACGTACATGCAATTGCGAATCAGAATCCGCATAATTTACTGTGGTGTAACAATATACAGAGCAAGAAGAAGAAGAATCTACTCAGACATACACCAGAAGAATGTGTAATCGTCAATACACCAGTGTTATGTATTACTTATTTATACTAAATGTCAATCTCTTGAGCTTTTATGCATTTCTTCTACCTTTTCCAGCAAGTTTTCCCTCGGGACATAATCTACAATTTTTTGCATGTCACTAAAATGTTACAACTACTACACACATAGTCCCAGTGTTAGTTTTGTGTCTGTCTAACAGAGAAGAAAACACCTCGCATATTATAAATAGAGGCTTTGACAAGCCAAAACAGCTCACCTGGCAAAAATTCGTGCTATGATTTTTTTTCCTACTACAAATGAAATTTTCAGATTAATTTTGTTGTTTACAGGTTTATAAACTTAACATCATGACTTATGTTGGTTCAAAGATGCCAAAAATGTGATTAGATGGGAAATAACTCCTGAAAGGGGTTAATATTAAGGAATTACTAATAGGTGTTTTCCTTGACGGAATATTGTTTGGTTGTTTCATTCTAACTATCAGAGATTTTCCAAATAACAAAATTCGTAGAGATAACCTACAAAAGGGCTGTAACTCTTGTAAATGGTAATATATCAATTATTTTACGTTGTATTTAAGGTTTGGACATTTTGATAGCTTTTTTTTAAATTCCTATCTACAATTATATCTATATCTGGGTCTGTTTACGCAATCGTAATTCTGATGTTGCTTATATATTTTTCAAACTGCATTTCCCTTCTCTTTCTGTGTCATATTATACACATTTTAAAGTCATTCTACAATTTTGACATCCTTTTGTCAGGTGAGCTAAAATAAACGAGAATAACCTTTTGGAGGACCAAATGTCTTGAAATATGTAAAAATAAAATAGTTATTGTAGTCTTCAGTAGTTAAGTGTGTGTGCGTGCGTGTGTGTGTGTGTGTGTGCGTTGATAAGTGATTTTGATATTCTTGGCATTCTCAGAATGTAAGTATAATGACATTTCTACATTTACCAGATAAAAATGCATATTTGATTCAGAACCAGAGTCGTCATAATTTTTAGTCAGAACCAGAGTCGTCATATTTTAGGGTAACATATGACAAAATGATGATAATAATATAATTAGAAAGATTAATATAATTGTCATTGATATTATTATTATTTCTATCAATAAAATATTTCTCACTTTCATATGACACATCTAAGCCGGATTTTATCAACTCAGAACTATTTTCTCACTGTATTAGTATGTTAATATATGGTTATTCAACATAACAACTTCCTCATGACAATCGGAAGAATCGGCTATTTCTGAGTCACGAAAGTGACAGCTCTGATGACCGAAAAGATCACGACCTTAGAAAACCTAGCTTAACTTAGCGACACGTATTACCATGAAACGACGAGGTTTCCATTGGACTTTGGTTGGCAATTTTCATCTGTTGGTTAATAAAGGACAATAATGGATATAACTTATTATTTCGGCGATTTCTTTTTGTGCAGATTATGTGTATAGGCGCGTGAAGCATGGAAAATTGGTGTGCGATATAGGCTATATTGTAATTTCATATATGATAAAATATTGCGGGGCGGATTCAGACGTTGCCGCAGAGGGAGTGCGTTCTCTAAAGTTGACAAAATGTGTAAAACCTTTATTTTTTCTATAAAAATGTGGAAAAATTATTACAAATTACCAAAATTTTCACACCTAAATACGCTCGGCGAAAACATTCTAACAGCTCGCGCCCTTCAAACTTGAAATCCTTGATCCACCTCTGGTATTTATTAGTGAAGAATAACAACAAGGCTTTAGTAAGAAAAAATCGTATTATGATTACCTTCAATTTGTGTTAACATAAAGACTTACAAAAGTTTAGGACCGACAACTCTTGTAGAAATTGCCATCCCTCCTGACATAAGTATTTGAAATAACTATAGAATGTACAAACAGAATTCCTAATTCACGAGTTATTAGTGGATTTATTAGTTTCATTTCTAGTTCATAATCTCCATGAACATTAAAGTTACCCAAAACTTTGTACATGAATACCTACTAATTGTAATGTTTTGTATTGCATTTTTTTAAGAAAATGTTTTATTAAATAAAACGAACTAAAATTCATTTTGTTGTCATCAAGTTGTGTGTTTTAGAAGTGATTGTCACAGCAACTAAGTTGTCTTAGACAATGATAGCGGAGTGCACAACAATCTCATGCACAGAGTTGTCGGTCCTTGCACTGGCAATCAAGAGTGCAATGACCGACAACTCTGTGCAAAGAGGTCGAGTCCACAAATGAGTATATTCAGAACCGGGATTTACTAAATTTACTCAATACTCAGGCTAGACTTTTATTTCACTATTTCGACTATAAAGTCGTTTGTAATACACATTATTATTTTTCATCATTCACATAAAAAACGTGGGTCACACTTATTAGTTTCATTTTTTATATATATTTCTGAAGTTTTCTGAATTAGCAATGATTTTCATCATTATTTTCCATTGTATGCCATTAATATTCAAACATGCCGAGTCGCAGTATAAATTTTACACATAAAATCAAGAAAATAAATTGAGCTTGAGTACTGAGTAAATTTAGTAACTTTGGGTCCAGTACAAGGTTCCAGGTAAACACGTCAGCAAATATTCTTTGCTTGGTCTACTATGACAAACAGAATCGTCACACACGAGTAGTATAAGCACTATTCAAGTTTTATGTCGGAGGGCCGACGATCACAGAACACTCGCAGAAACATTCAGAATCCAACATTTCATAAAAAGCTGTATTTATTTTTTTCGTAATTGTCTGTAGTAAAATGTAAATTGTAGGTATACACTAATAAAACGTCTGATATCGTAGTAACCAACATCAAGGATTTTTGTTGCAGAATTTTGACTTTAAATGTAAGGCTGTTTTATGATTCTGGCACCGAAAGTGACGGCCACTGTCACTATTGTTCTACCACGAAAAATTGACACATCTTTATATACACGGCGAGTCTAAATTAAATAAAAATAGGGATGACAGGTTATAGCTCTACCAGATAAATTGGCACATGTTTACAAACACGATGAGTCTAAATTTGATAATAACAGGGGTGACATGCAAGTTTGTGGTATAAACATTTCACAGCTTCAATGTTGCATGGAATCATATGGTGAGAAATGGTGAAATGTTTAACCTTTGTATCCCTATTTTTGAAAATAGACAATTAGTATACTGTTTTGGTTTTTGACAAAACCCGGATATGCCAATTTATCTTGATAGATTTATACGCTTGTGCAAAAAATATGTGATTGCTCCTACGAGATGTGGATTCAGGCGGAGACGCAGTGGACGCACACCACTAAAGTTTGCAAAACATGTAACGTGTAATAATTATTATAAAAAGTTATTACAAAAAAATGATAAAATAAATAATTCAATCTAATTAAAAAACCTCTACGCGACATATCAGTCGACAGGAGCGGTAAAAGACCCGGTATTTCATTAGACTGATTGCTATTATGCTGTGTTTCAGTACTGGCTACTATGCATCTAAATTGTTCATCTAGAATGCACGAGTGTACCACTTCTGAAATTCCTGGAAGGAATTGAGCATAGAACCTTCAATTGTCTAATTTTAAATTATCATGGCCGCAATAATCGATCTACGATATATATCACACTAATACTGCCGATCGCTTTCAAATTGATTAATCACAATTATGTGAGTAATAATCAATGATTGACTAGTAAAGACTACTTAGTGTGTGATTAATCGTCATTGGTGGGCCAATAGAGCTTATTTGAGTTGTTCCATTCCGTTACGATTCGTCAAAATTGTATGCAACTTCAGTGGAAATGCGAGAAGCATTACTTCCGGTTATATCCTGGAATATGGGTACTATACAGTGCTGGGTGCTAAATTTGAAAAGTAGCTTATATGGAAATGATTACACTTGCCATCTTTATAACAACGAACATCTATCTAAACTTAATTCCTCCGAGATTAACAGAAATATGATGTCACCGAATGTTGTCATTGTAATATAAAACATCTCAGATACCAAAGTATAAATCTTCAGGATGTATAGGACACAGACACAAATCCGGCAAAAATGGACAAACACGGACCTTTGGAAACCAAGAGGTGGGATCAGGTGCGCGACTTTCGGTTGAAGTCACGTGGTCTGAGTACAAACTATTTCGACGAAACTGAACGGAATGGGACAACTCGAAAAAGGGCTATCACTATCGCTTAAATGGCATTAGCTGTTTTACCAAAAAGAATTTCGATTTTTTCTACTTTTACTACTTGTACTTGATGTACAATAACAAATAAAAACTATACACAGGCATAAAAGGATCTTATATTCCTATATATTTTGTAAAATTAAGGTCAGAAAAGATCAGGTCCAGTTTGGTATTCATATACAAATGGTAAGGTGGAGTTAATCAATTACAATTGAAGAAGTGCTGAACATGGGTTTCTAAAGCAATTTTCATAAAATATATTCAAATTAAGAATTATTTATGTTTGTGTATATCTCTATTTTGTTATTGTATATCAATTTAAGAAGTAAAAAACGAAGAAAAAGTTTTTGAAAAAAAGAACAGGTAATGCCCCTTTAATTTGAATTTGAATTTTGAGTGGTGTTTTACGCCACACACAATAATTTTTCAGTGATATGGTGGCGGTCATTTTTTAAAGTAGAGAATCGTGTTACAATGTACCCGGTAACAGACCAACGGCCTTTCACAAGTAAACTGGCAAACTTTCTTACAAAAATCAGCTTAGGTTCCGAACCTGCGCTGACAGGAAGTAAGAGACTTTATAAAATTATCGCTTAATGAGTAATTGTCACCAAATTATAAGTCGATAATCAACTGGTGAATTACTTAATTGAAGAATCGATTACGACCGACCTGATATATTTGATTGACAATAAAATTGATGAATGTATGTCTCTCTCCTGAAGCCACCAGTAAAAATTGTCCGTTTGATGTGCCCCCACCAGCAATTTTAGAGGTGGGTCGGTCGGTAGTCATTTTTTAAATTTTTCTTTTTTATTCTGATATGTAAAGTACACAAAATATCATATCTTATAAGAAAAAAAAGTGGTCAAAAGTGCCTAACAAATTTGGGTAAGGGCCTTTTAGGTGGGTCGGCCGGGTCACATCAAACGAATTTTGTTTTAGTTTTGGCATGATAACAAACATGAAATCAAACGTCAACTATAAACTCATCAGCCCCTGAATTCACATTTGGACCTGCCCCTTTTAAAAAATGGTTAAGCCCACGGTCAGAATTCAGAAGTGTATGCTTTAGAATCAAAATTTTATAATACATATAATTTTATTTACAATGTGAACTTGTTCACTCTCCTGAAATATGACAGTAGACCATACTATTTATTGATTTGGGTGAGTCTAAGTGTGACCACACGGGTTGATGAGTTATGCACAATTAGTTCAGTAGATAAAAATGGCAGGACCTCCGTGTCTGAGTGATTGGAGCATCGCTATTTAAACTAGGAAGTTTATCATCTATTGACAGAAAAGTCAGGTTCGAACCCCACTGGGACCTAAACTGAATTTGCAAGAAAGTTGGTAGTTTACTTGCGAAAGCCGGTGATCTCACCTTCTCCTCCACCACTAAAAACTGGCCGCCACCATATAACTGAAAATTGTAAAGTGTGGCATAAAACAGCAATAACATAAACTGATAAACGGCACGTGATAATTACACGTGCACCTTACTGATCGATCATTCCGGTGATCGACTGTTGATCACAAATTGATGGAATGGTGATCGACTAATTACCAAATAATGATCAACTATAATTAATCACTGATTTGTTATATAATCATTAGTGATCGATTATTTGTGATCACAATCCGGCACTTATACTAGACAACGTGTACGGTGCATCTGATCTAGTGTCAACGATAGATGACAACCATTATGATGGGTCTTATACCAGGTTTTCTGCTCGACGTTGTTATTCAAACACCTTGACAGATTACGTGGCAGTCATTGGTGGCGACATCTAGGGCCGATCTTATATTTCACTCAGATTGTACTTATAAATATGTTCATTGTCGGTCTTAAAAGCCCTTTAGAGCTTATGTTATTTGTTGCTGAACTTGCCGACTTTAAATAAAGCTTTTATTATTATTATTGACCCAACACTGACCCCTGACTTTAGCCAATGAAAAGCTTGTACGTCACATTATTTTATGTTTACCAACCTTCCCTTCTATCATTTAGTCGATGCGAGATCGATTGGTAGACGCGTTTTGATTGGCTCATGAAACAATACCCGCAGCCAATTGAAATAGACGCTGCGAAGTCACACTATACAAGCCAAATCTGTGTGTGAGTGACAGAGTGGATAGGAATATCTTGACGTAGGGAGATGAACAGCTTTATATATCACTGCTTATACAAATTATGAATCGGATAAATTATGTTTTAATAGAGTAAGGGTATTTTATCATGTTTTCAGAACCAAACCTTTGAAGGAGATGGAAAAGCTCATGCCTTTTCCATACTTGATATACATCAATAAATTTAAAGCAATTACGAACCACAACAAGTAAAAAATCTTACCCGGATTAGTATATACATTAGCAAGTCTGCAAGCATTATATTCAGACATAGTTGGCGGGCAAACACAGAGCTCTGGACCCCGAGGAGCATAATTCACTCACTAATACTCTACGAACTTTTCATGATTTTAGATAAAAACACAAACTTTATGCTATAAGTGGGAATATTCGAATATTGACAATGATTTATGCCATACAATTATAAACTAGTGTTGTCAGAAGACAACAAAGCTCACCGAAATGGGTGTGAATTTTCAAAATAGCTGTCAGGTAATATGTTAATTCCTTCAGCTCATGTTAAAAAAGTAGGTCAAAGTTCAAGGTCAAGTTCACCTGGTCAAAAGTCAAGGTACCAAATGAAGGCTCTGTCCATAAGAAATATATATTTGAAATATCAAAGCCCTATCCCTCATAGGATAAAAGATATAGACAAGGTTAAAGTTTTTGAAAAGTGGTTCAAAGTCCAAGGTAAAGGTCACTACGTCATATGTCAAGGTACCAAATGAAGGCTCTGGTCATAAGAAATATATTTGTGAAATATCAAAGCCCTATCACTCATGTTTTAAAAGATAGAGACAAGGTTAAAGTTTTTGAAAATTAGTTCAAAAGCCAAGGTCAAGGTCACTAGGTCAAAAGTAAAGGTACCAAATGAAAGATCGGGTCATAAGAAATATCTATATATGTGAAATATCAAAGCCCTGTCCCTCATGGTTTAAAAGATATAGCCAAGGTTAAGGTTTTTGAAAATTAGTTCGAAAGCCAAGGTCAAGGTCACTAGGTCAAAAGTAAAGGTACCAAATGAAAGATCAGGTCATAAGAAATCTCTATATATGTGAAATATCAAAGCCCTGTCCCTCATGGTTTAAAAGATATAGCCAAGGTTAAGGTTTTTGAAAAGTAGGTCAAAGTTCAAGGTCACTAGGTCAAAAGTCAAGGTACCATATGAAAGCTCTAGTCATAAGAAATCTATATGCGGAATATCAAAGCCCTATCCCTGATGGTTTAAAAGGTCAAGGTCACTAGGTTAAAAGTCAAGGTACCACATGAAAGCTCTCGTCACAGGGAATCTATAGGCTCAACATATTTATTCAGTTTGAACGAAAAATTAGTGACCTAGATTTTATTTACTATGAATGATGAAAAAACCATGTGTTTCCTCATCTTCCCGAGTCAGGTTTTTTTTTATCCACTTCTTTCCTCATGGAGATGGTGTTTCATATTTAGTCAGGTCCAGAAGCTGTAGAAACAATTATACATTCCAAATAATTAAATAAAGTTTAGCGAATTCGGAGACCCGGTCATGAAATCCCGATGTGAGAGCAGATTTCCAGGAAAAGAGAACTATCTCAGTGTCGACAAATCAGACCCGTTGTTAGACTGACGAGTGTTACCACATGGTGCTCAACCGTGTGCTCGATGTTTTTAGAGCTCGTCAATCTAACCCGCCGTGGGTTCGTAGTCAAATGCAGAAAACACCAAGGGGGTATAACTCCTGAAGAAAATCGGTATTAACAATTAAGGGCTACCAAGTGACTGTTTTACAAAAACTGACAGGGTATCGACGATTCCCCTGTCAAAAATGAAGCGGTGAAACGGACATCCGGTATTTCTGACAGGGGAATCACCAATACCCTGTCAGTTTTTGTAAAAGTCACATGGTAACCCTAATCTAATGCCTGCACGTTTTAAATTAGCATTTTGATGACAGAAACGACATGAAACGTTTACTTACGCTGCCTCCTACCTTTATCTATGACCAAATTACTTTGTTGAGTATACTGATGCGCTAAAAATAGTTAATGATTTATCATATGGATTTGTTAATTTCGATAACGATTTAGTGATATGATATAGTTTTTATGTTTTGTATTTTTATCAAGGAACTCTACACAGTGAAAAAAGTTTCGATTATAAAGTATTGTATTACAAAATATGTGAACAGTAAAGTTCAGCAAGTGCATCGAAGTTGGTCAGCAGAACTTTGTGTGACGTCATATATAAAAAATAGCAGTGAATCATGAATCCGCTGCGAATTTTCAACGTCATCGACCAATGAAATAACGCGAAGCAAACAGAGTGCAATAGAATAAACAATCACAAACGGTTATAATTTGGGTTCCAGATCATAATTCTACTCGTACATCCCAGAATGAAATATGATACTATATTAGATTATGAGGTCTAGTGTGGAAGTTTCTATGAGGTCAAAGGGTCAACCAAGAAGGTCATGGTTGCTAAGAAATTATTGACCCCTGTAGCCATATTTGAACTCATCCATTTCAAAGAATGGTCAATTCCACTGTCAGTATTTACAATAATTTGACATTATTATACAATTAATTTGTCAATTCCTGATTTATGACAGTAGACCATACTTTTCATTGATTTGGGTGAGTCTAAATGTGAAAATAGGGGTTGATGAAATCTACTTTTGGTTTAATTTGTTGTTGTTTTAAATCCTGGAAACAATTTTCACTTATATAGAGATATCATCAGCTTTAGGTGATGTGCCACAATGTTTTATCTGTGTTATGGACCAACACCAATGCAGTGAGGATTCTTTAGTGCCACACTCGTTGTGACCTCGGTTTTAAGTCTCATTCAACAGACCTGTGACTTTGAATGACCTGCACTTGGCAAATTTCAGTCACTGCCATTTTTATAAGTCTTGATATAACCAGATATCAGGAATTGAATCCGAGACCTGCCACTTGCGAGTTGAACGCTCTACCACTAGGTCACCACATGTGGTTCATGATGATAAATAGCCAATGTATAAAAAACACAAACATATCTTATATCCAAATATAAAAACAATTTATTTTTAAAACATGAAATTTGCATATGAACACACTATGGTGATGACTATTTGCTCACACAAAGGCAAAAAAAAAATTATGCTCAAGAAAATAACAGAAAATGTTTAATGAAAAATATCTGATAAAAAAAAATTAGAGGTAATGAATACATGAATAAAGATCGAAAATACTGTAAAATGATAAATTTGAGTGTACAATTAATTCTGGTGTTTTTTCATGAAAGACACATATGTGCTTAACATATGTGTGCTAAAATTGGCAAATTAATCTGAGCACAAATACTCAAGAATTCAGTAAATGGTCAATGAGATATGAAAAATGCTAACTTTTAAATTGCAAGAAAACATTTCCTACTCCCGGTGCTAAATACTGACTGGCCAAAACACTTTACAGTATCCTAGAAACAATGCAGTCATAACTGAAACAACCAAAGAGAAAATAAATCTGCCCCATAGAATCCAAATTTCCAGTGATACCAATGGCAGGTGTTTTTTCACCTTTAATTAAAAACTCTTATCACAAGTGTTCATATGAATCATTTTAATATAAAACAAGTAAAGTACTAAATGATATAAATGAAAATGTTGCAAATTGGTGACCAAAAACCTCTATCTTATCGCAATATACAACTGTGCATGTGTTTAAATGAATCACTTTTATATCATCAGTCTTTTAAGTGTTGTGAACTATTACCCAAATTATGATGATATACATGTACAGCTTTATGTTGGTGTTTAAATGAATCACTGTTATATTATTTGTATGTTAAGTGTTGTGAACTATTACCAGAATTATGATATACATGTACAGCTTTATGTTGGTGTTTAAATGAATCACTTTTATATCATCAGTCTTTTAAGTGTTGTGAACTATTACCCAAATTATGATGATATACATGTACAGCTTTATGTTGGTGTTTAAATGAATCACTGTTATATTATTTGTATGTTAAGTGTTGTGAACTATTACCAGAATTATGATATACATGTACAGCTTTATGTTGGTGTTTAAATGAATCACTGTTATATTATTTGTATGTTAAGTGTTGTGAACTATTACCAGAATTATGATGATATACATGTACAGCTTTATGTTGGTGGTTAGATGAATCACTGTTATATTATTTGTATGTTAAGTGTTGTGAACTATTACCAGAATTATGATATACATGTACAGCTTTATGCTGGTGGTTAGATGAATCACTGTTATATTATTTGTATGTTAAGTGTTGTGAACTATTACCAGAATTATGATGATTACAGCTTTATGTTGGTGTTTAAATGAATCACTGTTATATTATTTGCATGTTAAGTGTTGTGAACTATTACCAGAATTATGATGATATACATGTACAGCTTTATGTTGGTGGTTACATGAATCACTGTTATATTATTTGTATGTTAAGTGTTGTGAACTATTACCAGAATTATGATGATATACATGTACAGCTTTATGTTGGTGTTTAAATGAATCACTGTTATATTATTTGTATGTTAAGTGTTGTGAACTATTACCAGAATTATGATATACATGTACAGCTTTATGTTGGTGTTTAAATGAATCACTGTTATATTATTAGTCTGTTAAGTGTTGTGAACTATTACCAGAATTATGATGATATACATGTACAGCTTTATGTTGGTGTTTAAATGAATCACTGTTATATTATTAGTCTGTTAAGTGTTGTGAACTACAACCAGAATTATGATGATATACATGTACAGCTTTATGTTGGTGTTTAGATGAATCACTGTTATATTATTTGTATGTTAAGTGTTGTGAACTATTACCTGAATTATGATGATATAAATGTACAGCTTTTTGTTGGTGTTTAAATGAATCACTGTTACATTATTTGCCTGTTTACTGTTGTGAACGATTACTGCAATTATGATGATGTACATGTCTAGATGAATCACTGAAATATTATGACGTGATTCATCTACACACGTTGTGGACCACTATTATCTCATGATGTTCAGGTATATGTACCTGTGTTTAGATGAATCACAGTTATATTATAATGTGTCTGTTATGTGTTGTGAACTACTATCACCTATCTCATGATATACAGCTATATGTACCTGTGTTTAGATGAATCAGTTACATTCTAATGTGTCTGTAATGTGTTGTGAACTACTATCACCTATCTCATAATGATATACAGCTATATGTACCTGTGTTTAGATGAATCAGTTACATTCTAATGTGTCTGTAATGTGTTGTGAACTACTATCACCTATCTCATAATGATATACAGCTATATGTACCTGTGTTTGGATGAATCAGTTACATTATAATGTGTCTGTAATGTGTTGTGAACTACTATCACCTATCTCATAATGATATACAGCTATATGTACCTGTGTTTAGATGAATCAGTTACATTATAATGTGTCTGTAATGTGTTGTGAACTACTATCACCTATCTCATAATGATATACAGCTATATGTACCTGTGTTTAGATGAATCAGTTACATTATAATGTGTCTGTTATGTGTTGTGAACTACTATCACCTATCTCATAATGATATACAGCTATATGTACCTGTGTTTGGATGAATCACTGTTATATTGCTTAATACAACAACAACAACATGTATTTATATGTTATTATGAATTACATTATGAGTTGTGTTGTGAAAATTATTATCTCATGATATTATGCCAAATAAGGAATGTTAAGATGAATCATTTGCTTGAAATAAAACACCATGTGTTTTGTATTTATGAATCATTATTTTGGAATCACTGTTTATCTTATGATTTTTTTCCCAATACTGTGCATTATTTGATGAATCACTATTTTAGAATTACAACATGTCTGTAAACGTGTTGTGAACCAATACAAGTATCACAATTTCCTCATGATATTAAGTCAAAAATCCAAAATGAATCATTTATCTGAATCATCCAAGGTCACAATGATATGACAATTTTTTAATGGAAACCCAGAATATGACTAGTGATGCTGATGCACGATGAATAAAAAAAAGTTATCCTTAAGCAGTTATCTACCTTTCTCAGGGGACACAAAAAGCATTCATGACGATACAGAATATAGAATGACATGTGTGTATAGATAAAAGGGGTGTATTTGACTTAACAATTATAACAGAATGAAAATCTACCATTAAGACCAACAAGGATTTTGATTATTAGACAAACCATTGTAGGCAACAAATTAATACTTATCAAAATTTACAAAAATCATTTTGTCAGATAAAAAAGATTTCTTTGACAATTTAAGCCCAATATGGCAAAAGTTAAAAAAAAAAAAGATGTGATTACCTTATCCCAATTTGAACCAAATTCTAACAGCAAATCGTCTTTCCATAATCAAAAACGGAATTAAAACTTTTCAATTTTTATCTTAAGTTGTGAAAATTCACAATAACACAAAATTCTTCCCCCAACTGTACAAATCTAACTTCAAACACTCATTGTGATATCGTTCAGATATCTCAGCATGTTTAATATCAAATAATGTTGTCAAACACTAGATATCTGACATCGCCAATATACTCAGATCACCAATAGGCTCATCAGATATTAACAGGACCAACAGGTGTAGTCAACCAGGAGTTAGATATAAGATGCCATATCAGATATCTTTCAAGATATCTATAATTAGTATAATATCAGATGTTAACATTATCAACTAGTGAAGTCAGCCAGCAGTTAGATATCCGATGTCAGTCAGATATTGTCAAGATATCTACAATATCAGATGATAACATGATCAACAAGTGTAGTCAGCCAGCAGTTAGATATCAGATGTCGGTCAGATATACAATATCAGATGATAACTATAGCCGTCTTATGTATATATCAGGTATCTTTAACATCAGATGGCAGCGACAGATATCTGTCAGATTTTTCAGTATCATCATATGGTTGCGCTGTCAGATTTTTCAGTATAATCCTATGGTTGCACTGTCAGATTTTTCAGTATCATCATTCGATTAATCAGTTTCTCTGACTTTTGACACCTGACTATAACAGAAGATAGATCTTACTATAAATTGAATCAATCTACCAAGTTATGATCTGTTCCGACTTCAGATTCACACTACAGACTTCTGATAAATGATATCATCAATGTATCAAGTATTAATCTGTTCAAACTGTGGACTCACACTACAAACTCCTGACAGTAGGTCTCGTCAATGTTCCAATTATTAATCTGTTCCGACTTCAGATTCACACTACAAATTTCTAATAATAGAACTTGTAAATGATCCAAGTATTATTCTGTTCTAGAAATTATAGCCTCTTCTACTTATGTCTGGTGTTGATCAGATCGGGAACTTTTCTTCTTTAAAACTTTAAGTCTTACATTGTTTCCCTGAAAATTAAATGATTTAAATCACAATTAACAACGTTATACACTCTAACTCACCTACTGTTATATTGTATATGAAATACTTATACTTCTGAACAGTTTCACTTTTAGTCCTAGCTCTAGTGCTATATCCATCATACACTCTATCTCGTCCACTGTTATACTGTATATGAAATACTATGAAACTTGTAAATGACGACCTCCTTAGGGACACAAGAAAACCGGTCTTTATAACGAGTTGGTCTTTATATAGAGGTGGATTTGTACACAAATGATTCTATTGGGGACAACAAAAAATGGTCTTTGGAACCAGGTGGTCTTATGCACAGGTGGTCACTAAAGCAGGTTTTGCTGTACTTACACTTCTTATCTGTTTCACTTTAAGTCCTAGTTCCAGTGCTATATTCATCATAAAATCTATCTCGCTCACTGTTATATTGCATATGAAATACTTACACTTCCGATCTGTTTCACTTTAAGTCCTAGCTCTAGTGCTATATCCATCATACACTCTATCTCGCCCACTGTTAGGTTATGAAGTGGAAATGGCATCTCTTGTTCATTCTGATCATCTCTGAATTCACTGCAATATAATTATTTTGAGATATTTCACTCAGAAAAAATTATTCCCAGATATTTGAGTTGGCCCCTAAGTCTGCGATAACTTTATATTTACCAACATATATTTATCAGTACCATATACACTTTTGTACCTACTGGTACAAGCAAGACGCCTGAGTCCAGTTTCAGACATGACTTTTCCAACTTAACTTTGGAAAAATGACTTCTGATTTTTTGCCTACAGATTAGGACTTGTCTATAGTTTGAAAATTTACACCAGTAAATCTTAGTAAATTAAAGCAAGTATCATTAGTATATAGAGAATATAACACTACAAGCTGTAGCCATGGTTTCTGATTATATGCAAAAGAATCTTAAATTGACAAATTGCTTTAATTTGTGCTTTTTCTTGGTATTAATGGTGTCTTTTCAGCTTTGGGCGACAAAATGTCCAGACAGCCAATGTCAAACCCAAAGCATGAAATGAGATTCATGTGAAATACATGTGAACAGAATTTGGCTGTGTACCATTACCATGACCTTGTGACTTAGAAAATGAGTCAAAATTTCAGTTTCTGTGATGTAATGCTGCCACTGTTGAAATACTGTTAACATGGATGTTTCTGTGCATTGTTAATTACGTTATTTTTTTTTTACGCCATACCACAACTTACTGCGAGCAGTCCTGTATTTTAAGATCATTCTTAGCACAACTATGGGGCTGGTACACAAGGGTAATTGACATGATATTATGGGTATTTATTGTAAATTGCCTCCACATGTAATTTTCACGTTTACAGTACCTTGTTTTCTAACAAGAAAAAAAAAAGGAAAAAAAAACATGGTTACATCGCACCTGGGACCCCCCCCCCCCCCCATACACCCACCGATCTTATGCAAATAAACCAGCACGCTTAGCTGACATAAGATACTTAGTTTCCCGACAACTATTATGATGTAGAGAAGACACATATACAAAAGAGTTGAGAATTTCTTCACTGTCAACTGGAGGAGTTATAGATTTTGAAGTCATATATATATATATATAACATTTAAATACCTCATACGTTCTTTCATTTTAATCCTAAAATTATCGCTGCAGAACAAAGATTTGGCCTCAGCATCCTCTATTGGTTTATTTCCTCTTTGTTTTTCTGTAAATACATGTTAATACAGTAAAGTTAGAGACAAAGTAAAGTGGCTTGATTTCAGTATATCTTTTCTGTGTTGTTTTGTTATGTCACAGTTATGTCATTATACTGTAAACTGGAATATTTTGGCCAATTTGGCTACCCTTTTGAAATGGCCAAAATTAAACCATCCAAAATATTTACAGTCATGGTCGACTCGATGGCTGAAAGTTCCGGATTCGTTTCTAACATTAACCTTGAAACATTTTTAATGTTAACTTTCATAGCGAGAATGCTACTGCTGTTCATGTACATGAATATATTTTTAACCATAACGTGAGTAAATTAAGTAAAGATGTTTTAAAATGATAAATGGCCAAAATTTAACTTCCCAAAAAGTAACCCTTCATTTTACGAAGTGGCCAAATTTTAGCAACGCCAAAATATTTATGTCACTTTTTCATAGATATTTTTACATTCATGCAGTTTTCTGAAGCAACCAGAAACCAGAATGTAAAAATTTAAATCTGTGGTTAGATAACTCATCAACCCCTGAAAACAATGGACTCTTCTATTAATCAATGACTTAGGCAAGTCCAAATGTGTCTTTAAGGGTGAATGAGTTAATAGTATTATTTACCTTCCTCAGTCTGGCCTTTTGGTTTGGAGAACATTCTTTTGTACATATCTTTCTCCAATAGTTTGAAGTTGTTCATATCCCTGTAAGAAAATATTGAACACAACTGAAATCGTACCTCTGTACATAGATACAGATATTATATTGTAAACCTAGAATTGTCTGCTCCTTTTTAATTTTCTCCATTTATGCCCTTAGTTGAGAGGGAGAATTTAAAATGAAGGCATATTTATTTTCAAGCTACATGTAAAAAATGCCATCCATTAGACTATAGTGATTAAGGGCGAATTTAAGACGTGGTGACAGGGATTTTCCAAACTTCTAAAATTTGGGTCCAGGGTCCAAAAAATTGTGAAAAATATGACATTTTAACCAGAACATAAAAATCTAAATTGGGACATTTGTTTGAAAATACTTTATTCTTTATTCTGAAACACCAAATTGGGAATTTTTGCATATATTTTTGGAAAATACAAGCCATTTTGTAACTGGACCCAAAACAGGCCTAGCAATATCACTGGGTGAATATGTTTTCTGTCCTAAAAGGACAAAAAAAAAAAAAAAACAGGGGCAAAAATTTCCAGTTGAACAGTAACAGTATACTTAGACCATCATAAAAATTCATCTGTTTCAGGTTTCACTACCAGTAGTTTGAAGAGGTGAGTCGGTCTGTATAAAATATCCATTCCTAACAGAGGGAAAAGAAAAAAAATTAAAACAAAAACTGTCATACTAATTGAGTTATTAACCACATACACACTTACCTTTCCAGTTTTTTTAATTCTTCATTGATATCGGGGTTATTAGGATTTATTTTCTTTGCTCTAAGCAGCATGTCCTTAGATCTGTCAAACTCGGATAAACTATGTAATGCCTTCAATAAAATAAAAAACATAAATTTGTAATTCTCAGAATACTGACTTATCTGTTACAATATTTTGTCAAAACAAACATTTTTCAAGCTGTTTTTTATGTGACTGAGTAGTTTATTGTAACATCAGCCACTAATTTATGCATTGTTCAGTGTTCCCAGACACACAAAAACCTGCGCGAATCACAAAAACAAAACAAAACACTCTACATGCATTCGCGTGTAGTGGATGCCTATCACATTTATATCATTTATATTGTCATATAGCGATGGCAGTTTTACTTTGTAAATAGTGTCAGCAATTATAAAACAATTTATCCTCAAAACTGATGTGTTTGTTTGTTTATTGTTGTTTAACATCCCACTCAAGAATCTTTCATTCATATGGAGACATCACCAAATGCCGGTGAAGGGCTTCAAATTTTGGCCTATGCTTGGCACTTACGTCCATTGAGCAGCGAGGGTTCTTTAATGTGCCGACAACTACTGTGACATGGGACCTCGGTTTTTAATGTCTCATCCGAAGGACAGGAAACCAACCTGCCGCTGGCTGGACACAAACTCATGATCCCTTGATCAAGAGTCGAGTATGCTACCGACTGAACCAGGCCGGCTCTCCTCAAAATTGAGTGTTTGTGTATGTAACTAACACTCTTTCCAAGACCTTCCCAACTTCAAAGATGACCACAAGATTCTTATCAGTTGAAGGTCAGTTCCAATGAAAGCAGCTTGCAGTGTCCAGACTGAAGACTTCAACATCACAATCGGATGCCAAGACAAAGGAATGATTTGAAATCTTTACAGTTTTTGATTATGAAACTTTTACACAGTATCTAAATACTCTTGAATCCCAATGCTATCATAACAAGCAAGTTCAACAGTTGTCAATAAATGCTGAACACAGTGTATTATCCACACATGATGTCACAATTTATATACATGTATTGACATCAGATCCACAGGCACATGTGTCTATTAAAGGAGGTGAGATGAGTGACATAAAATTTTTCTTTTTGCTTTTGATTTGATTTTATGTATTTGTAACCCTGGTTTGTGTCCTTGTACCCCTATTTTTGTTACCGATGGGGTACAAAAAACCCTATTCTAAAAAAGCAGTGGGAACACTGTTATTAAAGGTCATATGTCCTGTGTGTTTGTATCCTATGGCACCCTTTTAGTGACATACAATACAGTATATTTTTTATTATATTGTGTGAACAGTTTAGTTATATTGTGCACACAGTTTAACAAATATTATATTGTGTACACAGTTTAGTTATATTGCTTGGTTTAAATATATTGTGCACAGTTTAATATTCATTATACTGTGCACAGTTTAGTTATATTGTGTGCACAGTTTAGTTATATTGTGTGCAGTTTAGTTATATTGTGCACAGTTTAGGTATATTGTGTGCAAAATTTAACTATACTGTGTGCAGTTTATTTATATAGAGCAGAGTTTAGCTATATTGTGCACAGTTTAGTTATACTGTGTGCACAGTTTAGTTATACTGTGTGCAGTTTAGCTATTTTGAGTGCACATTTTAGTTATATTGTGCACACAGTTTAGCTATATTGTGCACATAGTTTAACTATATTGTGCATGCAGTTTAACTATATTGTGCACATAGTTTAACTATATTGTGCATGCAGTTTAACTATATTGTGCACATTTAACTATATTGTGCATGCAGTTTAACTATATTGTGCACATAGTTTAACTACATTGTGCACATAGTTTAACTATATTGTGCATGCAGTTTAACTATATTGTGCACATAGTTTAACTATATTGTGCACATAGTTTAACTATATTGTGCATGCAGTTTAACTATATTGTGCACATAGTTTAACTATTTTGTGCATGCCAGTTTATATTATTGTGCACATAGTTTAACTATATTGTGCATGCAGTTTAACTATATTGTGCACATAGTTTTAACTATATTGTGCATGCAGTTTAACTATATTGTGCACATAGTTTAACTATATTGTGCATGCAGTTTAACTATATTGTGCACATAGTTTAACTATATTGTGCACATAGTTTAACTATATTGTGCATGCAGTTTAACTATATTGTGCACATAGTTTAACTATATTGTGCATGCAGTTTAACTATATTGTGCACATAGTTTAACTATATTGTGCATGCAGTTTAACTATATTGTGCACATAGTTTAACTATATTGTGCATGCAGTTTAACTATATTGTGCACATAGTTTAACTATATTGTGCATGCAGTTTAACTATAAATTGTGCACATAGTTTAACTATATTGTGCACATAGTTTAACTATATTGTGCATGCAGTTTAACTATATTGTGCACATAGTTTAACTATATTGTGCACATAGTTTAACTATATTGTGCATGCAGTTTAACTATATTGTGCACATAGTTTAACTATATTGTGCATGCAGTTTAACTATATTGTGCACATAGTTTAACTATATTGTGCATGCAGTTTAACTATATTGTGCACATAGTTTAACTATATTGTGCATGCAGTTTAACTATATTGTGCACATAGTTTAACTATATTGTGCATGCAGTTTAACTATATTGTGCACATAGTTTAACTATATTGTGCACATAGTTTAACTATATTGTGCATGCAGTTTAACTATATTGTGCACATAGTTTAACTATATTGTGCTCACAGTTTAACTATATTGTGTGCACAGTTTAACTATATTGTGTGCACAGTTTAACTATATTGTGTGCACAGTTTAACTATATTGTGCTCACAGTTTAACTATATTGTGTGCACAGTTTAACTATATTGTGTGCACAATTTAACTATATTGTGTGCACAGTTTAACTATATTGTGTGCACAGTTGAGCTATATCTGAATAGTTAAGAAGAGGGGCCTTATGTCACTCACCTGGCAAATTTGTTCAACAGAGTTTTTGAAAATCACCGGTCTTCCCAGAAAAACCAGTAAATTTTACAAAAGTCTGGTGAAATCTATCTGATAACTGGTCCATATAACCAGTAATTTTCCATTTCTTTGCAACTGTGTATATATACAGACCAGTAAAAAAATTGTCTTTGACCAGTGGAATTCCTTTATTCATTGGTCAAGTTGACCAGTAATTTTTTTATATTTCAAAATGTCTGGTTCAACATTGCATAAGAAGTCAAAATGTCTAGAAGATTTTCTGTCTTATTGTCAATTTCCAAAGATGTTTCCAGTTGTGACTCCTTTTGGAGCCCCTATGTATATTAGCCCCTTAACAATCATTATGCGACTTTATATGGGGATAGTTCCTGCAAAATTTTGCTCAACCATTTATTTTTTAAATTTATGTCTAAAAGTTGCCTGTGACCTTAACCTTCGACCCCATGACCCTGACACTTTATCAAACTATTGATCCTCAATTGAAATCTGATCATAAACGACCGTATGGCGAGTACTTCAAATGACCTATGGTATGGTTTTATACAAATGGCTTATTATCCCAAAACTTTTGTATACAAAGATACACTAGCAAATTGTTAGGAATTATTTAAATATCTTTGTGATAATGTTTCAATATCACAGGCTCAACCGAAACAGAAAATACTAGTTTTTCGTCAACTTTGTTTTACTTCTTCTCAAGAACCAATGGGCCAGTTTCAAGCAAACTTTCCAGGAACTATCCATGTATGAAACCACATAACTTTTGAAAATGTAAAGGGCCTGAGATCCATAGGACTCCAAAGGGGGCAAAAAGGGGGCCAAAACTTGGTACATCTTTTCATAAACCGAATGGATGATTAGGTTTCTTTCAAATTTGGAATACATCATTGTCAAGTACAATATCTACAATTTTTTTAATGAAAATGAAATCTTTACATAAACGACGAGCCTTTGGTGAGCACTTCAAATGACATAGGATTTGGTTTTACACAAGTGGCTTGTTAATTCAATTGATATTGTCTGATTCACATAAGATTGCAATGCAGAGTAACCTTTTGATTTTCATACAGATGATTCTATTCACTTTTCAGTCGGGGCAAACTGCACAGGAAAACATTTTATTCCTCATTGGATACTCTCTTATGTTTGGTGACAAGTAGCAACGATTACTCTAGTCAGTATAATTTTAATGGTATCCTTTATTACCTTAAACTTAAATTCATCCAGATCAAGGAAGGCTTCACAAGACTCCACCCACCACATTATATGGATTTTCTATAGACATTTTGTATCCAAAAATATATTCTAATGCACTCTGTTTGCTTCATGTTATTTCATTGGTCGATGACGCTGAAAGCGATTCACTGCTTGTTTTTATATATGATGTCTCACAAAGTTCTGCTGACCAACTTCAATGCACTTGCTAAACTTTACTGTTTACATATTTTATAGTACAATGCATATTGAAACCTTCTTTTACTGTCTAGAGTTCCTTGCTTAAAATACTAAACATAATCAAAGTACTGAAAGTACTGATACGAGTTGATGGTAATCATAAGTTTTAATGAGGTATAATACACTCAGTATACTGAATACAGAATCTCATCAGTTAAGATCATGTGAATGAGTAATGATGCAACTTCTATGTCCAACTTCACAGACAGATCTTGTCAATACACAGTAAGGGAAACTTGACCAAAACTCATTTGCATATTAATCGTGCGCAAGAATTGTTAACAGTCCAGTCTATCACTGTTAATGTCAATTCTATCACAAGAGTATAAGGGTAAAAAATAATTGAAAAGTGACATTCTAAAGCAAATTTATAATATCTTAAGATTCATAAAGGATGCCGAAGTGACCTTTAATGGCATATATTTCAACAAGTCTTGTAGACCTATATTTTTCTATAACTATATTTTCGTCATTTTAAAAAGCAAAAATATACAAATAAAAGTGTGATTTGGAAATTTCAATCTTCAAGTTGAGTTTATGTTGCTGAAATGCACATACATGTGTAATTTTGCGTCAATATAATGTGTTATTAACCCCATACTGCAAAATGTGCTTTGACTTGTTCCCATTAAACAACTTAGCATAACATAACTGCGTTGATGTTCCATCAACTCGTAAAAACTATATCGTATCACTAAATCGGTATCGAAATTAATAAATCCATATGATAAATCAGTATCTATTTTTAAGCGCATCAATATACTCATTAAAGTACATGAAGTAATTTGGCCATAGATAAAGGAAGGAGCCAGCATAAGTCAACATTTAATGTCATTACTGTCATTAAAATGGTAATTTAAAATGCGCAGGCATTAGAATAGGGTTACCATGTGACTATTTTACAAAAACTGACAGGGTATTGGTGATTCCCCTGATAGAAATATCAGTTTCACCGAGAGGCTATATAACTAAACTCTGCACACAATGTAACTAATCTGTGTGCACAATATAACAAAATTGTGCACAATATAGCTAAACTGTGCAACAATATAATAAAAAATACACTGTTTTCTGTCACTAAAGGGTTGCCATAGTATCCAGTGGAAATGTAAAAATAACAAGCATATTTGAGACTGACTTTTGTTAACATGGTGTGTGTGACCTAGTAGGTAAACTCATTTAAATTTACAGCATTGTTTTTCTGTTTGTTTTCTGTTTATTATTTGTAGGCTGTCAGCATAACAATTTCAACATTGTTCTGTTAAGCATTTATCCATTTGGGTCTTGTTCTATACTAACAGCTGTATCCTTCATTTCAGTATAGTGAATGCTGTGCACAAATATCATCATCATCATTACTAATATCATCATCATTATCATCATCATCGTCATCATCATCAATAACATCATTATCACTAACACCATCATCATCACTAACCTGTCATCATCACTAACATCATCATTATCAATAACATCATCACTATCAATAACATCATCACTAACATCATCTTTGTCATCATCATCATCATCATCACTAACATCATCATCACTAACATCATCATCATCATCAAAGTAATCAATTGATGATGATGATTACCATAATATTTCCTATCAATTTCAGTATAACTAGCTTTTACGGATACTGTCAATTTGAGCCAACATATTTCACTTACTTTCCCATACAAATACAATGCTCGCATGTTATTAGATTCAATCTCCATGGACTTTTTACACCAAGTTATACATCTAGCTGGCTGACACTGTTTAGTACAGCAGACAGCCATGTTGAGGTAAACTTTCAGCAGAGATTCCTGTTGTTCTTGTTCTTCTGCACTATTCTTTAGTTGGCATTCTTCCAGAACATGAGCGCACTAAATCCAAAAAAAAAAAAAATGTTACAAAATAATGTAATGAACCTACTTATAGTCCCAAATAAAAATTGAGGAAATGGCCCTGTAAAGATTCTAGATCAAAAATGTAATGGACGTTTAAATTCCTAAATGAGATGAGATGTAATAAATGTTTACATTTTAGAACAGAAATGAAATGGATTTTAACATTTATAGATGTTTTCATTCTAGATCACAGGTAATGTAAAGGATATATACATTCTAGATCAGAAATGAAATGGACGTTAACATTCTAGATAAGAAATGTAATGGAAGTTTACATTCTAGATCATACAAAATTACCTGAACCTGTTTACATTTCTAGATCAAAAGAAATACAATTGACCTGTTAACATTTCTTGTTTAACACATTTGATCTTAAACATGACCACATGTCCACACCTACTGATGTTCATTATACAATGTATTAACTCATCAACACAGTGAATACCTAAACTCAAATTTAGACTTACCAATATTAGTTAATAGTATGTTCCACTTTCATAAAATAGGGGTAGAGTGATGTCAGGTATCGTCGAAGCGGCAGATGTTACCGGACATTATTTTAAAATCAAATTATGCAATAATTGCTGAGAATTTTTTCCCTTAAAATGCACTATATTGCTTTGTTTGTATTTCATTTCTCTTTCAGAGATCCATCAGCTCGAGCAACTGTCAAACCATTATGTCCTGAAGCCTTTTCAATTTACTTCTCCTATGGGTGTCATTCCTTACGCATGTGCATAAAATTGAAGTCTTATAAGCCAATGGATACCATCGGTATTAAAATTGTTATTTCTGCTATGCCAGTCTAATACATAAACATAAACTATTGCTTTTTAGCCGAGTGGGCTTGATGTAGGGTGTGTTTGATTGGAAATATTGGGCAGTCCGATTACAGCCGATTAAATTTTGTTGTTATCGGGTATCACCGGATGCATGTTTATAAAATTGTTTATTTTAATTTTGGATGCCTTTCGGTATTTCATAAGATAAAGAAGAATCAGTTTGAGCATTTTTTAACAAGCTTAGCCATACAGATATACAGAGAGGTCTATGTGAAGTAAATTTCATCAACATGCTTGGAGAACTGGAAGTAGAGGGACGGGAATTTAAGCATGATCACTCTAACCATTTAAATGTCACATTCACATGGACAATGGTACAATGTCACACATTCATTGTCATTTCTTTGTCTTATCACTCTGATATACTATTTTCTGCATAACTTATTCATAAATTTTCTGCATTTCAATAAAATGATTAAAGTGTCCAGTAATACCCTACAAACTGTCCCGACGAATGTGTCGGATTACAACCTCCTCAAGTCAATCAAATGCACCCTAGTTATCTTCGTGACTTGTCATAGTGAACAGGAGATGATGTTTGTCCAATAACCCCGACTGTTTTACAATGTACTATGACCTTAGATCATTTAGTCAAGAGACACAATATGAAAATTGCCTTTGGTGTCCAGTAATACCCGACATCGCTCTAATTGAATTATTATTTCAAGTAGTACAATTATTGTAAACTTTGTTTCTGACTCGAACATCCCTGAATTCTGACACAGGTCTTTTTCCGGGAAGAGACCAATGGTCTTCAGCAAATGCAATATAAACTGGTAAACTTTCTCACAAAAATCAGCTACGGTTCCAGTGGGGCTCGAACCTGCACTGACCAGAAGTGAAAGACTTCATGGTTCAAAACATGACAACAGGTGTATAAAGAAAGCAAAGAACACATATTCACTTACCTTTCTGTAATGCTGGTACGCTTTATGATAATGTTTATTATCATACATAAGTTTGCCTTCCTGCAATATACGATTTTACATGATTGTCATTTGAACATGTTCAAGATTCTTTTTCACAGATTTTCATAGACTTCAATTTTCTTCATCACAAAATATTACAACACTCTTTGTCTTAAAATGCACATTAACTGAATAAAGACATATGCATAAATGGAGATACAATAGTCCATAAAAAGAATGAATGACAACCCTACCTATATTGTATTGGAAATAAAAACATAAAATAAAAATCCTACCAACATTGCCACATTTTGAAAATCAATTTTATTAGAACCAGATCATACTGTTAACATGACCTAAATATGAGTATCAGAATATAGTTCAGATTTCAAAATTGACGTTTACCGGTTTGTGTGTTTGATGAACTGAAATTTACCTGTTGTGTTTTATAAACTGACATTTACCTGTTTGTGTGTTTTATAAACTGACATTTACCTGTATGTAGGTTTTATAAACAGACATTTACCTGTTTGTGTGTTTTGTAAACTGCCATAACCTGGCTGAAGTCAATTTTTCTTCTCTCTTCCTGAAACAAATTATTTGAAAAATGATAATGCACATTTTTACTGTATAAATATCAATAAACTATAATGAAATAAATTGTAAATATATAAACATAATACCAAATTTTTAGTTCTGCAAAAAAAAAAAAAAAAAAAAAAAATATGGCCAAAACAAATGCTTAAGACGATCGTTTCTTTCAGTAAGACTTCATCACTTGAGCATGCATTGTCAATTCTTCTTCAACAAATTATCGCAACTTCAGTATGGAAACCTGTATAGAAAGTATGTACAAACAACTTAAAATACTGTACTTTAACCCATTCACCCCTAAAGACATATTTGGACTGGTCTAAGCCATTGATTAACAGAAGAATCCACTGTTTTTCAGGAGTTGACGAGTCAAGCAATGTAAAAAGTACAAATACTTTTAACCAAATTGGTAGACTGACTTAAAATGACTGTATGATCAAAATGTACCCTCTGATACAGTAGAACCTGTCTTGAAAGACCAGTCATAAAAGATCCATCTGTCTTTTGAGACCACATTCTGAAAACCACATAGTTAAACAAGGCATCACAAGTGGTACTAATCCCCTCGCAACAGAAATACTGTACAATACCTGTAGAGCGCTGACAATAATATTTCAATGAAATAATCAAAGGGCAATAACTCTGTAAATAAGGGAGGGCTGATTACGAAATGCAAACTCTTCCGAGATATTACCATAGTAAACCCTTGTATCAAGTTTCGTGAAATTCCGTTCAGAAATATATTTGTTTGAGTGCTGACAAGAAGTGTAACATACGTACGTACTTACGTACACACATAAGTATGATCCTAATCCTATATTCCCTCCTAACTTCCTTTGCGAAGGGATATTAATCCTTAGAGTAAAACCTTTTTTTTTGAGAGACCACCTGTCTTCAGAGACATTTTAGTGGCAGAATCCACTATATTGCTTTTATAAAAAAACAAAATTGTTCCTGTAAATTAACTACTGGTATATCAGTTTTCACTATATTCAAGTTTGACTGTGCAGTAATGAAAACTGTCTGTACTGTTAATTGTTGTTTTCTAATACATGTACAGTCAAACTTGTATATAAAGACCGTTATGGGGAAATTACAAAAACGGTCTTTATAGACAGGTGGTCTTTATATAAAGGGTCACATGAGATATGAAATCCAAGTTATCGGAGATGACTTTCATTATTTCCAACTACATATTTCTTCCATGGTTAGATATTTCATTTAGTAATTAAATGTATATTGTATTTATTTACTAAAGGGATTTTCCTGACTCCAGGGTCTGGAAAACTGGAAAATATTCATTTTTTTTTAAAATTCCAAATTGGGAATTTTTGCATCTTTTTGGGAAAATACAAGCCATTTTTGCATTGGGAAGGGTCCTGAAACCATACCAAAAATAGTCATAGAAAATTCCTGTAGCTAATACATGCATAACATGTAAATTATGAAAAAAAAAAAATAACAATGAAATAATTCAATGTTTTAAATAATTTAAATTAATTTATGATGTAATTGAATTTTACATGTACATCGAGGATACGGCACATTATTAAAACTGAAACAAATATCTAAAATGTGCTCAAAGTCGGTGGTCTGTGTTGTTAAGTCACACGAGCCAGAAGTGTAAGAATGTACAGAAAGATGTAGACAGTTGAATTTTATTTAATTATCATTTTATTAGACGTAATCCAATGCTACGAGCGCCGGCGATTTTACTCTTTGGATTGAGATGTTGACTTGCTAATCAAGTGATGTTCGATTAGTTACAGCATTCCAGAATACAAGAAAACAAATCATCAATCATTTAGCGATGATATTTCAATGCTCCTGTTTGTAAAAACACCTTGTCACCAAGTGTGTTCTCTCTAAAAAATTTTCTTGTAAGTCTTAGTATCTCGCCGATTAAGTAATCATCACCGGAAACTTTGGTCATAAGTTGATGATTGAAAACAAAACATCAATCAGTCAGCGATGATTGTTAGTTCCTGGTTGTAAAAACACCCTGTCATAAAGCACGTCCGAGTGCCTAATTACTACCCGGGACGTTAATTGACACCTCCAGGTGTGTTGTGACTGTCAAAGCATCGTGTATTGCGCCATGTTGTTGATTAAGTCTCGAATTGTCCCGCGAGAATTATCTACGAGTTATCTCCCTTCCAAGAGTAGTAAATGTATAAGCAGTCACTATTTGCAAGTAGGACAACCACCGGCGGACAAAATACAGCGGTCGCGTAAGGCAGGTGGTCGCTATATAGGGGGCAAATATATAGTAATTCTCAAGGGGCAGTCCAAATATGGTCGTTATGGACAGGAAGTCGTTATATGAGGGGGATCGCTAAGGCAAGTTTGACTGTACATGTAATATGTTGTTATATGAAGTACAGGTAGCTAATAATATACAGTAATTACAAAATGATAAGTACAGACTTACTTCTGACAAGAAGTTGAAGTCCTCCACTCCAGCATGCTCTACAAAACTGAGCAACTCCACAACAAACAGCACTGAAAAAAAACAACAAGCTGAATCTCCAACATCATGTACCCAGCGTACATAGTCAATCTATAAAATACCATACCCAGGGTACATAGTCAATCTATAAAATACCATACCCATGGTACATAATCAATCTATAAAATACCATACACAGGGTACATAGTCAATCTATAAAATACCATACCCAGGGTACATAGTCAATCTATAAAATACCATACCCAGGGTATATAGTCAATCTATAAAATACCATACCCAGGGTATATAGTCAATCTATAAAATACCATACCCAGGGTACATAGTCAATCTATAAAATACCATACCAATGGTACATAATCAATCTATAAAATACCATACCCAGGGTATATAGTCAATCTATAAAATACCATACCCAGGGTATATAGTCAATCTATAAAATACCATACCCATGGTACATAATCAATCTATAAAATACCATACCCAGGGTACATAGTCAATCTATAAAATACCATACCCATGGTACATAATCAATCTATAAAATACCATACCCAGGGTACATAGTCAATCTATAAAATACCATACCCATGGTACATAATCAATCTATAAAATACCATTACCTGGGTACAAAGGTCACTTAAGTGGAATCTCAATTTATAAATCAAAGTTCCCCTAGGTCCCAGCTCAATATATAAAATCATGTACCCAGGGTACATAAATCCCAGCTTATTCTATAAAATCATGTACCCAGGGTACATTAGTCACCTAATTCCCAGCTCAATCTATAAAATCATGTACCCAGGGTACGTAAGTCCCAGCTCAGTCTATAAAATCATGTACCCAGGTTACACAAGTCCCAGCTAAATCTATAAAATCATGTATCCAGGGTTTCATAAGTCCCCTTATTCCCAGTTCAATCTATAAAATCAGGTACTTTTTCTCATAAAGTTTTTCAGTTACAGTATGGCAGCCTGTGTTATATTTGCCCTCTTTATGACAAAAAAACATGTTCACACCAGCTTAAATTTGCCCTAAATTCCCATATTATCATTGGATGGCATGAATGTCCATGCTTTAATTACTTAACTTGAAATTTTTGCTTTCATTTTAAAGTCACTCTTCTAGTCTAAGGGCAAAAATGGCTAAAATGAAACGGAAATGAAAGTTTTCAGGTATCAAAACATATAATAACAGTTGTCTGGTGTGCAACAAAATAACAGCATTTAGTAAATGCACATATAGAAATACAAAGAGATTTTGAATAGAAGCAAAAGACATACATGTGGCGTTCTTAGGTATACGAGGTGGAGCACCCATTTCACCGAGTCCATACTGTGATTTAATGATAATTCGTGACAATTCCCCTTTCTTCATGGTTCCTACTGCCATATCCAATCCTGGTAGAAGTTGCCCTGAAAATCAAAACACACAAAATGCACTTCATAAATTCATGCAATTCCTCAAAATTAATACTCATTCTTATCAATAACAAACTTGCTGCAGTAACTGTTTCACCTTAACTCACTTTGCCACAGTTTTTTTTTTTTTGGAGGAGAGAATCCAGTTACAATGTACCAGAAGAAACCACCTGCCTTCCACAAGTAAACTGGCAAACTTTCTCACAAAATCAGCTAAGTTTTCAGCTGGGCTTGAATCTGCATGAATTGTCAATTAAAACCTTTCAGTTATGGGGAGAGTCGGTTTTATACGACAGTGGATATAGCATGGTTACAACTTACCCCAGAAAAGGTAAGCAGCATTCCACAAGTTAACTGACAAACTTCCTTGAAACATAAGCTAAGGTTTCAGTTGGGGGGGGGGGGCCCAATCTGACACTGACCACTCAGTCATAGAGGCACATTTTGGCCACATAACATGTATCCAATAAGAACCATATCAATACCGATTACCGTAATTGACCCATTAAGAGCCCAGGGCACGAAGTCACCAAATTTACTCAATACTCAAGCTCAACTTTTATTTCATTATTTTGACTATATAATTGGTGTAAATCTTTTGGGTATGAGTGATTAGGAAACAGATCAATATTTTCCATAATTCCTTTATAATTTTTTACGACACACTTACGATTTTCCTGTCAAAAATGAATAGATATTTGAGTATGGTACTCAAAATTTGAGTACAAACTCAAATATTTTTTAATATTTCTGAAGTTTCCTTCAAATGAGTAGTAATTTTGACCATTATTTACAATTGTATGGGAGGCTACAGATAACTTGTTAATTATGGTTTTCAGGTCCACATCTCCTTGTCAACCAGCTAGAAAAGATTCTCGATCGTATGTAAAAAGGGGAAGGGGCGATTATAGGGACATGGGGGCTTAATGGGTCGAATACGGTAACAGGCAATTGACATTATTATCTCCAACAATGTCTTAGGTGAGATGAAATAATACAAATTAATAATTTTTTTTACCTGAACCTAATTTTGACTTTTGAGGAAAATTACGCAATCTGGTCGAGTCATATGGTTCATCTGCATATTCCAAGAATGCATTGTAATGGACTGAAAAGTATAAAGGTAAAGTTAAATAAGCGAAAAAGTTAGAAACTTTTATAACTTACTCTCTTTGTCCCTATTTTTCTATCATACATCAGTGCTATTTAGGCTACATAATCAAGAATTATGTTTGCTAACAATACAATGTTGATGATATATATATATATAGATACAGTAAAACTTTGATGAGTTGAACTTCAAGGGACCAATTAGAAAAGTTCAAAACATCGGGACTTCGACTCATGAATGATAACTGAAAGTCATACGTTTTATAAAATAAAACCGACTGCTTCAGAACCATATAAGACATATATATATATACGGTCATGATATTCAATAGATAGTGTCAGAATGAACTTAAGTTTTGTGAAATTAAAACATTGAGTGTTTGTGAGAGGGAGACAAACTGTCATGGGGTGCTTTCATACACATGGAAATTTTGATGTTTTATATAAATGGACCCAAAAATTTATTTGAAACATCCAGAAATTCGACTTCATACAAGTTCGAATTATAAATTGTTTATCAATAGCATTCAATAACAAAATTATTCCGGACTTTGTCAATAGTTCGAAACATCGAGAAATTTGACTCATTGAAGTTCCACTCAACGAAGTTCTACTGTATATTGTATAATAATAGAAAAGAATTGCACATACAGTGGAACCAGTCACGAGAGACCGTTGCGAGATCACATGTGAATACCTATCAGTCAAAGAACTGTAAATAAAATCTCTTTTACAGGACCACCTGTCTTGAAAGAAGGCTTGTCTTGGGAGCCTACATTTCAGTGGCAGAAAGGGCACGAAATTAGTTGTTTATCCTATGTAACTTTGAACTTACAGGAAATGAACCCCTAATGACTGACTTTGAACATGTTGAACTGTGTGTAACTTTACCAATTAGGCCATACCTATTTGATTTGTAGTTCTTTGGAATTTCGTTTTCAGATTATGGACCGAACGATCGAAATTTTTTTTTAATATTATTATTTCAAATTTCATTGAAATTGCACCGAAGCAATAAAGATGGGGACCGAACAAAAATTTTTTTGTATCATTTTCGTAATTTTGATTTTACTAATGCCAAATTTCATGTAGATTATTTAATTATGAAATCTATTAACATTTTATTTTGGTTTATCCAATACATTATTGTGATTTACACATGTAAATACTAAATTGATCATCAAGTTTCTGGTTTGTAAATCACGAAAAACGTTTTGAAAGAAAGTGAAAGGGTAATAATCTTCCTGTTAGATTTTCAATAGGGTAAGTGTACTGAGAAATTGTTTCCACATGTATTCTGCCTACGGTCTTCAACAAAATAAATAAAGTAAAGTTATATTTGTATCAATTCAAAAAGTATTTATATGTTTAACTTCTGCACACAAATTTCATTGCACAATTTTTATAAGCTCATTAATGCCAAGATCAACAGAAATATTAGAATATTAAAACAGTTAATATTTTTGTTTGAAATGTATACTTTAATTGTAGTAATATGTCTTTATGTAAATGGGCTGACATCAGGGCCCTAACTCTGACAACCCAATAATGTGAATATTTTGGGCAATAAATAGCTTTTATCTTACAAAAAATTTGATTCCTGTTAAAACCACAAAATAGGGACTTATTTCAGAATTGTAATTCAAAAGTAGAAGATACTAAAAGAGAAATCATGGACCATTTTCTGAAGTTGTAAAACACAAGTAAAATGATATTTATTGATTGTGAAATGGAATATGGTCAAGACTGACTCTGTGACAATGACAAATTTTGTCATTGATTGACTACAAAAAAGTTATGCGAAGTACAAAATTTAGAGAATATTTTGTAAAAATTTATGTTGGCTATAAACTGTTAACTAAATCTATCCAATCTCGAAACCATTGGAAAAAACTCATCTGATATAGGTGAAATTGCCACAAAGAATATTCTTCAATGATGCACAATTTCTGTATTGCATTTCACTAATAGTACAGCTAAAGATAGTCATGTACATGAAACGAAAAGACAGTATGTCAGTAATAGAAAATCATATAAATACACATTAGGATTTATATATTGTGGAAACTTGTGATTTTTTTTTTAGAAAAAAATGTCTTTATTTGTTTATGTTAGGCAGGCTTATGTCTTCAAGATGTATGTTAGATATTAATAATTTCTGTGGAAATGCAGGGTAAAATCGTAATTTCTTTGGAAACTCTGGTTAAAATCGGGAGAATTTTATATGCCCCAGCTGGGGCATATAAAATTCTCTGATTTACTCAACGTTTCCACTGAAATTAGGCAAAATCAAAGAATTTTATAAAATTCTCTGATTTTTCATAATTATGTATTCATACTTCATATCTAAAATCAAGCAGTTGGCGAAACTGTAGGCCAAATTTCTTCCTTGATTTTAAGTGTTTTTTCCTTTGATAAAATTAAAAAATGATTAAAATCGGTACAGGAAGTCTTCCTTACGAAACGGATGACCAGCACTAATAAACAACTGAACAATGAAATGAATCTATGCAGTTTAATCAGATTAAATATTGTGATCCATGATCTTGATCAAGAGATAAGCTTAAAGATTCTATAAATATAATTTCTATTAAGTTTTGTATGCTTACGGCTCATGGTGGTTTGATTATTTTGATGCTTCCCTGCATGGAAACTATGTAAACAGTCATCATAAAAAACAGAGGACAAGAAAGGAAACACATGGCTAAAGATTAAAATCATAAAAGAAAACAGAAATACCAAACCAGAATCTTGAAAAAAAAAAATTTGAGTGCGCATTTCCAAAACAGATGTGGTAAAAAAAAATATATTATTATTTCATTTTCTGAAAATTAGGACCAGGATTTCCAACAAACTACTAATAAAATTGGTGTGGCCTTATTGTAGTCTATATATGAATGGAAACAAGAAGAAATGATGTCTGAAAATGTGACAATAAATAAATTACTTCGAACTATTGCCCCCTCTGGGACCACATTTCCAGACCCTTGCTGTAAAATTTTCTTCCACACTCCTCCATCTTTGCTTGGGGTAATATCTTCCATTCTTTTTATCATTCTTTCAAATGGGGAGCTTTCATCATCTTCGTCATAATCCTCATCTTCGCTGTCATAATCCGGCATGATAGAATTCTTCAAGACATCCTCTGGCTTGAAGTATGCTTGCTCTGGTTCTAAAAAATATAAAGCATTGGAGCTGTAACAAATACCAAAAGTTAATGCAGTCCAACACCAACTCATCAACCCCTGAAAAACAATGGACTCTTCTGTAAATCAATGATTTAGACCAGTCCAAATGTGTCTTTAGGGGTGAATGAGTTAAAATTGATAGTCTAACACAGATTCAAATTGATATTATAATACTGATTATCTGAATGCAAACATTGATTTTTTGCTGATGTGAACTAATGCTATGACCCCCGATTACCATTATTTTGCCCTATGGTTTCAGATACATTTCGTAAATTCATTGATAAAAGTTTCACAAAATTTCAGATTATCATCTCTAGCCATGATCATGACTAAACCACCTATTTTTCACATATGCAACTGGAGCATGGTGCCAAAAATATGTCCCCAATAAATAAAACATGGACATTTTATTCAGGGACATATTTTTGGCACTGTGCTGTAGTGTTGATTAAGATGATATATAGTAATATACAGAACAAACATGGTGTTTATTCTGTCAAACATTGTGAAAATGATGACAAAAAACACCATCGTTCACCGTGATTCTCTTTCTAACTATAGTGTAATCATACCAAAAATTTCACTCTACACTAACTATAGTGTAATCATACCCAAAATTTCACTCTACACTAACCATAGTGTAATCATACGCAAAATTTCACTCTACACTAACTATAGTGTAATCATACCCAAAATTTCACTCTACACTAACCATAGTGTAATCATACGCAAAATTTCACTCTACACTAACTATAGTGTAATCATACATAAAATTTCACTCTACACTATGGCAACATATTTCTTTGACATCAAGAAACTCTGTGTGACACAGTCAGCTGAAGTGTTTTGTAGAAAACTTCTCCATGGGGTGCCTACATTAACTATCACTACATCCTCGCACCCTACAGGTAATAAACAAGCTATAAATTCCCATGTCTTGTTAGACAGAGAATATTACAGTCACTTTGGTAATGTCATGTTGTACCCATGCATATAAATAAACTCTGCCTTTCACTAATTGTTGTTAATAGTATTACTACTAAAATTATGACATGGAAAACTGAAAGTTACAACCTCTTTTCCGAGAGCTTTGAAATTGATTTGTTCATCCCAAGCAGACCAAGTACACTTGATGTGTCGATCATTGTTGGCTGCATGCTAAACTTTTACCTTGATAATGCAGTAACTATTTATCCGCCTTGAAAAAGTACTTGTCAGAATAACTTCAGTAACATTCGATTTCCGACAGAAATTACACGGTTATGCTGTTAGTCTGTATTTCATAGATGTCACAGTAGTGCAGGAAGACGTAAATCTCTCTCTCTCTCTCTCTCACACACACACACACACATTTGTATGTTCACAGGAGTATGACCAGCAACATTGGCTTATACCAAGATGTACGGATAGACTTGTTACTTTTGCAATATCTCCCACTCAGTTAGGATTATTCATATTTGACTTTATCAGAGTATCATGATTGAAAGTGACAATGAATCCTTACCTTCTTGATCTATCTCTGATGTCTCAAACTCGATTCCTTTTTCTTTCAGGTCATTTAAACTTATGGGGTTAACCAGCTCCACCATGGGATCTTCATTCTGAATTGCATATATTTCAATTTGTATACAATGAAATTTAGGGCATCATTAATTCATTTAACCCTAAAGACACATTTGGACTGGTCTAAGTCTGATTTACAGAAGAGTCCATTGTTTTTTAGGGGTTGAGGAGTTAAATTTTTTTTTGTTTGATGTGTGCCAACCAGTACTTTTAGAAGTGGATCAGTCGGTACACATGTACTGTAGGCAATTATTATTTTTTTTTAATTTTGATATGTACAATGTAAAATAGACATATGTTCAGAATTTTTATAAGAAACAAAAAATTAGGTGGACAAAACTGCCTAAAAAATTTTGCAGTCTGGCATGGGCTTTTACATGTAGGTGGTTAAGTAGGTCAAATCAAACTTTTTATTTTTTCAATTTTTGGCCTTGTTATACATGTACAACTTGTTCAAAAGTGCACTTTCACAGAAAACTTCTTTCTTAGTTTCTCTCTCTCTTAAAAAAAAAAAAATTACATTTTTGTTTTTTAAAAACTGCATTATACTTTTTCTGCCAATTTTTGAAAATGCATTGGTGGTATTTTTTATGACTTTTCTTGACTGTAATGAAAATTTCACCAATGGAATTTTCCAAAACTGGGAATTTTTTCATCCAAATGGGAAAAAAACAAGTATTTTGCACTGGGAAAGGATGAATATTTGCCCTTTGGAAACTAGAAAAAGACCTGGCATCCCAAATTCAGATACAGTTTTATTTTATTTTTTCCTATCAATTATTTTTTTCCTATCAAAAATCTGAAATTTTGTCCATTTTACACAGCCCTTTCAACAAAAATCCAAAAGCCGGTTGATTCTGTTGGATTTTTTCATGAAAAGAATGTAAGTCATCAGATACCTTATTTTTTATTTAGCAAAGCGAGGGTATCAAATTTTCAGACAGGACAACATGTACTTGTAGCCATATTATGATGGGTTAGCTGGAATTTACATCTTAAAGAGTAACAGCAATGAAAATATTTTTCAAAGTAATAATATAATAAACTACTGGTCATAAAAATGTGTATTCAAAAAAACCCATCTTGATAGTGTTTTTCACACTTTCTTTCAAAGATACCCTCTACCTGTTGAATTGTGAAAAATAGCGACAATAATGCTGGAATTGGGAATTTATCATTTTTTTAAGTATGTTGATAGTTACCTTGCATCTACAAGATAAGACAAATGCAATCAGTCACTCCTAAACATCAGTAATCTTTGTTAACTGAACCCCCTTGAACCTTTAGGCTGGAACCTTTTTGTGTAATATTTTGCGTTATGCGACATTTCTTACATTATCAGTTAGACTCTTAACCTTGCAGGGCTCTATAATAAGGATTTTTTTTTTCATTTGTCCAATTGGACAAGTAATTTCCAACTGTAACTTGTCGAATTCATAAATCTACTTGTCCTTATTATTTTTAAAGCAAATTAATTTATTTTCTCAATTTTTTGTTTTTTATCAAACATTGAAAATTTGAATAATAATAAATCAAGCAGACTAAAAAAGAGGATGTTTATCAGACAATGAAAAATAAAAACAGTGAAAACAAAAAAACAGTTTCTCCCCTTACCCTCCCCACAAAAAAAAGGAAAAAAGATAGAAAACAGAATCAATATTCACCTTTGATTAATAATATCAGCCTGCTCTCAATTTAAACTTGCCTTTCTGTTTCATTTTTTTAATTGTTTATTTGCCACTTATTTTTCAGAATTATTTTGTTTATTTTTTTTTTTCCATCAGGCGTAAACCATTTATCAAACACATGTCAAAGCTATAATCGTTTTGGTGTCACTGCAGCTTCAAAAGCTATTAATTTCTCATAGGTGACAAGCGTTTTAATAATCATATTTCACAAGACCTCACGAGTGTTTCTTCATTAAATTTTACTGTATTATGATTTCATCAAAAGACAAAGTCTGTCTATGTATATGCAGTGAGAGATAAATCTATCACGATGTTTGTTAATGTTGAGCCTTGCCACGTGATAGCAAGTATGCAAGCATTTAAGTAAGCCATTAGATTACGAATAAAAATAGTAAGTTTCCCATAACTGTCTTTGTAAAATCATCTGTTTTGGAATCATTCTGCTGGGTATGTTTTTGACCATTTGTAAGCGTCTGAGATTCAGACATCGAAATGTAAAGTCTTGAACCTTTTGGGGCGGATTTTTATGGATGTAATGACGTCAGTCAGGGGTGATTATTTTGCTTTGACCATTTGTATGTGTATATATATATATATATATATATATATATATATATATATATATATATATATATATATATATATATATATAAGAATAACTCTTCCATGTTATTTTAAGGAAAAAAATAGTGAAGTGATTTCATGTCTTTAAACTGAGGAAAATTAGTTTGATTGCACTTTTGAATTGTAAATTATTTAGATATATTGTTGACAATTACATGTATTTTTAAGTCAGTCATTGATGTGATAAAAATCAGCTCAACTGCTATGCCACAACTGGAGATTTTAAATTTTTTGGCTGGAGATTTGGTCTCAAAACTGGAGATATTTTATTTTTTAGCTGGAGATTTGGTCTCAAAACTGGAGCTTTTTAATTGACATTTTTAACATGTATTGATATTTTCTTGTCTTTTTTTTTTTTTGCATGTTATTACTTCTGATTGATTTCCTACTTCCGGACATGTGCTTTGTGAAAATTTAGACCTTGATGTAAATGCTTTGCATGCTTGATTATAAATCAAATGATATTTTTCTTCTTTTTTTTTTTTGAAGTACATTACAATTATCTTTTGAGACCGTAAGATGTTGTAATAACTATTTTTGCTGGCTGGAATCATGCTTCTGATTATGGATGATCCAAGCATGTGTCACATTGAGTGCTCACTTAGTCTTATCACCAATTAACTACCAATGAGTGGATGGGATGGTGTTATATAATCATTAACACCCTCAATAATTAACATGCCCCCAGACTATTAACCTGTTAAAGTGTCAACAGATTTTAACCGAATCTTTGCTGATTAGTAATTATGAGTTTACATGTTGGTCACATTTTTTTACTTGAAATTTCTGATGACGGAAGATTCTGAAACGTGATGGGTGGGGCAGAAGGGGCCCTAAAAATTGGGAGCTTTTTCCTCCCACCGGAAGAATCACATCTATGAGTTAATACAATAAAAAGATAACACATATTTTCTGAGTGTAAAATACATTAATTTGCATGTTCCTATTTTTAGCAAACATTGTAGGATTACTTTTGTTATTCAGTAGCATTATTTCAAGTTTCGTATGATATTTCAGTCAGCATTATCCCATGCATGTATCAGCTTTCTTTACCATCATTAACAGTATGCAGGGTATCAACAAACACAGACCCTCTACTTGACCTCAAAAGCTCAATTCCAGCTAGTGACTGTTTTGAATTCTTGTTCGGGTAATGAGGTATGCTTTTGAACAAAAGTGATATCTTCACCCTGTATCATATTTCGATTATTCTGTTTACAATTTCTTATTCTATGTTATGAATGGAACAATACACTGGCTGATTTTTATTTTTCATTGCCGTTGCTATTTAAATAGACAGGATTATGTCATATCACAACTTTTTCATGTTCATGTCGATGGATTTTGAAAACAACAGATGAGGTATGCAAATTAAATTTCAGAGGGCAGCGATAAGAAATAGATTGGGTTAAACAGATTGATATGTTGCTGTGGAGATATCAAAGCAAGATCTTGCTACAATTTACTATTTAGTGCAAAGAAAGTATTTGGGAGGACTTCTAACTTTTAAAAAGTTGATTTAACATAGAAACCTATGGGAAAGTGAGTTGACTCACTTTTGGCTGAATATTACTATACGAGTAGACTTTAGTTTATAATTTGTATGCACAGGGGGCCTACACATGGCATAGTCATGGTGATAATGGCTGTAATGCAGGACCGAGTTTGAGGAGTAATGTTTTCTCAACTTCTCCATGCCGAATTCGAACTTGAATAATGTAATCACAAACAGCCTGACAGGTGATTAAGAATTACTAATAAACAAATACAAAATGTGCTTAATGATATAGTGAAAGACCAAAAAATTAAAAAGCATTACATCGAAATCGTTCATGGCTTTAGTTATCACTCTCCTCCTGCTGTTGAAGAAAATAAAAAAGTGGTGGGAAACATGAGTGTGTTCCGAATAATGTCAATAACGTTCGGGACTTCTCTAGACAAGTTACAAGCGTGACAAAACGAGTTTGCAATCTGTTGCATATTGCCAGCATGTCCAGTAAAAACGAAAGTGGTAAATTTAATGAAATAGGGTCGAATTACATTGTTTATCATGCTATTACATTTATAAATACTACATCAGAAGAGAAGCAGACACACAGGATGTATTTGAGTTGTACCTTTGGCCTACGCGTTAGTCGGTTACCTAAGTAAACAGAACAGTGTTGGCTAGGCATTTGGCTAGTTTGTACTCGTCTCAGTTTCTGACTGACTCGATGAAGGGGGGGGGGGGCAAAAACTGTACTAAGAAATATATAGTATCATTTGTATCATGCGTGTCAAATGCCATCAGACAGTACAAAGATGTAGGTTATAGGCCCACACTGTTGACGTGTTGTGTTGTAATCCCTTTCATAACCATAATAGTATTAATACATGTGTATAGCGTTGCACACTGTAACTAGTGTTAGTTTTGTATGTCGCTGGTGTTAAGAGTTTTGTTGATTTCTGTGGTCAGAAATCTTGTTAAGGGGGATGAGTATATTTTAGCAGTGCAGAGGGTATCGTCACAGTTAGGTCAGATCATCCTGCTATTGTTAGGAAGGTCCTGGGTTTGATTTCTGGTCTGGCTGCACATTTGTCCATGCCTACTTCATTTGGGTCCCAAGCAAATAACCCACTGTGGTCTGTTGTTAAGAGTCTTGTTGATTTCTGGGGTCAGAAGTCTTGTTAAGTGGGAAGAGTGTGGCGGCCCAGATACCTCACACAATCCTAGCATCTGCTGTTACCTGAACTTATCAATTACCTGGTTTGACATACCAGCAATTGATATCATGAATATGTAGGTCTGGTAAAAGGTCCCATACCCAATGCAAAATTACTATTGTCTTTCCAATTTTCAGCAAAATTTCTTAAATAGGTTGACTGTAGCTCACATTCGGTGTGCCCACACTGCCACAACTTTGAGTACTACTCAATCAAAACTTCCATGTCTTCAAATTAAAACCATGTTGTAAGTTAAATAAAATATAAGATGGATTCATGAATAAATTTTTGTCTTTATTGTTATTAGTAAAATAACCATAGTTACTTTTTTCTCAGTTTGGACAATTGGGATGTAAAAGTCACAACTGAAAGGACACAGGACCCTATACAATAAAGGGTTTTTTAACCCATCAATCCCTAAAGTCACTTTTGGACTTGTCCACCAAAGAATGGTTAAGTCCACTGTCAGAATTCAGGGGTGTATGATTAAGAATAAAAATTTTATATTAATTTTACATGCAATATGAACTTTTTCAATTCCAAATTATGATGGTAGACCATACTATCTATTTGGACGAGTCTAAAAGTGACCACAGGGGAGTTAACCTCTGCATATCCAATTCCAGTAAGACCTACATTTATGTACATTCAAACTGATGTTCCACCTACATTATGTCCATATATATATATATACAAAGAATGTGGTTCTGTATGTGTGTATTCAAATTCTTACTGATATGAATTGTTATATACAGACTTTATAATTTCAGGCATTCTGTCTTCTGACTTACAAGAGTTTGAGAAGAAATTTTCTTCTGATCAGAAGTATAGGCTTGCCCAAAATGTATGTATCAAGCAGGAGTTACCCGATGTTCTGAAAAGGCCAGATGTGATGAAAGCACAGCGGCATATATTTAACTGCAAGGTAATTCAATTGTCGTCTTTTTGTGATATTTTGCTATACTTTATCAAGTAGGTATTTCATGCACTACCTTTTTTACATTTTCAACTTACCCAAAAAATTTAATTTTTTCATAAACTTTTAGACATTTTTGATTTCTGCATAGTTGCATAATTGAGCACAATTGCCAGGTGAGTGCCTTTATGCCTCTTGGTCCTCTTATATGGTAAACATTTTATGGATGCATAAAATATTTTAGACTTTTTAATGAGATTTTGTAGTCAAATGGTGCAAAAGCTGAACTCATTATGATCATTTTCTTTCTTAAAGATTCAAAATGAAGGCAAACCAATGACCAATCAGAAATCTTCTGGCCGCTGTTGGATTTTTGCTGCTATGAATGTGATGCGCATAAAGTTTGCTAAACAGTTTAATATAGAAGATTTTGAATTTAGCCAGAATTATCTTTTCTTCTGGGATAAGGTATGTTGTACTGTTGTTATTCAGTTTTAATCTATTCAGAGGGCTTCCAAGGACAAGTGTTTAGAACATTGCACTTTAACTCATCAACCCCTGAAAAGCAATGGATTCTTCTGTAAATCAATGACTTAGATCAGCCCAAATGTGTCTGCAGGGGTGAATAGATCAAAAAGGATTCAAGCCCCAATGGAACCTAAGCTGACTTTGTCAGGATGTTTGCCAGTTTACTTGCAGATGGTTGGTAGTTTCTTCCTGGGTACATTGGAACCAGGCTCTATTCTCTACCATTAAAACTGGCTGCCATAATGTAACTGAAAAAATGTTGATTGTGGTGTAAAATCAACATTCAAATGATACAAAATCCATTCAGCAATATTAACAGGCATATATACATGTAATAGAATGTATTTACAGTCATGACCAAGATGGGTAAATGCAAAATTCTGGCTTTTTATATTTGGATAATACATTCATTTATTTGTGTTCATTCAAATGTAAGTGTTACAGTTCAGGGATTTTCCACCCTATTGTATGGGGCCGAAACAAATTCCTGACACATTTAAGGAGGTTTAACCCTAAACATCTCCATCATTGTTTCTTTGTTTATTGTTGTTTAACGTCCCACTCAAGAATCTTTCACTCATATGGAGACGTCACCAAATGCCGGTGAAGGGCTTCAAATTTTGGCCTATGCTCGGCACTTACGGCCATTGAGCAGTGAGGGTTCTTTAACGTGCCGACACATACTGCGACACGGGACCTCGAGTTTTACTGTCTCATCCGAAGGACAGGAAACCAACCTGCCGCCGGCTGGACTCGAACTCACGACCTCACGATCAAGAGTTGAGTGCGCTACCGTCTGAGCCAGGCCGCCTCCATCTCCATCGTAAGTTTCTCCAATTAAAACTTACATGTATGATTGTGTTTGTAGTTTCCCCACTACTTTAACTCATCACCCACTGAAAAATTGACTCTTCTGTAAATCAATGACTTAGACCAGTCCAAATGTGTCTTTAGGTGTGAATGAGTTAAAGTGATATAAGCTGTCACAATGATTATTTTTGTCCCCTGACATATAGTCGAGAATATGATAAAATGTGTGTTCAAATACATTATCAAACATGTAAAATGTTGTAAAAGAACTTCTTTTCGAAGTTATTTGTTTTATTAGAATTTAAGTTTTCTTGTACCTTAAAAACTCCAGCTGTATTTCTGTATGCAATGACCTTCCAGATAAACTCTTTCACAATATCAAATGTACTTCGTAATTCAGTGAGGGGATCTTGGTCCTTTATGCGCTCAGACTATGTTAAAGTCAGCCGATTTTTATTTTTAAAATACAGGACATGATTTTTATTGGAAAGTGCATGTATTATGTAAAATATATGCTTTTCAAGGCTATTTTAATTACCTGAAGAAAATCGGATGAATATATGAATAAATATATTAGGTCACTAAAAGATTTTTTTCCGATCTTTAATGTTACCCTGAATGCTGACATAGACAAAATCAAAACAATATAACTGTGAAAAGTACATGTATGCGTACCTCATGTTTCACAATCTTGCCACCATGTCCAGTGGAGTTGAGCAGCTCATGATCATATGTGTCAAGAATGATAAATCCGAGAATGCGATGGGACGAGTTAAAAATGGGTCGAGATCACCCAATATACCCCGCACGTGGACAATTTCAGAAACGAATGTTTTGAAACGACGACTCACTTTGCCTGATTTAGGTATGAAATGATGATGTACGAAAATAAACGCAAAGGGTAATAAGAATAGAATGTTTATTAACTGCAAATAGAATGTGTTTATTGGTCACTTGGTAATCTTCGTAAAAAATTACCGAAAGTTAATTTGCATTCTCAAAGTATGGCAGACAAAAATTAACTGATATTACGGGTTACGTTTGGCAAGATTGTTGCAATTTTACACATGCATTTGTTATTCAAACCACCAGATTGTCTCTGTGGAATATATATGAGATAGAATATCACATAAAATGGGCATGTAAAAATTTTCACCCAGGACAGCTCGTAACGCTTTAATTGTCTAGTAAAATAGAAATGTTAAATCATGTGATGTTTCAATTTTTATTGCAGATGGAAAGAGCTAACTATAATTTAGACTGTTATATAGAATGCGCAGAAAAAGGAGAGACTGCAGATGGACGTCTCGTTAGTCACCTGTTGAAAGCCCCGTCAGAAGACGGAGGACAGTGGGACATGCTGGTCAACATCATTGAAAAATATGGCGTCATGCCGAAATCTTGTTTTCATGAGGCTCAAAGTTGTGAATCCTCTAGACGCATGGGTTTGATCATCAACAATAAGGTAAAGAACTTTTATAGTACAATATAGTAGGGTTATAATTATGGAATTACAGTGGTCCGACAAAAATATGGTTTTTGCCACACTTGACCATATTTCAGTCATATGGTGGCAGCCAGTTTTTAATGGTGGAGGAGATAACGAGGTTGTAATGTACCGGGTTGAGACTTTTCAAAGCTCATTACACACAGCAGTGCTAACAATACATACTATGAAGCAATAAACAGGATCAGATTACAAGGGAGATAACTCCTTTTACACTTTGTTTTCTGAAAGTTGTGATATGCACAATTTAATACCAGCTTATAAATTCTAATCAAAAATCTGAAATTTTGTCCCAGTGAAATTCAACAACTATATGGTAGTGCAAAACTGTTAATGTTGCTGAAACAATTACAAGATCATTAATTTAGTCTATTTCAAAATTAGTGCAGAGTTTAAAGAAAATGAGTTGTATGAATGTTGAATACATTTTTGTACTAAATCATTTCAGATGAGAGAATTTTGCCAACGTCTACATAAGATGGTGACAAAAAAGTCAACCAAGGAGGCAATACAGACAGAGAAAAAGGCAATGTTAAACGAGGTATCTTGTGCCTTTTGCAGCCAGCAGCGCATCATTAGTTTCTGGTTCACTTTTTATACCCTCTAGGAACTGATAGAGCTGAAAGAGTATTTGCAAATATTCAATATTTGCAAATACAGTTCACCCCCGATATATAACCCTCCGTTATATCGCCAAACCCGCATAACGCCACTATTTCTTAAAGAACAGATTTTCTTCCATATAATTCCCTGTTATAAGGCCAAAACCTGCGTACTGCCGATTCTCTGGTACAAATGGTAACTTATACATGATAAATCCCTCGACCGTATCACCAGCCCAGGTGAAAAAAAAAACAGGTGTGAGTAAAACTGTTTGCCGATGTTAGCTTGTTTACTTCATGCTACGACTGCAAAGGGAGATAACTCAAATATAGAGTGTCATAAACTGATATATGTATCCGGTTGTATGAACAAAGTGTAGTACTCAGACGAGGACCAGCTTACATGTGTCACAATTTTCAAATTTTGCTTCCCTGAAAGTTGGAAAAAATCGACACATTGTGTGTTTACACAAGAATTATCACAAGTCAAGAAATAATCATGAGTAGATGAGATATATAAACTTATAGCCTTTGTCTGTCAAAGAGTTATTTTAAACAAAAATCGATGAAAGTTCACATTAGAAATGTCTCCAAGTTAATGTTAGAAATAGTTCTAGATTTTTTGGCCATCAAACATGTAATGCTACATATTTTGGACGGTTTAATTTTGGCCGTATTGATAGGGTGGCCAAATTGTCCAAACTTAAACAATAGACACAAATATCCAAATTTATGATAGTGAATTGTAAACAGGAGAGGATATACAACAGAGACATGTCATGATTAAAATGACCACACCTCGAAAATAGTAAACCTCAATATATTGCCAAACCTGTTATGCTGCCAAAATTCAGGAAAACAAAAGGTGGCGGTATATTTAGGATGAACTGTATATAATGAATATATAATAGTGAATATTTGAATATTAAATTACCATTTGAATACTGTAAAATAATTTATTTTTGAGGGTTTATATTTTTTCATGGTTTTTTAGTAAAAAAGAATTGCTTTTCATTAGGAAAAACACCTGCTTTGTTTACAACATGGGCGCAGACATTTTGGACACCCTGCGGAGGGTGAGGCCTGATTGGTCAAAAATGAAAAAATTAGTTTTGCCATTAATAAGTGAAATTAAGGTGATAAAAAAGATACATGAATATTTAGTACATTTATAACGGATGAAAATGAAAGGGATTTATGAGAATAGATTTAACTTTGGTGCGGAATACTACGAGTGTAAACTTGAAAATTTGAAGTAGAAATGCAACGGTACTTTTGATTGCATTTTGTTATCAAAAATTTAAGGTCAGCACAGGGTACTTATTTAACCCAGATTTAATTGACAGTGACCTGAAGTTTTGTAAAATTCAGGCGTTTGATAGAGAAATGTCGACAAAGGCTGGAAAGCCTTAAAATAAGTCATTTCTCTCGTTTTTATCACCTAAGTTGATCACTTTTTCATTTTAAACAGATTTGCTATGAAAACCTGTTGGGGGTCCACAACATTTAATAGGTGTGGTATGCATTTGTTGCATATTGATCTCTTAATTTTTCGTATGTTTTATATTACACCTAGGTAATATTTTATCATTTTTGGTCAAAACATCTCCTTGGAAAATTCAAGTTACCCCCACCCTCTCCTTGCACATGCTAAAAAATCATATAGTTATGGTTATACATAGTGCTAATTTTCTATCTATTGTAAATTTTAACCCATTTGAATTAAAATCAGACCTTTTTGAGGGGTATTTTCTTCTTTTAAGGGCAAAATCTACATATTACCATGTCATTTTACCAGTGTATTTTGTACCTAGCTGGAGTATTATAAGAACCATCTCATTTTAAGAAAAAGATTAAAAATTTCAGCATTTACCATCAGTAAAAAATCATGGAAAACAGTATAAAAATTAATTTAAATCCCCCCCCCCCTGATACACAAGTCCACAAGAGGTCTTCTAGTAAAAAAATTCTGTAGAAAAGGGGCATAACATCAAATCCACACCTGTAGAAGGAATATTTCAATTTCTTAAATCCGTTGTCCAATAAGAGATTTTTATCTAATTATCATACTCAAGACCTGTAAAAGTAATTAAGTATTTTTTTCTTTCATCTAAATTCATTAAGTTGCACAATTTTCTAAATATTGTGCATTTTTTGTTTGAATCACTTTTTTCAACCCCCCCCCCCCTTCCAGCAAATGTCACTTAACACTCTCTTGGGGTCATACCAGACAAAAATTAACATCTGATATTGACTTTTAAACATATTTGACAGTTTTTTTCTGAAACCTATATAAATAGTCCTTTTAAAAGCAATTTAACTAGCATTTTGCACATTTAATAGTCATTTTAAAGTACTCAGTACTCTGTATTTAGAATTAGTTACATAATGAACTGTAATTAAGGGGCATGGACAGTCTGAAAATGTTTACATAACATATTTTATATAAATGAACACAATAAAATTGAAATGTGTTGTATTAAGGGTATCCCCTTTTTTACACTTTTATTAAGGGTGCACTTCATTCCCAATAAAAGCTTGGTACTTTTGAGTGTAGCTTCAGCTGCAACTAATTGGTTCCACATTAAAAAATGATCCAAATTTTAAGTTTTTGTGAAGAATGGATTTTGCATTATTAAGGGGTACCGTCTACCCTTATTTGATAATGGTCATGAAATCATTCAAAATAAAAGTGTATGTGTTACAGACAATTCTGAATGAAAATCATGAAAGAAAAACAGACAACTTCTTCATATAATTGTTTATAATTTCGTGACAATTATAGACTGGTTTCTCTTCAGGTCATTATTAAGGGGGCTTGTGTTCAGTTAATGAGATTTCCAAAAAATGCAAAATCATATTGGCAATGTTTTGGATAAATCTAAGGTTTTGTTTACATGGGCGCAGACATTTTGGACACCCAAAGTTGTGCGGGAGGGAAAATGAGCCCAGAATCTGATTGGTCATTAAATGAAAAAATTAGTTTTGCCATTAATAAGTGAAATTAAGGTGATAAAAAAGCATGAATATTTAGTACAAAATTATAGGGTTGACGGATGAAAATTGAAAGGGAGGGGTCATATTAGATACTTTGGTACGGAATCACGAGTTGTTTTGAAGTAGAAATGCAAAACCTATACTTTTGATTGCATATTTTGTTATCAAAATATTGATCTTTCAGCAAGGGTACTTTTTGACCCAGAAATAAACATGGGAGTGACAGTGACCTGAAGTTTTGTAAATTAGCATTGAGGCCTATGGGAAAATATTTGGTGGTGTCTGTCCATTAGTTTTCGTTGATCTTGAGGACATAAAAATGACTCAACAGAGGTGTTTTTCATTCAAGTAAATTAACATTTAGCAAGATTTAACCTTAGTGCTTTTATATGTTTTGTCAAGTAAAATTTAAGGTTTTATCAGTTTCTGCTCAGCGTTTGATGTATAAAATAAAAGTAATCATATGGATCATTATTTTGTGTAAAACATTGACATTGATAGAGGTACATGCATATTGTTCTTCACAAGTCATTTTAATTTTGGTATATTCTTGTATTGTTTGTGCTTTTAGATTTACCGCATTCTATCTATATGTCTGGGTACCCCACCTAACACGTTTACCTGGGAGTATTATGACAAAGATAAAAAGTACCACAAAATGGGACCAATCAGTCCACAAGACTTCTATAGGGAACATATCAAACCACACTACAACGTGCAGGAGTAAGTAATCTTTAAACATAAACAATTTTCATGTGGGCAGATTTCAACAGGGACCGTATCAAAACATATTTCATTTGCCAGTTTTAGTGCACATAACATACATATGTACATGTATTTAGAACATTAAAAAGGGGCATTAGCTGTGTTTACCAAGAAAAAATTATTTTGATTTTTTCTTTTACTACTTGTACTTGATGTAGGCTACAACAACAGCAAAGAGCTGCAAACAGGCATAAAAAATCTTCTATTCTTATATATTTTGTGAAAATAAGGTCAGGTCCAGTGTAGTATTTATTACAAATAAGGTTCATTATCAACTGCAAGTGAAAAAAAAACTGGGGTTCCTCAAGCAAACACAAAATATATAGGACTCAATTTATACCTTACACATTTAAGTAGTAAAAAAGGGGAAAAAAAAACACAGTCAATGCCCCTTTTCACATTTAATCAACACATCTTGTTTAATGCCTCAGTCATTCCTGATAATTTATTGACAAAGATGTTGACCTTTTTCTTCAGAAAGATTAAAAATATTCAGATGCTTATTCACACCTATGAGAAAATAATTATTTTCTGAATTATGTAGTAGGCCTACTACAGGTAGGACACTTCAGAAAATTGTACCTTTGGTTAAGGTGTACCATATTTTACTGTAACTGATACAAAATTTTAGAGTATTCGAAAAAAAGGTCGTCTTTACACATTTTGACCTATCAAAAGAAAGACGACAATATCAGCATGAGTTACAAAGTATCAAGGTTGTAATTACCGATACTATGTAACTCATACAGATATTGTCGTCTTTCAATTGACCTATCGCCAAATTCCCGACATGGCACCTTTTGGCAAACTTTTCCATTGTGACGTCACAATTAAATGGCCCGTCAAGCATATGTGTGATTATGACGTCACAATCGAATGACGTCAAAAACGCACATGGAGAGTCACTTGTCAGACATTTGGCGATAGGTCAATTGATAAAGGCCAAGGGGCCGAAAATTTGTGAATATTGAGTGTGTTTAATGTTTTTTCACATTTAAATGAATCTTCCCTTTGGAGGACACTAAATTTATTTCTAGTATTATTGTCTGATTCATATAACTTACTGGGTTGGAGTAAACTTTCGATAATCATATGGATTACTCTACTCACTTTTGGATATTGACAAGCTGCACAGGAAAAAAGGTTTTATTCCTCACTGGATATTCATAGGTATGGCGACTAGGAGAAAAGATAACCTACTCTTACCAGTGTAATTTTAATCTCTTTATGGTTTATTACCTAAAATTGAATCTTGTCCGGATCAAGAAAGGGTTCACTAGACTCCTCTCTGCCAGTTTCTGTGGATCTTACTATAGATAAATCAAAGGTAAAAAGAGGCCAATGTCGACCGAAGCTAAGACTCAGACATTTTATGTGTCGTTGTCTGTATTTCAGGTTTGCATTGTCAACGATCCTCGTGCCCAGAATTCCTACAATAAGCTGTATACTGTTGATTATCTAGGCAACATGACCAGCGGTCAACCAGTGTTATATATCAATCAACCAATAGATATCCTGAAACAATTGACAATTAAAGCTATACAAGATGGAGAGGTAGGTCCAGGAGTATTTAAAATTTCTAACGAGACTTCAAATGGATAGTTGAGCCAAATATGGAAGCAAGGGGGGATATCTTCCTATTATTAGATCTAGGATTAAGATTAAATTTTGGTCATGTCACAATGAATGTTCAATACAACTTTTGTGATTTTAGTCATTCTGATTCTGTTTTTTTTTTCATCTGAAAGTAAAAAGCTACTCTTATATTTCATTTACAACAATTACTGGTAATATGAAATTCAGAAGAAAAGTATGTGTTAAGATCATCGTTTGTGCGAAGGTTAAAATGACTTTATTTTTTTATCACTGCTGTAAAGAAATATTGACTCACCTGGTGTCTTGTGCTCATCATTAATCCGCTGTTGTGTACAATATCCAGAGAACATTAACTCTCAAAAGTCATGGTTTGATCTTGAGGAAATCATGTAACCTGTTCCTAAGGGAAAAAACATAGATTTATGACCATTCACTTGTGTGATAAACATAAAGAAAAAAGTCAAGTGTTGAAAATAGGATATTTGTTATTTGTAAATAAAAATACCTTGATCTTCCAACTTGAGCCATATGATAAAGAAAATATGTGACGATTTTTTGACAGACATTCTTAGCTGTATGATAAAGTACATATTTGACCTTCCTTTTACAAGATTTCAGAGCAGTATCACTATGATTATCTGAACAAACCTGTATTAAGCAGTCAGCTAAGGGAAATTGCAAAAATGACTTCTTGATAAAGGTGACCTCTTAATTGAGGACCTCAAAAGTGTCAAATTATAATGAGTGCAAACATATACATCAAACTTCATATGCCCATGTATCATTCTTGTTATAGATTGATATGTGTGAATATATTTTAAACATACAGTAAAACCTGCTTTAAAGACCACTTGGTCAGAAAGACAATTTTTTTGCTGTCCCCAATAGTACGGTACTACCATTTGTGTGCAAATCAACTTCTGTATAAAGACCACCTCCCTATAAAGACCGGTTTTCTTGTGTCCCTAAGGAGGTCGTTATTTACAAGTTTCATTGTATACACTTACCACAATGTTTATACTAGCATTAATTATGGGACCACGTTATTTTCGGATCACAAGTGACGGGCACGTTGAAATTTTAATGACTGTTTAACTGGGTTAACTTGGTACCTTTGGATGCAAAAGGATGACCACTGACCACATTAGGAAAGTGACTATTGGGGTACAATTATATAAGGAAAACATTTGGGAGGAATTAAAACTGGTCGCTTATAGGAGGTGACTGCTTGATAAAGGTGACTGTATGTGCAGGTTGAACTGAATATTGAATATTACCTTCTTGTAGGACTGCAGTTACAGTGTCAATAATATTTTCTGTATTCATTTGATTTTTTCTCAACTTTTTAGGCAGTTTGGTTTGGCTGTGATGTCGGCAAACACTTCAGTTTAAAGCCTTCGGGTGTGCTTGATCTTAATGTGTAAGTAAATTTAAAGGAAACCTTCTTATATTTAGTTTTGACTATTTTGAGTTGGTGGTGTGCCCTAAGATTGAATATTGGTTTTGGTCTGTCTGTATCTACCGTATAAAGATACCCTTTCTCTATATTTCATTAAATTTAAAAAAGAAATATTATTGATATTGACATTGTTTAAAATGGATTTTTATCTATATGTTTACTTTTCTTGTCATTGCTCCAATGCTTTCATTCCGTCACAGATTTTCAGGTGAGTTAAATATAGTATTGACGGATTCTTTGCCTTGTGCTTTGCATACAAAGTGAAAGAGAGAGGTCTTTTGATTGAGACATATAACTGAGGCCCTGTGTTATAGTAGGCATGGCATGTAAAAGAACCCTCACTGCATTGGTGTCAGTCCATAGCACAGGTCAAAATTTGAGGAACTTCACCTAAATCTGGTGACATCTCTGTATAAGTGAATGATTCTATTTCCACAGTTATTACAATTTTTGTAGTTTTATTTGTCTGGGCCATGTCTTTTTCATGACAAACATAGACTCTCCACATTTGTTGCAGATATACATCTTAGGTCGATAGTGTGACTTTGTCAGTTTGTATATCCCAGCAGTATGCCACAGTAGGGGACTATCACCGTCACGTCTTCTCCTTCTTAGCTGTTTTCACAGTATCGTACAATATCCTGGTACATTTACTTTTCAGATTGGACTACCAGCTAGTGTTTGATATATCAACACTTGGCCTCAGTAAAGCAGATAGACTTGTATACGGAGAATCCTTGATGACTCATGCAATGGTTCTGACTGCTGTCAATTTAGAGGTACAGTAGAACCTGTCTTAAAAGACCACTCTCATGAAACACAACCTGTCTTCATAGACCACATTCTGTAAACCACTTGGTTAAAAAATCCTTCGAAATAAAACCTCTTTTGAGAGACCACTTGTCATGAGAGACCACATTTCAGTGGTATATATGGTGATCTCTGAAGTCATGTTTCACTGTGTCATCTTTCATCAATTTGGAGATATTTTAGCAAAAACAAAAATATTGCCAAATCATATTCAGATAGAAAGTCTGTATCAACAACATTTATTTAAATACAAAATAGCAATTTTCTTAAAAAGAAATATTTTAAAATCCTTGTGTAAATTACACAAATTACTGCTTTCAGTGGGTGAAATAAAAAGATAATCCATTTTAGAAATTCTTTTTCTGTTCAAGATTTATTAAAATATGAAAAATCAGTGTCTCGACTGAGAAAGAAAGTTGAAATCTGAAGGTAAATATATTCTCAAACTGAAGTCAGAAACTTTAGCACTTACTGAAAAAGAAAAATCATAGATTTTGAATTTTTCTGGTACTTTTCTTTCTTTCTATTTTGTTTTTTTTTGTTGCGTCTGAACTTAATTACACCATCTTCTAGTTCATATCTGAGTTGCTTTTTTTCTAACTTTTACCTTAAAGATAAAAGTGATATGACAAATGCATCCTATATCTTGCTTTAATAATGCTTACATTATCATGTAGAATGATGCTCCAACAAAATGGAGGGTAGAGAATTCCTGGGGAGATGTTGATGGCGACAAAGGTTTGTATAATTATTCATTATTTAATGTTGTGTCTCTGCAGGGATTTTCCTAGGCCGTTTTGGGGTCTGGTTACAGGAGTCACTCCAAATGCAAAAATGGCTTCTATTTTAAAAATAAAATAAGCAAAATTTCCCAATTTGCAGTTTCAAAATAAAGATTAAAGTATTTTCAAACAAATGTCTCAAATAAAACTTTAATGTTTCAGTTAAAATGTTGTATGTTTTCCCAATTCTTCATACCATGGACCCAAAATTTAGGATGCATGATAATCCCTTCTCTGTGTCATTAGAATCATGTATGTAGACTACTGATATTATTTCCTTTTATAAAATGTTTGGTATAGATTCTGTCCATTAAAAAGTGGAAAGATTATTCATATGTCTAGATCTACCATAATGAATTGGCACATGTTTACAAACACAAGAAGACTGAATCACATCATAACAGGGGTGACAAGCTACATGTCGGCACAAAAATATTAAAGCAAGGCAATATGTTTTACCTATGTTAAGAAAATAGACAGTATTGTTTTGGTTTCTGATCAAGTCTGGATGTGTCACCTTATTATGGTAGACAAATTCTACAAAGTCAAATCTTGGTAGTTTAAGTACAGTGTCAATTCTAATCTGGTGCAAATCCATACTAAAGTAAGCCATGGTGATCTTGTGTTAATGTTTGTTGATTAATTCTATAAGTGGTATATAGATAACAGCCATGTTCTTCACACACATACATATATATATATATATATATATATATATATATATATATATATATATATATATATATATTAATGTTCCATAATTCAGTCCATTTTGCTATGTAATTATTTGTCAACCAATAAATTGGGGGAGGGGGGGGGTAGATTTGTTTGAGTCAATCTGTCATACTGCCTTTTAGTTGTGCTGACCATTTCTTTGTTACTTTCTCACAATATTTTGTGGAGAGATCTTTGGTAGACAGTCATGTAAAAAAAAATACAAAAACAGTTATTAGTCTTCTTCTAGTGAAACTGGGAAAGGGAGGAAGGGGATTAGTTTTTGTCTGCATCTGTCTGTGGGTCCATTCAGTTAAGACTTCAGTTAAAGTTTTGTAATTGCTCACCTATTATGGATTTTTAAGGTTTGGGGAGCATGTATTTATCAATATTCTCAGAATATTTGCTCTTATACACATGTTAGAGTAATTCTTCTCTTTTTAATTTAAATTGTTCTGGCAATATTTGCTGATAATTTATTTCTTCACCTAAGCTTACTACATTAGTCAAAATACACATCTTAGATACCATTTGATCAAGTTGCAATCTTAATTCTTAAGTTATTCCCCTTTTTTGATTTTAGAAGAAAACAAATCTATTTCTGCTCTTTCTTTTAATGGCATAAGATTTCACACCCAGAAAGGGGTGGGCAGCTGTAATTCTTTGAATTTTCCATGTTAGTTTGGTCATGTGATTTACGTTCCAGGCTATCTTGTGATGTCGGATGACTGGTTTAGCGAATTTGTGTATGAAGTCGTTATTGACAAGAAGTACTTATCACCGGAGATCCTTCAAATTCTAAAGCAAACACCAACTGTTCTTCCAGCATGGGATCCAATGGGAGCACTAGCTAAATTCTGAGAACAGATGCACCAAGTTCAGACTGCTGCCAGATGCCATTAGAGGCATATATTAAGTTTTGCTGAATATCAATGATGAATTGTATTGACAGAACAAACCGTAATTTAAAAATAAAGATTGACACTTAGACCAACTTTCTTCAATGTTGAAATCTACTGTAATTCATACAATTTTTCAATATTTTTTTTAGATGTTTTGATGTTGGGTGTTTGAACATTAAACCACATGAATTCACAAAACCGTATATACTCCAGATATACGTATATTACATATTTTTACAGTGGAACCTCTCTTAAACGACCACTCTCATGAAGGACCACCTGCCCTTTAAGACCACACTCTGAAAACCAATCTGCTAAGCAGGCTAATCCTGTAGATAAAACCTTCTTTGAAGGACCACCTATCTTGAGAGACCACATTTTAGTGGTGAAGGGGTGGTCTTTCAAGACAGGTTCCACTGTATCATTTTCCTGTTTAAATGTGTGTAATGTAATTTATAACATTTATATTCTTATCGAAATCAGGGATAATCTTTTGTTATATATGATTTGCTGATAAATTCATTTTTTTAATAGAATTTATTTTCTCTTTTAAATTATATTTATTGCATACTGTGTTAAGAAGATATGTGAACAATTATCTTTTAATGAATAAAAAGCATTATTTGTGATATATATATATATACATGTATATTATGTATGTATCATAATCCATTTCAATGCATTAAATGATACTTAACAGAGATTTTCTTTGTTTTAGTTGATCAGGTAACCTGTCTCTCTCCAGTGATTTCTTCACGTGGAATTCACAGCCGTTCAAAGGCTTTTACTGTACCACAAGCCAAATAAGTGTTATTTCCCCAAAACTTAAAGTACAGTCGATTCCAATTATTTGCATGCCAGATAATTGCATATTCCTGTTTACTGCCTTTTAATTGCATGGGTTATACCAAGAATCCCTGTTAATTGCCTAAGATATTCCCCTAAACTGTGGGAAAATGTAGCCTACTGATTTAGGGTACTAAGTTATACATGGAAATTTTAGATTAATAAATATGTACCAGTATGGCAATGAAATACCAAACTCTGTTGTATGAAAATTTCGCTTTTATGACATTAGTTTATTCTAACATTTAATGAGATTCCATTACTAGTTTGCCTAGGATTTTTATAATATTAGTATAATATACCATATACAAATGAAAGGACAAGGTGAACATAAATCGTCATTGTTCACTTTAATACACTATTCTTTTAATTGCATATTCCTGTTATTTGCATAATTTTTTGTGATATTTTGGCTACTAGAATGCAATTAAGAGGAATCCACTGTTTATATATTTTCCCACTCCTGCCAACATTTAGATATACGCATATTATAAATGTACTGGAATTTTCTTAATTAAGGAAGTAGGAGGATTTGTGGATAAAGATAAGAAAATTTACTGCGCTCCACTGTCCTTTTGCAGTCACTTGCCATCTATATATATATATATATATATATATATATACATGTGTTTTGCATAAACTTTTGATCATTCTCAACTTCCCTCTAGTTCAATTCTTTTAAAAACTTTTATTTATGATCTCACACATTCGAGTAATTGAGGTTTTTAATTTCATCACCCCCTTTGACCTTTTGTTAAGCTTTCAATTTTATAAAAGGTCAAAAAATTGAAGTGGTAATATAATGATTATTTTTCATTTAAGATAGTTATGATGTACAAAGTACAGAGATAAGGAATATCAAAGGGAAATAACTCTTGCACACAAAACGTTTTGTCAAAACACTAATCACCAAGTTAATGTCAATGATTTAAATCAGAAAAAACGTATGATTTGTAATTGTTTACTGATTCTTGAACATATGTTATTCAAAAATATTTCATTAGCCAACCATCAACAGATGGTGGGCTATTCATATGAACCTGCATCTGTGGTCCGTCCATCCTGAACAATTCTTGTTACCGCTATTGAAATTTGATATGAAGGTTTGCCTTGAGGTCTAGTTATACATATTGCATTTTCAAAGAGATCGGAATCCAACATGGCCGACAGGCGGCCATCTTTGATTTTGACCAAAGGAAGTTTGTTACCGCTACTTCTCAGAAAGGACTGAAGCAATCTCCTTGAAATTGGACATGAAGGTTCCCGTTGAGGTCTAGTTGTGAATATTACATTTTCAGAAAGATCAGAATCCAACATGGCCGACTTGCGGCCATCTTGGATTTTGACCAAAGGAAGATTGTTACTGCTATTTCTCAGAAAGTACTGGAGGGATGTACTTGATTTGACCCTAGCTCTAGTTTTGCTGCTTCATCTCCATTTCCACCGATTGCCTCCATGTCTCATTCGGTTGTTCTCTATTTCCTGTACCCACAGGGTCCATTCCATAGCAATGACGTTTGGCAAAAGTTTTGAGGATTCCTCAGAAACACCCTCTCTGTCAGACCAAGTTTATGGCAGTTGGACTTGGTTACCTTACAAGATTCACATACATACAACAGGACTTAATTGTTCTTGACGGAGATCCCCGGCACATATACCCCCCCCCCCCCCCCCCCCCCCCCCCCCCTCCCTTTTACCACACCTTTTTTCCCCCCCCCCCCCCCTTTTGTTGGAGTATCTGCTGCAAACACTCTTCTGGCTTTTGATATTCTGCAATTCACATCCACTTTGCCATCCGAAGTTATCTTGCTTCCCAGATACACTAGTTCGTTTACTCCCTCAATATTTGTACTGCTGATGGTAACTGGGTGTTCTGTCCTTGCATTGACCTTTGTCGTATCCTAATGGACGTGCCATTGGTACTTCTTCATTATACTTCATGACCTTTGTCATAGATGGTTATCCCAATTTTCCTTCCTTGCGAGTCAATGATGTCTGTCTATCTTGCTGATGTCATCAGCAAAGCTGAGATCCTCCAGTGACTCTGTAAATGTCCAAAGGAGTCCTCTGTTGATGTTTGCAATGGTTTCTTTCAGCTGCCAGGAACATTGAGAACAGAAAAGAAGACACCTTGCTTTACGCCTATCTCTTTCTTGGGCCTCTTTGTAAGTGTGTTGCCACAGATGACTCGTGCTCTGAATGCGGTACACATCTTAATGACGGTAGTGTCAGTGCCATTGTCTTTGTGATCTTGTACAGGGTCCCTATGTCCTGTCTGGTGGCTGCTTGATCAGCTAGCCTATCAATGTAATTTCGTATGCCCATATTGGCCCCCTTCTTATTCACGTCATTATCCAAAGATGAGAAGTGATTCTTTCAGTTTTTGCTTCAGACGCACTGGCTTGGCCTGCAGTAGTTTCTGTTCCAGGACTTTCTTTTCTCTCGTCTATATTCCATCATGCAGTCTGGGAGATCCACTGCCCTTTCTGCTTATGTACTGGGCCAATAACCTTCTCGCCCCCTTACAAGATTACTTGGATCTAACGCAAGCATCTCTTGATCATGTACATGTAATTGGGGCTCATTTAGCACTAAGCTATTTGTTTCCGCATTTCAGTCTAGAAACGTTTAGACTTCTTCGTCTTTGGGTCACTCGGCTTTTGCACATCTAGGCGGTTCTACTTTTCTTGTGCTTTTCGCAACTTCAACTTCAATTTTTAGTAGTTTGGCTTCCACTAGTGCATGATCACTTCAAAGAGGAACGTTTCTAGAATTTAAAGTAACTGTAGACACGTGTTGCGGTATTTGGTATGTGGTCGCTGTAGGCACCCAGTCTGTCCATGGCAAAGCTCTTGCTGGGGGTTCAGGGGAAACGGTTTTCAACATTTCTAGATGCAAAAGTTTTGAATTTGATGTAGATACAGATTCATTGCGTTGCTTCTATATAATATATCTTCCTTGGATAAATAAGGTGTGGACACGAACCTATAGTGTCTAACGGCAGTTACGTCCCTGTCCAATATCGGCTCCCTTCATTATCCGCACATCCTGTAGTGTTCTTACTATATCTTCTTGTTAATTATGGTTAGGTCTGTGTTTTGTTGTGGCCACCAGGAAATTTCCACGGCACTTTTATGATGTCCCTGTAGGGGAAGAGGGTCTCACCAATGAAAGATTTTTATCTTCACACAACTTCACTAGATGTTCTTCGTTCTCGTTCTTGATACCAAAACCCTGTATACCCATGGTAGACTCCCTTCCTTTGTTGTCCTGTCCTACTCTGGCATTAATAGCCAAGGACTGACAGAACACCACGTGCTGGGCTGTCATAGAAACATCTTTATCTGTGTTGTCTGCTACATCTGTTGGTACGTGCCACACTGTGCCAGTTTGATATACAATGTCACATGGATTTCATTATTTGAACCATGATGATGACAATTTGGAGAGTTACCTATATCACACTTAATTATGACAGAGTCACTTTTGTCATACTTTATCAAATACTGCCGCCATTACTTACACTACTTTTTTCATTTTTGACAGAATTTGGATGTACGAGTATTAGACTTACGAGGTGGGGTATACTGGTTGGAAAGGTATATCCGAACGATTTTCGAGGATTGTAGGTAATAGCTTCTTAAGTATACAACAAAATTAAACTTAATTAATAGCTTCACCCTTTACTCAACTGAAGATTTAAAAACCATTTGACAAGAAATTCTATCATGTTCCCACTTTTTTATTTACCAGGGGTTTTACTTTCCACTTTTTTGTAAAACCCCCGGTAAATCAAAAAGTGGGAACATGATAATTCTATTATACGTGATATTTCAAAAGAGGTGCATACACCCCTCGCCGAGCCATCATGCTGATTGTACAATGTAGGAAATAAATATCCGAGCGATTAAATCACTCAGCTTTCAAGGAGTATTCAATGGATTTTGTTTAATCGGAATTCATAGAGGTTATTTTCAAACATTAAACTGGATTGCTATTTAACCAAAATGTGGAAAAAAGATGAAACAGATCATATTCCAGTAAGTTGTTCTTACCTAATGGTGTTTTCTTTGTCACGTGATTTTCTATGGACGGGACCAAAGAAACATCATTTGTATTTTAGGCCGAAATTCTGTCCTGATTTCAGTTTACTTTTTTTTTGTCAAAATAAGGTTTTACCAAAAAGGTAACTTAAAATCGGGACCGAATTTCAGCCTAGAACATTCTATGATAATATTATTCTTGAGAATGCATACATTTCTGTAGAAAGGCATTGCAAATGCCCTCAGTAGAAAATAATTCGGATTTATCTTTCGTTTGGAAATCTCTACTTGACCAGTACCAATTAATAAATGATAAAGTCCATTTTTTTTTCATTTCAGTGAATGTTTTGATTTTAATATATGAACACAAAAAATCATTTAACTTGCAAATGACAAGGCAAGAAAAGAATATCTACATTTTAAACATTTTGTAATTGTTTTCCAGGAGTATTATATTTCACACATAAATGTCAATAGACCATTTTCGAGATATTCCCATCTGTTCATTTTTGTTGGAATAATTTGAACTCGGATCACGTAACTTCAACTGAAAGTCGGGCAAGGTCCTTTCTGCTTATGTAATATTTACACTGACGACATTTAGTGATATCGAGTTTCGATTCATCTATTAAGTTTTGTTTGTTTGTTGTTATTTAACGTCCCACTCAAGAATCTTTCACTCATATGGAGACATGGGTATTAAGTTTTAAATGTTCTCTCTTGTAAAGATGACAATGTGATCACTTCCTCGTAGGCTGTGTTTTTTTTTTCAAATATGGCGTGTGCACATAATGGAAGTACGTGTACACTGATAGCACTGAGCTATTTCGTGCACACGCTGTAGCCGGTACAAATATAATTGGCTCAGCTAAAACGTGCCCAGAAAAGAAAATAATAAAAACAATTCATGTCGGCTTTTAGGTAGAATATCTGCCCCGATTTTAAGTTACTTTTTTATAAATCCAGATTTTACCCCTCCCCCCAAAGTAACCTAAAATCGGGGCATAATTTCGGCCTTGTCAGGTCTGTGCCAACGTACATTCGGCGTTAACAAAATATATTTATTTTGGTGGTAGATTTTTAAAGTGATGAAATATACACTTTGATAAACGGCAGTCTAGTATCAACTAAATTTTAGAAACTGATCTATAATTGATTATCAATGCAAATCAAGTATTGGAATGCTAGAAATTACAAAAATGGGATTCAATGGACATGCTTCAAATAGATCTAGAACCATCTATAGCCCTACAGAGATTTACAAGCAAAATCTGAAATAATAATATACTCCTTCATCCCGTCTATTGTCTATTGGTTTTCTTTCGTGGTATAAATAAACAATCCTGTCTAATCAAGTCTCCGTATTTACAGTGGCAAAATCGATGCAACTCATGAAGTTTTTTTTTCTATAATATATTTTACATAAAACATTAAAAAAAAACTATTACCGGAAAGATATATAACACATGTTATACATGTATATGTTTCTGCTATTACAAAGTAATTTCCCATTCAATTTCAATACAATTTTCATTACCATTAATGTTGTGAAGATTTCTCTGTCTGTTTAAAATTGATTAAAATTGACAAGTTACGGTATATTCTTTTATGAAAAAATAATTTTTAACCAGGATTACGTTGACAAAGCAACAGCAACAAAATTGAGCTCTTACAGGGAATTTTCTGATTACGTAATAGGACCATTAGATCTACTACAGCAGTGTACTGTTTATTTTCCCTTAGCCTTATAACCTAGCTGGTCAGCGACCAATTCTCGCCAACTTGCGTGGAACGTGCAAACACATGCAATATTTCACAGATTTTTTTGTGTTCTATGCATAAGATACTAGATCTTTTCTGGTTGCCGAGCGAAAAGAAAAAAAATCTCGGAGAAACCAGAAAATATCAGGTAAAATAAAACTACAGGAACCTGAAATTCTGACCGTATTGATATACAAATCATTTAGCTCATATATCTCCTCATTACAGAGGGCAAGCTATGTAAATGATTTAATTTGTATATATGATTTAATTTGTATATATCAATATACTGATATAATTTCCGGTTCCTGTGAATAAAAACGAGGTGGCGAGAATTGGTCGCTGACCAGTAGACATAAATATCGAAAAATGGATATACTTCTCAATAAATTGATTGATCTCCTCTTAGCATTCAACTTACGTTTTAATTACATTGTTTATAAATTCGGATGTCAACATAAGAAGATATATTGAACATAAAAATTAAGTGAATTTGTTTTGTTTGCCAAAAAGCGCAGACAACCTGGTTTCCCTGGAACAACTGGAGGGAAAAGGGAGGACATTTATTTCATTGACGGAAACTACAGAAAGCTTTTGTTTTGAACGATAAAATAGAAAATAATCGGCGATTAAAACCTGTAGTCAAAACGACTGAAATGTACCTTTCTTAAAACTTCTCATTAAAATGAAAACGGACAGATACTATTTTGAATTTTGGTAGGCCTATATAAACTATTAACGTGTTTATTTTTCAATCCGTGTAACTCTCAAATGGTATTAAAGTTAATTATTTGAACAAGGACACGTTTTAAATGGTATTGTTAAAACTAATAGGCGTGACAAACGAGACTTTGCTAGGAAAAAACTCTCTCTGTGTGTGTGTGTGTGTGTGTGTGTGTGTGTGTGTGTGTGTGTGTGTGTGTGTGTGCATTTGGATGGATTCCGTTGTATGACCATATTCCCTGGTATGTCTAGAAATATAAAGTTTTGAAGAAAGGAATAAAGAATATAGACTCATTAACTCGAATAATTCAAGCCCGCTCCATTTCTGATTGCAGTGATGGTAGTGAACGGAATATATATAAACGACTAAATTTTTCGTCCTCGGGGTTCATGGGCAAGGGGCACAAAGTGGTTCCTGTTTCACAAGTAGCTGTGACCACCGATATATCGCTGTTGTGATTAAACTATATATCGCGGATTAAGTGCATCTGATATGAACCCATACATATAACTAAGGTAAACAACACAGACAAGCTGAGACAAGTCATTTTTTGGGGTATAAAATGTTATTTTGAACCATTAAAATATAGAAAATAATCGAGGTGTATTTCTTGTAGTAAAAACAGCAGAATGCGAAAAAAATGTACCGTCGTTGAAGCTCATGTTAAGCGTGAAAATGGACACAGTGGGTAAAAATATTTTATATCTTAAAGATTTAACTCTTTATCTGTCAATCGATCCGTGTCGATATGAAATCGTATACATAAGATGTGTTTCCAAACATTATAAATGCTACGACGCGATCGAATATAAAGGGGAGGTAACTGTTGCAAGAACTGTTCACTGTGTTCACTCAGTAATAAGACTAAATGCACTCCCACTGACAATATTTTTTTATGTAATTATTATTAGATAATAATAAAATAATTAATAGATCAAATATATGAATATTGAAATAATGAATACATTGATAAATAAACAAGTAATACCGCTGGTAAAATATAACAGTAAAATTGGGTATTGTCTCCTTTACCATAATCAAAGTACCGATACGAGTTGATGACAATCGTAAGTTTTAATAAGGTATAATACACTCAGTATACTGAATACTTTTTAATTCGGTAAAATTAGGTTTTGCAAAAAAAAGATTAAATCTCTAGGTCAATACGTGTCAAAGACTGTCGCGAGTTTCTCATCAGTTAAGATCACGTGAGTGAGGAATGACGCATCTTCTATGTCCAACTTCACAGACAGATCTTGCCAATACACAGTAAGGGAAATTGACCAAAACTCATTTGCATATTAATCGTGCGCAAAAATTGTTAACAGTCCAGTCTATTGCTTTTAATGTCAATTCTATCACAAGAGTATAATGGTAAAAAAATAATTGAAAAGTAACATTTTAAAGCAAATTTATAATATTTTAAAATTCATAAATTAACAGGTCTTGTAGACCTATATTTTTTCAGCGAATTGTTACTATATTTTCGTCATTTTAAAAAGCAAAAATATACGAATAAAAGTATGATTTGGAAATTTCAATCTTGGATTTGAGTGTATGTTGCTGAAATGTACATACATGTGTAATTTTCCGTCAATATAATGTGTTTTTAAACCCATACTGCAAAATGTGCTTTGACTTGTTCCCAATAAACAACTTAGCATAATATAACGGCGTTGATGTTCCATCAACTCGTAAAAATATTCTTGTCGCGATATGTTATTGCTTTAATTAGTTATGTTATTAAACACCTTCAACTATCAGATTGTGTACTTCTTAATTCCTTTTGATCTTACTCTGGTTGATATGACAAATTATGCAGAAAACATTTGCGTCTGAAGAAGAGCTATCGGCACCCGTTGACGCAAAAACTTACGTCATATCAGTCAAGATATCAGGTACGTCTCCGTAAAGCCTTTGTTGTACGGTATTAAGCGTCAATATTTTCTGTTTTGCTGCTAAAACTGACTAAATATAAACTGTTCTATCATTGATATCACTTTTTTCTTTGCTATTTTCAAATCTGATGCTGAAAACGAAGTGGTCGATATATAATTTAATACCCAGACGAAAATCATGAAATCGGGTATTATCGTCTATAATGAAAATTAAGTTCATATAATTTATTTACTACGAAGTCTTCGGTGCCAAAGTGTACGAATGATGATGTGCGTAAAATGCAAAATCTGGGGTCGTGAGTTCGGTCCTGCCAATTACCATGTATATAGGCTTTTTTGTTTTTTTTTTGTTTTTGAAAAGGTGCTGATCCTAAGACTAGCGCTATTACCAGTTGTCACAGCTTGTCAAGTGCGGAGCCCATTATACTAGAATTACTATCATACGCAGATGTGAAAAAAATCGTGCGCGTGAGAAGTATAGATCTAACATACTAAGTTAGTGAAGTCCTAAATCACATTATCGATAATAGCCTGACATGGTCGATAATTCACTGCCTCGTGTATATGAAATGGACGGATGCATTTTGACTATCTAGCGTTCTATATATTGAAACATACGTAAAATGTAGAAAATATTAATGATAGTTACAGTTGTATTTATTGTCTTATTTCTAACATTAACGGTTTTAAGGTGACAATCAATTATTGAATTAATGCTTAAATGGTTGATAATACCCCATCTAGCTTTAATGTGATTCTCAATGAATGTTTTTTGCGATATTTATAGCTTTATATATCGCTGATGGTGTGAAATATACAGAGATAAGTAACAAGATTTTGCATGATCAATTTTGACAAAGTTTAACATCCCATACACGCACAGAGATTGTACAGAGTTGTCGGTACTTGAACTTCTCAACACTGCAAGGACTGACAACTGTCGCACCTTATGTTATCATCCGGGCTCTTCCAGTTTAATCTGACGTGTGTTTTCATCTTAGCGGAAGTTAACATCAGAGTTACGGGAGTCTGGAAGAAGAACACTTGAGTTGAGGTTTGTTTTCATTATGTAATTCACGAATTGTCGAATTTGCAATCACTTTTGAACTCATTAAGTTTAACAAATTAAAGACCGGTAGCTTCTGCTTTGGATTAAATGAAATAAATTGTTTCGTAATTATTTAGGCCTACTAAACAAAAGTCAAAACTGTCATAAGTCAAATTAACAGACGGACATGGACATACTTATTCAAATACTAAAAAAAAAAACCCCTAAAATGACACACTGCCTTATAGGTCTACACTTTAAGAATGTTTTGACATGGATGAAAATTTATGTATCCAGTAGGCCTGTACTATTGGACAAAATATTGGTGTCTGTAATACCTCAGTACCTGGATTTGTCACCAGTAGATTTGCCCAATATGTTAGTCCTATAATATATTATATAAGCCTTCGTTGGTTCAAATTGTTTTTTGTGGACATTTATCTATAATTAAGATGGCAAATGTAAATTCCAGACTGTTGAAGACATTGTCAAATAACCATTCAAAGTTCCCACAAAAATTTGTTGGGAACTTGCTACGAGAAAATAGTAACTTCCAATTAGACTTCTTGGTTCAGCATTGAGAGTGCACTCGACTCTTGATAGTGAGTTCTAGTCCAGCCGGTGGCAGGTTGGATTACTGTCCTTCGTATGAGACAGTAAAAAGCAAGGTCCAGTGTCACAGTAGGTGTCGCCAAGTTAAAGAACCATCACTGCTCAATGGCTGTAAATGCCGAGCATAGGCCAAAATTTGAAGCTGTTCACCAGCATTTGGTGACGTCTTCATATGAGTGAAAGATTCTTGAGTGGGACGTTAAACAACAATAAACAAACAATCCGATATAAAACGTTGAAATTGAACAATTTGAACCTATGAAGGCTTATATTATAGGACTACCCAATATGTAATCCCCATTTGGGGATTCTGTCTTGGGCTGTTCTTATGCTGTGTTTTACTGGGGAAACAGTAGTCCCTTTGGGGATTCACTCGTGTTCCATTTTATTATGTTGCGTTTTACAGTTGCCCCCGCCAGAGCAACACTAAAACGCAACATAATAAAATGTCCCGCGACAGAATCCCCAAAGGGATTACCAACTATGGTAAACCCCAATTTGCTTGTGTGTAAGTGTTGGGGAGTTCTTCTATTTTATGACACAGAGAAGATTCTATTGAGCAATCCATAGAATATTGGATGGACACTTGAAAACCAGTAAGGGTTTGAAAATTAGCAGTAATCAGAGACTAGTATCTTTTTCATTGAACTAGTCAAGGTAGCACTTCAGCTAGTCCAGATGACTACATGTAGTAGAAAATCTGTATAAAACAGTATAAACATTAAAAATCATTGACGAAACTATGTAAATAGAACACCTTGAACACCAGAATTACCTACTCAGCCCCTTCATTTTTTTTTTATTTTGTACTCAAACTAAGATAATCATGAGAATATAAAAACACAAAAATAGATTACTTATTAAAATTAAAAAGGTAATTCCGGTACTGATTCGATATCTACATGTATGTACTAATTTGTTAATGCAACGTACAGTCGTACTACTAAGGGGTAGTTGTGAATTTTTTAAAAGACAAGTAACATTTGTTTTCAACTAGTCTAACTGACTAGTGAGACAGAAGTGCAAAATTTGACTCCTAGTCTCTTCAACATTCTCTGTATGTCCCAGCAAACTATGATTTATGGATTTGTGATTACCAATGAAATATATTGTAGGTTGGAAAGTATCTAACATGAATTAAAGTTTTTTTTATTACTGGTATGACTATGCTTATATTTGGCGATTGCATATATATGGGGCATGGTTTACCTAAAAAAGACCAAAAAATACAATTCATCTAGATAAGTTTCAAGGGCTCTATGGAAAATTTTCTTTCAGTTGCCTTGTTCCAGGATCCGGACTTTTTCATTTTTTTTCCCCTGTGCCTGGTCCTCTGGGTTCAATCACAATCTATGTATAATGATAATACATGTATATATGTACATGTAAATATAACTGGCTTTTAGGGTTACCTTTGACAAAGATCGTGGAGTAGAAATTACAGGTGATAAAATTTTATGAAGGAGAAAGATGATAGAGAAAGTTTAGAAATAGAAAGACAGAATAGATTGAGCTTGGTATTCTCAGAAGAGTTGTTACCGGATAGGTCCTTGGACACTCATATGATAACATTCCAGTACATTTTTAAATATCATGCCGTTGTCATTTGGTTTCTGAAATAAATAGGATTAAACAGCATTATCAAAGCCAGATACATGTATATTCATTAAAATTATTCATTATACACTAATACAATAAGAATGTTAAAAATACTAAAAAAAAGTTTTTTTTGGGGGGGGGGGGGGGTCTTTTTAGATGTTTTGGGGGTAAATCTTGCTGCCCTACAATACATTATACAATGTAACACATACAAAAATGTAAATGAAGATTAATGTTGTTGTTCTACAGTTTGTTTGTTTATTGTTATTTAACGTCCCACTCAAGAATATTTCACTCACCAAATGCTGGTGAAGGGCTTCAAATTTTGGCCTATGCTCGGCACTTACGGCCAATGAGCAGTGAGGGTTCTTTAACTTGCCACACCTACCGTGGCATGGGACCTCCAATTTTTACTGTCTCATCACGACCTCACGATCCAGAGTCGACCGCGCTACCGACTGAGCCAGGCCGGCTCTGTTGTTCTACATGCAGTTTCTATTGAAATGTCGAGGTCAGGTGGAAGTGAGACATCAATTGATGTTTCAGTGGAAATTAGACTTTTTGATTAAATATGTATCAGTTACCCTATAGAAAAGTGTTGGTTATGTTGTGATACACCATGGACGGGCGCATAATTTCACAAGGGGCACAGCCCCCAAGTGAAGTTATGCAACCAACACTTTTCAGTGGGGTAAGTTACTTGTATCATACTATTGAAAATAACATTTTTGAATGGATATAAAGACTAACTGTGAAATATATATGTTTTTTTTGAAAAATGAAAAAAAGAAATCCAGGAACAATTACATGTATTTGCATACCAATCATGGTCTACACTGAATAATCCAATGATAAAGGTAGGCCTGCGAGTAAAGGGCGTTTGTCCCTCATTTGGATGCCAATGTATGGATGTATGCTGTACAGTAAAAATCAACTCAAAAGTGCAGCAGTTGACAAAAATTGTTTAAAACCTGTATATTTTAAATAAAAAATTGGAAAATTAGTAATAAAGAAAAAAAATACCAAAATATATGAGCCTCCCTACGATCGGCAAAACAATTATATATACTCTTCCTTCCCTCTGACTTGAAATCTTGGATCCACCCTGGCTTTGTCTGTATATTTTGGATTTTATTACTTTTGACCACTAATTCAGTTCTAAAGTGTTTGCTCTATATATCAGTACAGAAATTTTTGTTTGCATTTTCTCAGCATCTATGGATATGAAAATTTATTTCATGGGAAACAAAATTTGCATTGTATCAAAATGTATACGATTTTCATTTCTGTTATTATCAAATTGTATACGATTTTCCTTTCTGTTATTATCAACAGAAGATCTAAAAATTCAGTCGTCGATGATATTCAATTCTTAACATGGAATTAAAGAACACAATTTTCATGTGTACGGTATTTTGTCACCCCCATCCCAATAAAACCAACTTTACGTCCCTTTTTTAAAATTCCTGAATCTGCCCCTGAATATTGGCCTTATACAGATCTTACCTATCAAGGTATCCTGCTTCCAATAATGGAAATATGTGCATCATTTCAACTGATCTTACAATGTTCAACTTTAAATTTTTGTTACATATATATATATTCCATTTTTCTTTTAGTAGATCAAATAACTAAATAAATGTTTGCTCAATCTTTAAAATTTCTCTATATTTTCATCTTTTTCCAAATGACATTTGCTCAAAAAAAAAAAATGAATTTGATACATCATGTTTATTTATAGTATCTGCATACACCTTGAGAAGCTAGATACACCATAGCATACCAACATTTACACCCCTAATATTTACACCGGTCGGAATACTATGGTGTATGTAGAGATACACTATATACTTTAAAATGAGAAAAAGTGGCAGCCTATGGTACAAATACGAAAAAACCACTTCCCCATATTGCTGGGATATATACATGTAGTACATGTAGATCAGTAGAGTTTTTGAAATTCACCGGTCGTACCAGAGAAACTCATAAATTTTACAAAACTCCAGTGAAATCTATCTGATAGCTGGTTCAAATGACCAGTAATTTTCCGTTTCTTTTCAGTTGTGTATATATACAGACCAGTAAAATTTTTTCGATGACCAGTGGAATTCCTTTATTCACTGGTCAGGTTGACCAGTAATTTTGTTTTATTTCAAAATGTCTACACATGTAGCATTATTTAGTCTGCGTATGTATATACGGTAATCAACACTTATTGATTTCTTCATAAATACATGACAGTGTAATGATCATGATGTATAATTAATGAAAACAGTGCATGGGGAATCAGCAATTTAGAAAACCAATTTTCAGGTAGGATCTCATCATTTTCATTTCTGTATTTATTTGCCCCTCTTTAATTCAGTTGCTCTTCCAAATGACTGCATAACAAATACCGGTACATGTATATAAATAATTATAATGTTGAACTTCCAAGATTATTATGTGGGCTGTAGTACGTGTGTATATTAGTAATATTACATGTGACGTAAAAATTATTGAGATCCCTCTTTTGTTTTTGTGCTTATAATAAGAAATTAATTTGTGATATTTTTTTTTTTAAAAATGTGGTTTTTATATGAAATATATCGAGAACAATACATGTACAAATGTACATATAAGAGGTTGCATCAATTTTGGCATGTCACTTATAGAAGATCACCAGTCTTGTGAGACCACATTGAGGACATTCTGAAAACCACTTGGTTCCAAATGTACATGTAAGTACACAATGTAATCATTTAGATCCAACTGCTTTTGAGAGAACACCTACATGTAGCTTGTGAGAATACATTTCAGTGGCATAAGTTTGAGGAAGTGATATTTCATGACAGTTCAGGTTACATGTACACTGGTACTGTATTTATATAAGTACAGGTTGAAAAAGTTAATTTGAATCCGTGACAGTTAAAATGTATATGTACATGTACATATATCACATGTAATTTATATGATAATGTATGTTAATACAGAAGTGCAGTTGATGAATATAAATATGCAATGCACATCACAATGTCAGTATGTGTCAGTTTATTCATTGAAGTTTTATTGTCATCTTTGAGAAATCAATATTAAAAGTTAATTTCATCATGAAATATCTATGAATTTTTAATGAAGAATTTTTTACTGAAAGTACATTGTACATTATAAGTGAAAGGATGCCATTTGATTTAGTAGATATTTCCAGATGTACATGTAGTGTTATCAGTTATATATGATATTGGTAAATTACTTAATGCATCAGTGATTGTTAAATCATTAAAAACATTTATATTCATGTACAATGTATATATTACATGTGATGTACATTTCAGCTGTCAGGGATTCAAATTACAGTGGAACCTTACTTAAAGACCACTTTCCTCAGAAGACCACCACATTTACATGCAAGACCACAAATGTTCGGTCTCTTGTGAATTTCTGAATACATGTAAAGATTAAATTAGTCCAGACCCTCATTAACCTACACATCCCTATACTATAGACACATTTGTAGAATGGCCTGTGTAATTGATTTCAAGTAGAGTACATTAGTTTACCGTATGTGTCCTTATTTTGGCGATATTCTAATGTTAGTGCCTCCATTTCTCCATATCTGGTACATGTACTACATCATGTAATAAAGGAAGAAAAATTTGAAATAATATTTTTGGTAAACACAGTTAACTCCCCTTTAACATGCAAAATTGTACATACATGTACAATGTATACATGTATATGGCATATTTCACGAGTGCTGGTGTTACATTTACATGGACGGAAATACTCAAATTAATTAAATTAATAACATTAACTAATTATTCATTTTTTTATGCATGAATATGATATTTTGTGTAATATTACATCAAACTAATACACATTCAAACAAAATGATCTACAATTGTATGTTAATGTGTTATTTCACCATGTTTTACATGGACGGAATGAAATCTATTCATTTCTGATGAGTGATGCCTTTTTTTCTGATGTTCTTGAAAAATGCCTACATGTATTGTGTAAAATGAAATCATTTTTTAAAGATTCTATTCAAAATTGATTTAAAAAAGAGTACCTTACATTTTTTTTTCTTTTATTTTAGGAATTTATGTACATGTACATGTATAAACATTTTATCAATGATAACACAGTGGCCATTTTCCATCCTGTTTATCATGCAAATCATTAGCAACATGCATGTTCTATTATTGGTCTTGTGTAGGGGTCTGGGGATATAATTGTGACATAAGTAGGGTTGTCATTGATAGACTCGATATCGATATATCGATATACAAATTGATTTGATACGATAATCAATACATTTTTTTTATAGTATCGATACATTTCATAATGCATTTCACAGTACATGTATGTACTTTCTTTTACAATTTCCAAAATTTTCCATTTGTTTTACTTCATGCTCTTGAACTATGTTATATTTTATTCTAACAGTTTGTTCAAATAAACAATGTTTTCCTTGCAATGATTTTTTTTTCAATCATCAGATAGTGATATGCATGTAGTGAAGTGTGTAAATATTATATTGAGTCTATATATTTTGAATGCATTATTCATGGAAGTACACGTACTTCACATACAATAAAAAATAACAGCTCTAGCTACAAATGTATACACATGCATAAAAAATCTTATATTCCTCTATACATGTGCATGTATTTTGTGATAATAAGGTCAGGTCCAATTTGGTACATGTATTCATATACAAATAGTAAGGTTGAGTTAATCAATTGCAAATGAAAAGGTGCCAAACCTCGGGTTTCTCAAGCAATTTTCACAAAATATGTAGGGATTTAAAAAAAATTTATGCCTGCTTATATCTCCAGAGCTCCAGATAAGTGGAGTAAGAGGGTATTTACCCTTTAAGAATTTGAAAATCAGCTTTGGAATTTAGAACAGGGGGTGAAATTACTCATTGGAAATTGAAGTTACAAATTGTAATAGTATATATAATTATGTAATACACCCTTTAAATATTTAAAAATACCCTTTAAGAATTTTGATTTACCCTTTAAATTTTATTTCTGTGAGTGAAATAGCCTTTACCTGAAAATCTTATCTGGAGCTCTGTATCTCTTTTTTGTTTTTTATGATGTATAAATCAAAGTACCGTAGTTAAAAGGAAAAACAAAATTTTTGAAAAAATAAACACAGCTAATGCCCCTTTAAAGTCACATTCTGGGGACATTATTGTAATTTTCTGGACGTTACTGTAATTTTTGATATTTTCATTAGAAAACCACTCCTAACCGACAAAAATGAAAACAAAATAATAATAAAAAAACTTTATGTATTAATGGAGTTATCTAGGGGATTCCGTAGGAATTCTCAAATTTACCCTGGTTTACGAGTGATATAAAATATGTTCTCGATTCACCGTGAGGGTACTTTACTTAGAACATGTTGCAATCGAATGTTCCAGAGCAGGAAGTAGTTATTTGAAAGATGTTGATAAAATTTACATAATTCACATAATTTTATGGCTAAATTGCAATTGCTTGCCCAGGACAGTGTTCCAGAGCATTTGATTGGTGTTCCACTTGTCTGGATTATTCTAGACATTGAAACAAACACGCTCAGTAGAGGGTCACCACGTGACCACATACAAATTGTCGTTTACAAATAGATCATTGTGTTAGCTGTTTCCCATGATTAATTAACTAATTAGTTGGAATATATAGGACTTTAAAAACATGACAAAAGTTCACGCGAGTAGGCATCAACTTAAAAGAGTACAGAAAAGTTTATTTATGAACATTACTCCCCGGAATGTGGCTTTAATAAATACATAAAGATCTACATAAAATGCAGCAAGATAAAAATCTGTATACTGGTACATGATATTCATTTACATGTTTATTGTACATATACATGTATGTACGTACACATGTACACTTAAAGCTTTTATATATAATGTAGTAAATGTATATTAACTTTTAAAATTATCAGTTCAATCCAATGAAAAATATAAGAAAAATTTAAACATCCCTAGACCTGGTGCTTTTACTTACATGTATATGTAGACTGGCAGATACGCATGTATTTGTTCCATTTTTTGAATATAAATGAGCTCTCACAACTGATATACATGTGTTAAAGACAAATTTGATAAACAGCCATCGTAGTTGTACATCTACATGTATACATGGTGTACTCCCAATGTGTCCAAAAAATTGACAGTTTTAAGTAAAATTTTCTGAACTTCCTGGTTGCCTGCTTTAATTTATTATACCTTCTTTATGTACATAATAAATCGACACTTTTTAGAGTGCATTTAAGGGTCAATATAGATGCTGTTTGGGTGACTGATATGTATAGAATGGCCCTTGCTAGGGTACATCCATATTGACAATAAATGCACCCTGACCATTGTTCATGCATTTTATTTACATATCGTAGTTTTAAAATTGATAAACAAAATAAGGAGAATTGTATATTCTGCCTTAAACGTGATCAGTCTCATTTAGTCATTATGATGGAACATGTACATTGAAGTTTAAGGTAGAACAGTAAAGTATAAAGTTTTTCAAATGAAGTAAATGTATATTGGTGTGAGGTCATGCATGTTATAAATAAAGTTACCTTATTGTGTGACGTCATATGAGAAACTTCATTTAAAGCAAATATGAATGCGATCCAGATTAACACCAAGTCTTTCATGTCTATTGGAGACTTTTGCGGGAAATGTAAATATACATGTACCGGTACATGGACCGGTACATGATTGTCGTGAACCAACAATGAACTTTAACACTAATAAAGTACATGTACATGTAAATATGAAATATACATGCCCTTCAGAGTGGAATACAATGTATATATATTTGGGGGGAGTGCAACAGAAAAGGACAATATTTTATTGATTTATTGCAGATGACATGAAACTATATGTGATAATTATAACAATACAACTTGAACCATGCTGACTGGCCTGCTACATGTATATTTACATGTAACTATAGCTACATGTAGATTTTAGGTCATCTAAGTCAAAGGCTCAGGGTGACCTATTGCAATCATCCTTTGACTGTCATCGTGCATTGTTTACTTTTAGACATTTTCAACTTTTGGAGTTCTGCTCAAAAACCAGTGGACCAATTTCAACCAAACCTGGCACGTAGTATCTCCATGTGAGGTACATGTAGTATAAAGTTTGCAAATTAAAAAGGGCTAGGACCCATAAGGGGCTTCAAAAGGGGCCAAACAGGAACAAAACTTGGTACATCCTGAAAAATCTTCTCATGAACCAATTATCAGATGACTTCCAAATTGTTAATAAATGAGCCAGTAGGGGGTGCTTCAGTAAGATACATTGTAGGGTACAATTTTATTACAAATTGTTTATTAAAACTTAAAACTGATCAACTTTTTTGTATACAAATATACATATGTATGTATTATTGTATATGAGAAAGTTATTAGAAATTATCTAAGGGTAATTTTGACAGAATTTCAAGATCATTGGGTCAAAGGTCAAGGTCTCAGACACCTAAATAAACAGAGAATATAAATAAGTTTTTTTTTGTCAAATATTTGACATGTTTGACTACTTCTCCAGAATCATTGGATCGTTTTGAACCAAACTTGATAGGAAGGATCCCAATGTAAAGCTGTATTTAAATTGCGAGTGAAATCAGGATACAATGTAGGACTAAACATGCATACATGTATAACTGAAAATAAAACAAATGAGTCAGCAGATACTTTAGATTTATTGTACTGGTACATGTCGTATCTCGAGTATTATTACAAAAATAAAACTGTTACCTTAAAATTATGGGCTTTTAAAGATCTACCAATTTTATGATATGTTGGAAATTGTCAGGTCAACATTTATGGGAGTTACATGTACAAAATGTATTTCTCCTTTTTAGTGGATTTTTTGTGTTTTGGCAATTATCTTGAAAAGTGTAAAAGATAAAAAGTGAAAGAAGCAAAAATATTCAACAAAAATGTCAACAGGGCGGGAATTGTCTGGTTGACCCTTATGGTACATGTAGTTACATGTATTTCCCCTTATAGTGGAGTTTTCATGTTTTGGTCTGTTTTGGTCATTATCTTAAAAAGTACATGTATGATAGACAGAGAAAGAAAGTGAAAGATGGAAAAATGTTTGGCACACAAAGATCTACAAATAAATCAATAGGACAGAAATTGTTTGATCGTCCCTTATGGGAGTTATTTCTCCTTTTAAGTAGATTTTTCATGTTTTGAACTGTTTTTGGTCATTATCTTGAAAAGTACAGATTAAACCTTATGGGAGTTATTTCCCCTTAGCTTTTAAGTGGATTTTTCATGTTTGGACTGTTTTTGGTCATTACATGTACCTTGAAAAGTACATGTATAATAGTATTAATACATGAAGAAAGTGAACATAGGAAAAATGTTCAGCATGCAAAGACCTACTAAAAGTTGACTAGGCGGAAATTGTCTGGCAGTCCCTTATGGGAGTTATATGTATTTCACCTTTTTACAATGTATTTTTCAGATTTTTGGCCATTATCTCAAATGGTACATGTATAATACATGTACATGTAATAGCTAGACAGAAAGAAATTAAGAGAAGTGAAAATGTTTGCAAATGAAAAGGTTCTAGGTCATAAAGGGGCTCCAAAAAGGTCTAATATTTACTGGTACATCTATAAAAAATTTTCCTCTAGAATCCAGTGATCAGCCTATTCTTGCTGTATCATGTTTTACTCAATTTACTTTTCAGGCACAATGGGGCCTCTTGTTGTAGATGGCAGATGTACATGTATCAGGTAGATTAGAATCTGTGTACTTTGCTCTTATTACTCAGAGTATATCACCTTTACATATTGTAATCTATTGACACTGACTACCGATACATGTACAATTATTCATAATATAAATATATACTCATGGTGACATACTGTGATCATCATTCATTCCTCAAGGTCAAATTTGCCAATAGAGGCATTGACAATTTGAATATAAGCAATATTAATATTTTGAACCAAAAATTCTGTTCAAAGTAAGATCCCCCCATACTTCCAATAGTCAATACAAAGATTCACCATGTATTTCCTATAGCTTTCAGTTGCCTCAATAATATTCAATTACAAATCTAGTCTGCAGCAACTCAATTTACCCAGCTTTTCCCAGACCTGTTCTACATCTGAGTTCATGTACCCTTCATGTGGACAGAAATGTAACAGAAAACTGAGAGATCTTTTATGCAAAGGTCCAAAATATAGGGATTGTGTCTCGTTTACATGGACCCAAAATTATGAGGTTATTATGGATGCATGTGAAGAGTATGCCGCCTGTTGGGCTAAGAAAGATGTCGAACTTGATACTCTTTCAGAGTGGATTAAGTCGATCTTTAATGTTCTTAAACAAAGAATTCAATGGCTTAAACGTCTGTCAACACAAAACACAATTCAATTTTTCGTGATCCTGATGTTGTCAGAGAACTTTCTCCATGAAAATTTTATCATCGTCCCTGCTGACAAAGCATCTAACAACTTCACATTTGTCTGCAGGCGATACTACTTCAGCATTCTACAAGAGGAACTTGGACTCAACACACTTCCTGGAAGCCCTACAACCACTCTCACCGATTTCTCTACCTCTGAAATACATGTATTAGATAATCATTAATCCATTCTCACTGTGTTTGGAATACCCACAAGTGACACGGAGCTTGAATTGCCATACATTTACATTGTATTAGGTTCCGAAGATGCACAAAAATCTCTATAAACACCGATTCATTGCGAGGTCATCTAAGTGCTACACCAAGCCTTTGTCTATTTTACTCACCAAACTTCTTACACATATAAAAAAGTACTGTACAGCGGCCTACTTAAGAAGTGGAGTCAATCAGATGTGGATCCTAAAGAATTCAAAAGAATTGTTGGAACAATTTAAAGTCACCAAATTTCAAACAAATTACAAGCATCAAGTCCTTTGATTTTTTACCCTTTACACAACAATTCCTCATCAAAAACTCAACATCTATTATACAAAACTCTTTGGTAAACAAAAATGGAAATCACAGATATAAATACATGTATTTAGTGATATGTCATGAGGATTTGATGTACAATAACAAATAAGAGCTTTACACAGGCATGAGATGTCTTATATTCCTATATATTTTGTGAAAATAAGGTCAGTTCCAGTGTGGTATGCATGTACAAATAGTTTAGGTTGAATTACCGGTAATCAAGTGAAAAAGTGCCAAAATTAAAACCTGGGTTTCTCAACCAATTTTCACAAAATATATAGGAATTTAAGAATTTTTATGCCTGTATACATGGAATATCTCTTTTTGTTATTGTATATATATATTATAAACATAATACTAAAGTTATAATGCTCAAGACGATATCGTTTCTGTCAATTAGACTTCATCAGTTGAGCTCCAATTTGAAAAGTATGTAAGTTTTCTAAAGATATAGTGGTATCATACAAGACCAAATAATATCTCTAAAAGTATAGCCGAAATCCGTCTAAGAGTATATCAGTCTAAGTAGTAAAAAATAAAATGCTAAAATTACTTATTTCTGCTATATTTCTTATGGTTTATATACATGTAAATGTACAAGTAATGATGGATTTGTGCATTATGCATGTACATGTATTGAACTGTATCAATTATGAGTGACTAAATTAGATTTTTATATATGACTAATGTGTACAAGTATTTTTATTCAGACTGATTTTTCAGTGACTGCTGACATTTACACTAACATGTAGAGAGTGTATGTTTGTATGAATAACCTGAAGATGTTAAACAAAACTTCAGATTTGTAAGCTAACAGATGTGTTACAAAATCAATATAGAAAACTATTACTGTCAGCAAATCATATACATTTTTGTTCATTTACATTATTGGACATTATCAGAGATCAAAGTACATGCAACATTTCTCTACATATGTGTATATACATGTATGTCAGGTGCCGTATTTGACCCGATAAGTGGCCAAGGTGCTCCAAAAAATAGGAAAAAGCGGTATGGGCTTATTGGAACCATTTAATAGTCAAACTGACATAAAACAGGTGGGGGGTTGCTACTGGTCCACATTTCATGAACAAGCTAGAAAAGATACTTGATCATGTGTAGGAATGGTGAGTAAATCTGAACTATAGGGGAGGGACATGGGGTGCTTATTGGAATGTAAATGTAATGGAAACTCTTTTTTTAACATGTTTAAATGAATTTCCCCCTGCATACAGTGTACAAATTGTGATTTCCTCATGTATTTTGCATTGGGAATGGGGCCCAATATAGGCCCTGTGCAACTAGCTAGCTAGGCCTGATGTAGATAAACAGTTACTTATAAATAATAGTAATTTCTCTTAACCTGTTTTACAGATTACAAAAATGGCTGATGGATTTGATCCCTGTGAATGTGTCTGGAACCATGAAAATGCTATGCAAAGACTCATCAATCTGGTATGTACAAATGTAGGAATTAAATGACTTGCAGAGCAAGTAGCAAGCGTGTATATCCCAGGGACAACTCGTCTTCTTAGGTCACCTGACACATGAGTAAATGTAAAGTATTGGCTTTTCAGAGCCAAGTTTTAACCAAACTTGGCTGGAACTACAGGTATCCCATTGTGAAGTTGCATAAAGTTACATGTAGTTAATGAAATAGGCATAGGACACTTAAGAGCTCAGTTATCAGATAGAACCAGTGTGCCAATTTTAACATGATGTTTTGGAAATGTAAAGGTGCTAGGACCCATAAGGGCGCCATATGGCATAAACATGATAAAGGGGAAAATGTTACATCTTTAAAGATATTCTTCTCATGAACCAATAATCAGATTTGTTTGAAATTTGATATTCATGATTGTTAAGTCAATACATTTGTATCTAGTATCTTGTAGACTACAAAGTTTAAGAAAGAATATGAAATTTGTTGATAAATAAGCCACTAGACAGTGCTTCAGATGGCATATACTGTATGTAGGGTGCAGTTTTATACAAATGGCTTTTTAACTCAAAACTTTTAGACATTTTGTATATGAAAAAGTTGTGAGGAATTCTATATCTCATTTTTTTTTGTAAGAATCATTGTGACAAAGTTTCACGGTCAACAGGTCAAATTAAGGTCAAGGTTTGCCAGGTGAGCACCTTAAGGCCCCTTGGGTCTTTTGTAAAGATTTCACTACAAACAGTTACTGTAAATGTAATCTATTTCACTTTGCTTGCTGTTGTACTGTAATTCAATACAACAGTACCATAATATGACTGCATTTTATCTTTCAGCTGAGAAACACACAGTCCTACTGCACAGATAATGAATGTCTAACAGAGTGTAAGTACAGAATCAGAAATCGCGATGGATGCCAAGTTTACAAGTGTTGTATGGAAATTCTCATATTGGCTTTGATTTTGAATTTTTTTTTTATTTTGAATAGTGTTTTACGCACTAGTTTTTTACACCATACAATTTTTCAGTTATATGGTGGTGGCCAGTCCTTTAATGGTGGAGAAGAGAACCCAGTTCCATGTATAAGGTACCAGGAAAGACACCACCGACCTTCCACAAGTACAACTACATTAGAAGTAAACTGGCAAACTTTCTCACAAAATCGGCTTAGGCTCAAACCTGTGCAGACCAGAAGTGAATAACTTCATTGTTCAAAGCATGATGTTCTAATCACTTGTCCATGGAGGCCCTCATATTGTCTGGTTTACATACATGTACAGTAAATAAGACTTACCGTTATTACTGTATAATGATTTTTACCTTTTCGCCTCCACATTTCAAGTTTGTCTTGTCAGGGTAAACATTTTCCTCCATCACTCTTAAAATTTCAGTTTTAGTGATTTTCATTGTTTTAACATGTGTAATGTACATACATCATGTGTATTGTTATTGATGACATTTAAGATTTTTAACTGTTCAGAACTTAATATTTAGTAACACATAAAAAGAATGTCATTATTGGTAACTGTCTTTCAAAGTTGCATAACAAGTACTGACTATGCATCAACTAAACTTTTGTCCACTTTTTCTCTCAGTACCCGGCTCAGATGTGGCTCCAGATGGCGGATTTAGTAACATCATGTTGATGATGTTTGGGTGGCTTGTTGTGGCAACAGCTCTTTATTTACTGCGACCTAACAGTTTAAGAAACAGGGGCGACATGAAACCAGCCAACAACAACGTAAGTTACAAAAAACATATGTTTTCCTCTTTATTAATAGTCTCTTACCTGTGTAGGTTTTGTCAGAGTCTGTTTAACTCATTCACTCCTAAAACACATTTGAACTGGTCTAAATCATTGATTTACTGAAGAGTCCATTATTTTTCAGGGGTTGATGAGTTAGGGATTTGGATAAAGTTTTTAATGGCTCACCATTCTTATACTTATAGTATCACTGTTGGGAGACATGTATTGATTTATCAATATTCACAGAATGCTCATTTCTTTGAACCTTATTTTGTGCCACACTTAACAATTTTTCAGTTATATAATATGGTGGCGGTCAGTTTTTAATGGTGGAGGAGAAAACCCAGTTACAATGTACCTGGGAAGAGAGCCACCGGCCTTCTGCAAATAAACACAGAATGCTTGTTCTGTTTGTCTTGGATGGGGTGTTGATCCCCAAATACAAATGTTTGTACCAAAGAGATAATAAAAGATATGAATAATTTTATAAATGAATAATTTGATATGCTCTTAATCGTTTTGTACCCAAGACAAATTCTACCCATTGAAAGAGAAATAGACCCTGTGTTTGATTTGTCTTTCATTGGGTACGAAACTTCTTGATGCCATCCAGAAGTTTTTGTGCGAAGGTGAAATTAATAGGACTGCAGTTATCATTAAAAGGTTTATACTTGTGTGTCTAGAAATGTATGTTTGCACAAAAGTGAAACATGACATCAGCATCTGTTATCTGTTCATTGTATTGAAAAAAAATAAAATAAAAAAAAGGTGTGTCAGATATACCCATTGACTGTCTTCTATTCAATTTTCCAATGAACAAATTACCTTCATATAACTACTGGAAATTAGCTCAACTCTACGAAGTTGAGGTGAGTCTATACTATCACTATGGAGTTGTATCTAGTTAACAAAATTAGTTGAGGTAATGTTTACCCATTTTAAATGTTTTACTCTAATACATCAACTAAATTTGCACAATTCCTACCACATCATTTGCTTCAGAATTTGTACTGGTCCTGCGTTTTTGTAAAATTGACCCTGTTTAAAGTGTTTTGGACTTTGTCTATTTACCATGTTCTGTTTAAGAAGATTGGTAGAACTGTGGATGTTAAATACTGTTTGCCATGAAAGTTTTGCCGATGGGTATTTTTGTCCTTTTAAGGATGTTTGACAAAAACCGTATTCACTCTGGCCCCTGTCTTGAATTTACCCTAGATCATTAGAGTTTCATAGATAGCATGTATATCTAGCTCGAAAATTACACTTTCATTTTAAATTCACCCTGTCACCTACTGTGTGTCACCCTGTCATCACCTACTGTGTGTGTCCCAGCAAACCCGCATTAATGTATTATCTGCACCCCCCATTTCAGCATCAGATCTCGGAGGGAAAAAAAAGGTGTTCGTGCTTTTAGACCTGACCCGCATCTGGTTTTTTTTTTTACATGGCCATTACAGGGGCATTAGTATGACTGAAAATCAGACTTATTTTAAATATCAATCCTTAGATCGGTATTTGACAGAAATAGATAAATATTTATTAAATAAAAGGAAATATGATACTATGAGATTTGAAATAAATGTAAAACTACAAAATAGGAATCTGAAATACGAAACTACAAGATACTACATATGCTGTTCCGTGTAACTCCCCCATTTACAGTTAAAGTATGGCGGTTCGCTTTGTCATCTGCAAGCGTGAAATAATCACTAGAATTCAAGTTGAGATTGTTCATATTTTCAATAATAGCATAAAACTCTATAAGGAAGGTTAACAGCACACACAGGTACTGTACTATTGTTTCCCATGGATATTTTATGATTAAAGCCATGCCTGGTTACCAATCAGCAATCAAAGAGTGTGACAGGCCAACTTTGCACTGAGCTAGTATTTATAGGCGATTTGTAAACTGAAATACACACGCACACACTCTGAAGATTCATTTATCAAACATTTTTTCACCATCACCGTATACACTAAACACATTACACATATACAGAAAGCAATGAAGGAATAAATTGACTCGATCATCATGATCACGATATGAAAAAACTTGGCCAGGTAAAGGCAAGTTTACCATCCAACATCAATTCTTCTGCACTATTTTTTTTACTCTAGTCCCATGGAAAAAATGTCCGAAGAACCTGTTGCACTTTATTATCCGCACCCCCATTCCTGAGACAAATTTTAGAGTGAAAAGAGTGCAGATTATACACGGACGATTACAGTATTTTAATTATAGAAGGTCATAGTGGCAATCAATCCTGCAGTCAAATATGAAGGAGACCCTCCAATACTAGAGACTTAGTTTTACCCTTTATGATTTTCTGACCTAGATTAACGGTAATGGTAGCAGCCATTGATGTTATTGATTTTTCATTGGAACTGTTAACTATTTTTATCAGGATGTATGTCACCATAGACACTAGATTAAAAATACTGACAAAACATCCCTGCACATGAATTGACTCCTCAATTGACATGCGCACAAGGACGTTGTTTGTAAGCATCTAGTTTCATTTCCAAGAAATATTATGAATAAAATTTAGTGATTCATGATTATTTAGGATTTACTGTATGTTGAAACATAATCAATTGGGGTAAAGAGTTTATGACTCTGGTTACATTTAATAATTTATGGATAATGTGCCCACACAACAACATTTTTACAAAATATTTAATAAATAACACTTTTCAATGTTCCTGGGACACACAGTAGGGGCAAAGATGATGGAAATTAAATGGCAGAAAAAATGCCCTGGTATATGGTATGTTGGCTGGAGATGACATTTGTAATCTTTGAATACCAGAGTCTAATAGACCCTTTTGAGGAAAGTGTCCTGTACTCTTTCATTTGGGAATTTTACATCCCATTGGGCTAATTAAAGATGATAAATAAAAAATTATTAGGCCAAATAAAAAAATACTTCTGGTTCTCAGACACCGCTGCATGCAAAAAGAAATCGCTGATGAAACCGTTTTATTCACATTTCATAAAAAAATCACCGCTGCGTGGCAAGTAAAAATGTCAGTCATTTCAAAAGGCTTATTAGTTTCGAAAATGATCCATTTCCTTCTATTTGTAGTTCAAAATGCATTTCTAAAACCTAAGTAGAAACTAAAATAATTATTTTATTGACAATTCAACATGTAAATCTTTACCTCATGCCCAAAAATGTCACAGAACACATCGTGTGTTTTCTGCTGTTGCTTGCAGTTTATGGAGGCAGTGGAAGTTGGGTTTTAAATGAAAGAACCGATACCGAACAGAACTGAATTTCAGGATGTGTAAAAATGATGATTCATGTAACACTATATAGTGTATAAAAGTTTTAAAATCTGAATTAAATGTAGGTGAATATTAAAAGTAAAATTAGTTACTGTAGTTTTAATGAAATAGATAAAAAGGATAGCTATTGTTTTCAAAAATGAAACTTTTGGACTTTGCATTGATTTTTAGAAACATAGTAGTTACATTTTGTACAGCTTTGTAAAATAGTAATGATAATGATTGATGATAATTATAATGATGCATTTACAATTAATTTTAAATTTCTTGTAGTTTCAAAACATTTTTATGTTTTGATACATATATAATCTTTTAGGTATTTTATATTTTTGTTGATATTTCATTTTTAAACCAAGTGAACAAGACAATCACACAGCTTTCTGTTACAATTTATTGAAGGTCTCAATAAAAGACATTTTTTGTTACATAAAGTCTTCTTATTTTCTTGCCTTCAAGGTATATAAACAATAATTTGGAAATAAAAAATAAAAATAAAATACCTACCTACCTTGCTCATTTTCGAAGGCTAATTGTCTGAGAACCAGAATATTTTTTTGACACGGCCTTAATTATAGTAATTTTACTATTAAAGTTAAATATAGATGCGAAACTTGTGATTCACTGATCTCTTTATTAAACTGACATGGATTTCATCAGAAGACATGAAGGTATTAATCAAAATGTTAATTCAGCAGTTTTTCGTCTATATATCAAAATTTAGGCACATAGTGAACAAAAAAAACAACCAAAAAACATGTTGATGAAATTAATCCCTGAATACTGACTGTTTACAGGGATTGATATCATCAACATGTGGGTCCGGTAAAAGGACCCATTCCAAATGTAAAATCAGACATATTTTCCCCAATTTCCCCATGTACCGTACTTAACTTTTGATATATAGACAAAAAAAAATTCTAAATTACTACCTAAATATCTTACGATGAAAACCATGTCAGAGATAAAGGAATCACAAGTTTTGTATTTGTATTTTTAATTTCATTAGCAAAATTACAATAATTAATACTATTTTTGTCACCAAATTTAGCCCATTGCGACGTAAAATTTCCGATTGAAGGGATATAGGACCCTTTCACCTAAGGGGTCTAATAGCCCCAGGTTTATAATTTATGAACAAAACAATTCGAAAGTTAATCTTATATTTATTCGCCATTTTGTTCCTTTCAGGATCCAAATAATCCACCACCTCCGGGACCATCAGTGCAATAGAGACCAGTTTAAAGAAAACTTAAGATCTTGTCTCAGTCATGACCCTTACTTGAAACAATCATACATAAAGGATATTCTCACCTGAACCAACGGAAGGATTTAATCTTTTGATGGCTTTTCTTCATACTGTTCTATAGCAGTATACATATTACAAATTCTGATTTGAAGCAGTCTTTATTGAAATGACACAATTCGGATTTGAAATAGTCAAGTTCGTTTTCTACAATTATCAGATATTGTAGATTTTCGTTTTTATGTTGCTATCTTTAAAAAAACAAATTGTTTTGGCATGTTCACTGATATGAAAAAATGAATAATTCATTTTGATATTTCAAATTCTTAATGATTTGATTTAGCTATGTATTGTACAAAACAGGCCTTATCAAATTTACATTATCTAGGAAACATTAATGTCTAATGATCAAATAGTGTCTGTTGGTTTCGCATGTTACTTTGGAATGGTCTGTTTTGTATTTACATTTATCTAGATATATTACTTCTCATAGTAAGCTAACTCAAATGGATATTAAGTAGCTCTTAAAATTCTGAATGAAATTTCCTTTGCATTAAATATGTTTTTATTGTTTCAAAGTCAAAATGATTCTGTTTCCGTCTTCAGTTTTTAAGGAATTTTTACGTTAATGTGCCATTTTGAAATTGTCTTTGCTGTTTTACCCATGATTTTGCAAAGTATATGATTAAGATATTTTTCTTTTTTGCTTTTTGTCGTTGACACAATTTTTTTTTGTTTCACCAACTTCATAGTTGATGAAAGTAGCCTGGTTGGATAGTCATTTTATCATACAATGGTTGAGGGTTGTTTCCAAAATCAAGTCATATTTTTTTCAGAATGGTGTAACTGGAAATACATTCACATGTAATATTTCTGTAAAATTTGCATGAAATCCTCATCATTTGATTGTTTCTCCGTAACATTATCATTATTTACTTTGAGCTTTTTGGGTTGAGGTGCTTTATCTTGTACATGATGTGAAAATGGTAATTTATAACAACTTTTTGTGTATTAAGTGACTACAGTAGTTATGACTGAGCAGATTAATAATCGTTGGATTGCTGTTTCTGAAAAAAAAATTATTAGATTTGTAATACAGGTATATTAGAATACTATATTTATAATGTTAGAATAAATTGATCAGGTTTGGTATTGGGTGATTTTTAGATTTTGAACATTTTGGGGATTTCATTTCATTCTCAAATTCATTTCACAATGATTCACTTTACAATTGTTGTATAAGAACAGATTGCACGATTAAATTTTGATATTTACTAGACTTTCCTGTTGACCAATGCCAAATGACATATATCTCAGTCCTTCATGACATCACAATACTTAAGGCAATCAAATAGTCTGGCTAAACCTCACACAAAGAAATGTGAGCCAAAACGAATACAAGAAATTAGTATTTGAATATAAGTGACTAATATTCCTGTAGATTCGATTATTTTTCTTTTTCTACAGAAATCTGAACTCCTTTAAATTACTCTTTTAAGTTATTTATTTTTTTAGAAATAAATCAATACATATGCTGTTTATTTGTCTCACAGAAATAGGGCCATGGACATTTTAATTTTGATAATTTTAATAAATGAGTGTTAAAAGATATCGTAATAATGTTTAAGCTTAAATTGAACTTTGACCATATCTTTGAAATACTTCCTTCATGGTTAAATTCTCCAAATTTCAGCTTAACCTTTCCATGTATGTAAGTAATAACAAAATGACACTACACTGTGTAATATATTGTTCCTAAACATGTGACTGAATTTCATAGTTTTATATTTGAATGTTTAATATTTATTGTTTATTAAGGAAAATAAGAACATTCGTTGATAAATAATTAACATTAAGTCCAGAATTTTAATAGTCTTTTCGTTATCAATGACACTATATATATATATATATATATATATTCATTTATTGCTTCTCACTAATTTGTTGTTTTATTATTAGTATATTGCTAGTTTTTTTTTGTTTTTTTTTTTCATTTTGAAAAATTCATAGTAGGAAAATAATCACATAAATGTGTCGCAATAAACAAAGCTAGAACTATGCAAACTTAAGATATCACTTAAACAAAACACATTTTACAAAAGAAAAATGCTCCACAGCAGTATTTTTCAGTACCTATATACATCTAACAAATTATCATACATTTTTATGTAGAAAATTTAAAGTTTTAAAAAGCAAAAGGTAGTTTTTGTTCTAGCTTGAACATTTTTGAGTGAGGGTGCTTTTTCAGAAAAAAATGACACAATTATTTTGTCTATCAAAAGGGGATATCCATCATATCCATAAAAAAGAGTATATATATCTGAGAATTTCTCTTCTCTTACAATAAAATGTGAAAATATTCTTTATTCCAAATTTTAGCACCTCTATAATGTAGTGATTTAATCAGTGGAAATTAGCATGATGATACGAAAAACTCAAAGGTGTACTATGGTAATCCTGCTTGGTTTACATGAAAATGGCCTGGCAGGTGATGTAACTTTTGAAAAGGACACAGTAGGGCATTGCAAGGTGCCCTATTACAAACCACTGGCTAGAATACTGGCAATGATAACCATACTATATACATAGGTTATTGGACAGATTCTGTTAGCAGGAAGTACATTGTACGATGTAGAAAGAATATGTTACTACTGGAATATAGATAGTGTTTTTATGTTTGTTTTTTCTTTAAATAGCATAATTACAGGAATTTTTATAGAGAACAAAGGGCACAAATTCTTACCAACTATTTTCAAACAAATGCAAATGTTTATGATACCTTATTTATTATTTTGCTGTAGGCCTACATCTTTCTAGGGGCAATAAGGTAAATTATTGTGACGGGTACATTTTTCCTATAAATCTTTAATTTTGACATTACAATTTTTGAACTACATTGTCACTCATTTTGCAAATATTTTTTAAACCATCTCTGTTGGTTTGTTATAATCTGTTGTGGGTACAACATGTTGAATAATAGAGACATGGGCATTTTGTATAGAGTTAAGGTACTTTAACTATTTAAAATGAATTGCCATTCATTGTTCAGTGTCGCAATTTTTTTCTTTGATACATACTGGTCAGCAACTAATTCTCGCACTATTTTACCTGAAATTTTCTGTTTTTTTGGTGAAATGTCTTTTTTTATTCTTTTCTATCAGAACAGTGTCTTGTACAAGAACACCAAAATACTATAAAAATATGTGCGTGTTTACATGCTCCATGCCAGTTGTGGAAAATTGGTTGCTGACCAGTTTAGTTGCGAGAGTTTTATTAAGAATAATGCTTATTCATTGGTTGTAGGGATTGCATACAAGTTATACAAATCATGTTGCATTGTTGTTTGCAACTATTTTTTGAATGTTGTTTTATGTGGAATTCAACAATTTTTCAGTGGTGAATTTCTCACTAAATCAGCCTAGGTTCCAGGAGGACTTGAGCCCGTGCTGAGTAGAGGTAAGAGACTTAATGGTTTAAAGTGCGATACTCTAACCACTCGGCCACAGAGGCCCATTTGAAATTGTAACAGGTTCTCTAGCATTTTAAAAAGAAGCAAGACATACTAAGTACATTATGTACTACACAAAAGTTCATGAAATAGTGTACTCAGGTTTTTTAATATACACAGATATTTTTGTGTCATTTAAAATCCTGAAATATGTATTTTTGTTTTAGACCAAGTCACTTGTTGATGTTTTCTTAGGGGAAAAGTACCGGTAGATCCTTTGTTTAGGACTTCTTTTGGTGTATTTATCTTTAAATAGATTGTGCGAGACTTATTTAATGCAGATAATATCTATGTCCTTGAAAAGTTTTTTTTCACAATTTATGCCTGCAGCATTTTAAAGTGTTGAAAAATTGCTAGTTAAATTTTAATAGAGTTGAATTGAATAATTAAGTATATACAGTGGCCCCTCATTATTTAGACCACCTAATTGACTGACTCAAAGGGTTCTGAGTGGCCAGGTGGTCTCTAAGGTGAGGGTCTGGAATTTAATCTTATATTTTATAGTCTAAAATGCAAGATGGCCTCTAGGCAGGGTTCCACTGTATATATTAATGCATTATGCTGTTAATATCATATCCTTCAAAAATTGTAAAATGTCAATTTTTTTTATTAGTAATACTGCTGTTTTATTTTTGCTCCTTGAAAAAGTCTTTTCTAGATTATTCATTAAGGCTATTTTAAGGTTGAATAAGTGGATAAAACCATTGATTGTGATCTTGATATAAAGTGCATTTTTTTTTTTGTAAACTGCACTGTTCCATATTTGGTTTATTCAAATGGTCTTTTCAGGCTTCTTTAAGGTTGAATACAGGGATAATAGCCGAAGACCATTGAATGATATCGTAAATTAATATACATGTAAAGTGCAGTTTTTTTTTTATATAAACGGTACAACTATAGGTAGATCATATTTATATTAAGAATTCAAGTAAATATACAGTAACATGCTAGAGGTATATCATGGTAGTTTTACTTTCATATTTAGAAAACAAAAATTAAATTTTGCTGCACTCGAACCAAACTTGTGATAAATGTACATGGAAGTACTGTAGAAACAAAAAATCTCATGGGGTTGACATTTTGTTGTTTTAAATATGAAACAAATTTGTTAACATTTTAAAAATTTCGTTGAAGTAATAACCTGCTTGTAAAGGAACCTTTGATTATTACTAGATATAATTCATGTGAAATATTGTGATGGTTCAAATTTCGTTGATGAAGGAAAACAACAAAATAAACAAAATTTAAACCTTAACGAAATTTTTTGATTCTACAGTATGTCAATAGTTATAGTTGTCAATTTTGAATGGAGAAGACTTTCATGATATACCTTAAGCATGTGTCATATATATTTATATACATCTTGTTAACTTTGTTTTTGTCATCTACTTTTAATTAAAATCTAAATAAAAATACTGGTTTTTCTTTTGTGTCTCTCTCAAATGTGATTTTATTGATCTTTTGTAATGATGAAGGGTAATATACCGTATTCGACCCATTCAGCGCCCAGGGCACTACAAAAATCAGGAAAAAGGGGTGGGCGCTTAATAGGAGCAATTAATAGTCAAATTGACATAAAACTGTTAATTTTTATAAGGCAAAATGGTAAAGTTGTTGTAGTTATTAACGAGGACACCTATCAACATAATTCTGTTGCTAGGGGGTTAAAATAAGTAAAATTGCAATATCTAATTTTTAGTTTTTGTTTGAATTGTCAAGTTTTTGAAATCACAATTTAGAAAATAACATCCAAACAAGCAATGAAACTTGGAGACACCCTCACTTTAACAGTGAAAATTTTATTCAAATCCAATAAGAAATGGCTTTGCAATATTTTTTTAAAAGATGTGGTGTTATATGAAATATATAGCAAACATGATTACGTCTATAAACTTTTGGCAAGTGGCTGTAATTGAAATTCCATTGTCTGGAGATATTAACCATTTCAACCCCATAGATCATAATGGACTGGTTTTAACAGAAAAGAACCTACCATTTATTTTCTTGGGGGTGAAAGGGTTTGTGTTGTCTGATGTCCACCAGGTGTGGCATTTCACTAGCCAACAGCAAAGGCAAACATTGTCACTATGGTTCTATAAAAGTGAAAAATTCCTGGAAGAACAGAAAACAATAAAACAAAAAAGCAAAATAGCACTCACTTTATTTCCCAACAATAAACATGGAAATCTGAACAAAGACTGAAACCTGCATGTTGCTCATAAAAGCAATGTGAAACAAAAACTTGTGTTACTACAGTCAGTTCTCGAATTATCCTCACTTGATTCATCACCTTTCACACAATAACACAATATTTATTTAGGATATGTTTTCCCTGCTACCAGTATACAAAATTCTCTTTATAAAGCCAAATTCATTATTGCCATCCACCACTTCATTTTAAGAACAAATGTCCATTTCAAAGTGTCATGTATCTTGATTTACAGCCATAGGTGATTGTGGTCAGTAAAGTGGCTAATTGGTCACTACAGATTGCAAGTGTAAAAGTCAGGCAGCAGTAGTAAAACCAGGTAATTGAAGAATTTAAAAATAAACAAGATACATGTAATTTATTAATATTATTAGTTATATAGTGTTTTACACTTCGCCTCGCCCAATACAATTTTTTTTCATGGACACAATATACAAATGTATTTCCATATCACCCCTGTAAAACACTATATAACAAATTTTTGTTGCTTCTAAAAGAATTTTTTGAATGCAGCTCGGTTCTAACTGCGCAAAACAAACCTGTCTGCCGTATGTTTGTTTACATCTCTCGTCTCCTAAGAGTGACGTCGCCGGTGAGGGGTGATCTCAAAACTAATAACTGGTGGATAGGTAACCTGATACAAGAATATGTTGTATCCTTCTAAACCAATCAAATTCCAAGTATTTTGCCAGAGGTGGGATTAGAACTGTTGTCCCGTTTCTGTTCATTAAAGATATAAATGTGATATCAAAGAACAGTTACCTGATTTTCCTAAAGATGTCTTTATTCAATTCATCGCTAAATTCAATATATACCGCCATAATTTTTAAGTAATAAAAGGTGGTGAGTTATCGAGAATTGACTGTACATCATGCATATAAACCATGCGAGTGTTATACAGTGCTTACAGTGATCTCATCCTGTGGATGAGACAGTAAAAACCAAGGTCCCGTGTCACAGTAGGTGTTGGCACGTTAAAGAAGCCTCACTGCTCAATGGCCATAAGTGCCGAACATAGGCCAAAATTTGAAGCCCTTCACCGGCATTTGGTGACGTCTCCATATGAGTGAAATATTCTTGAGTGGGATGTTAAACAACAACAAACAAACATACAGTGATCTCATGGTAGGACATGCCTCAAGCCAATTAAAGATGGTATGAGTTTGAATTGTACCCAGTAGTTGCACCATACGAGAAAAAATTTCTACCTGTGGTGACCGACACCATAGAACCTTCTTGATCTAGTCTTGGAATACACTCAAATCAGGATAGGCAGTCCATAAGTTTGATGACACTAGGCCCAAAAGAGATATGTAACTGTCACTGGTGCCAAGTCATGTTGGTGTACTCCTGTTTACTACATCAGGACTGGTTGTGGTGGTCCAGTGTTAGACCATTCAACTCGCAAGAGTAAGGTCTCTGGGGTTTGATTCCTACTTTCAGGTTAAAAAGAATGAAGGGACTCTTCAACACCATTAAGTATAATGAAAGTCATGGGTTCTTCTGATGAGGCTTAATACTATGGTGCTGTGGCAAAGCAGCGTGACACATAAAAGACCCCTCGCTACATTGGCATCAATCTGTAGGATTGGGTTTACTGTTAGTCTGGTAACATATCCGAATAACAAAAAAGTTCTTAGTGGGATGTTAAACAACAAGAAGTTAAACTTTGACCTTAGTACCAGACAAACACATCTCCAGCTTATACTTTCAATGAGTGATGAAAACATGATGCTTCACTGTGTAATACAAGCATACTGGTACTACACATGTGACTGAATTTTCAAATGGCAATTTTATATTCGAATATTTGCCATTTACCATCCATTCACTAATATTTGAAAATTTGTTGCAGCTCTTATAATATGAATATCAAATGGAACACTAGGATACAGTGAAACTTGTAGGCTATATATAACGACCTCTTTAGGGACACGAGAAAACCAGTCTTTGGGGACAGCAAAAACTGGTCTTCGTGACGAGGTGGTCTTTATACACAGGTGGTCACTAAAGCAGTTTTTACTGTACCAATATGATTTGATTGGTTGTCTTCACAGTTCTGTTGATAAGATACAGGCATATGATCAAGCCGAGCTTCGGTTGTTGGTAACAACCTGCACACATACTTTAATAACATGTCTGTGTTTTAAATCCACATCAACCTGAACAATGCATAAAATGATTGCATACAATATGTGTCAATAAATAATCACCAACAACTGAAGTCATTTTAAGAGTCTTTTTAGGGTTCCTATGGACGAATCACGGTAAGATGTTCCAAAGTGATTCCTGAAATAGAAAAGAAGAACAATAAAAAGAAAGATGAAATAACATTTACCAGAAATTGACTAAAGTAATCAACATGTTTCTGTTCAAAGACTACTATCAGGTACAGATAATATACCTGCATCTGTTCAGTGACCATTATCAGGAACTGATAATATACCTGTTGCTTCTGATCAAAGACCACTATCAGATACAGATAATATACCTTCTGCTTCTGTTCAAAGACCATTGTCAGGTACAGATAATCTACTCGTTGTTGTTCAAAGACCACCATCAGGTACAGATAATATACCTGCTTCTCTTCAAGGACCATTGTCAGGTACAAATATTCTACCCACTTCTGCTCAAAGACTACTATCAGGTACAGATAATCTACTTGCTTATGTTAAATGACCACTATCAGGTATAGATAATCTACCTGTTTTTGTTCAAAGATCCTTACTGGGTACAGATGATCTACCTGATTATGTTCAAAGATCCTTACTGGGTACAGATGATCTACCTGCTTCTGTTCAAAGACCCTGACTGGGTAGAGATGATCTAACTGCTTCTATTCAAAGACCCTTACTGGGTAGAGATAATCTACCTGCTTTGGTTCAAAGATCCTTACTGGGTACAGATGATCTACCTGCTTCTGTTCAAAGACCCTAACTGGGTACAGATGATCTACCTGCTTCTGTTCAAAGATCCTTACTGGGTACAGATGGTCTACCTGCTGCTTTTCAAAGACCACTATCGGGTACAGATTAGGTCAATTAGTGGTCATTTACTAAAAACATTAAACTTCCAGTCACCTTTTTTCATGGTCATTACGTTACAAAATGGTATGTAGAATTCTTCTCCATAATCTAGAAACATTTCAAATATTCTAAGTCATCATACATCGTAATTCATTTACTGATACCAAAGGACTCTTTATAGTGGATGAATGACAAATTCTGACCAGAAATTGTGCATATTTTACAAGCAATCTAATGATACACCTGTAGTGTACTTCAGGGTGATTGCTGCAAAAAAAACAAAAAAACAGTAAACTTAAAATTTTTTTTGCTATATCCATAATGAATTGAAATTTATTCCTACATAAAGTTTCCTTACCAGTGATTCAGGTAGTGAAATAATTTATACAGATCTGTCCTTTTTTGGAATCCACTTGCCGGAGGTAAGACTTTGTGGTACGATGTAAAGAAAGAGGGGCTGAAACCTCCAAACATCTTTGAAATTGCCAGATCATACTCCGAATGACCATAAAAAGAGGCGGGATCAAACATTACTGAAAAAGTCAATAAGTATATACTGTAATCAGGGTTATTTTCGCCCCACGTTATTTTCGCCCAACTACACATGCAAACAGTTTCGCCCTGTTTTTAATTCACCCAAATTCTTTACAATTCCATTCAAGAACGTGTGTAACGTGTTTAACAATCAGCGATTTTTATCATTGATTAAATATGAATTTATTGCAAAGTTTTATTTAACAATCAGTACTTGTGCATATCTACTTTGCATGGTCACATTAAAGTTTTTTAAACAATTTTGTGTGTCGATCAAAATGAAATATATAATAGATAATCTCTGCAATTAATAAAAATAGATGAATTTACCGTTTTGAATTCACCCAGTATTGAATTCGCCCACTAACGATGAGGGCGAAAGGGGTGAAAATAAAACGGGGGCAAAAATTTCCCTGTATACATTAGTACATTACACGGTATTCTTGTGACATGTATATTTACTGCATATCTGGTTATCTTTGCTTTTATATAGCTTAACTAATAACATGCCACTTGCAGATATTCAATTTGGGGAACAACAAGAAATCTATCCGGTTTATAAATATCAGTCTTTTATTCAAGTATGATAATCATTGCACCTGTCACCTAGCAACAAGATTTTGCCTAGAACAAACATACATAATTTTATTTACTTTCAACAGTAATACAGAGAGTAAAAGTTTCAGATTAAACACAATTTTTATCAGATCAAATTGATTATGGATACAAGGACTGTTATCTATACAAGTACCTGGTTCTTCTTTGGTTTCTCCCACATTTCCTCCCCATAGATCACCATGTAACAAAGCAGGCTTAATATTGAGTCCTTGGAAGAATTCTGGTAATTTTAGCTGCAGTTGCGACCATAATTCTCTCGCTTCTTTGTCACGATACTATTAAATTACAATGTTGAATATTTGATAAAAATGAAATCTTATAAAACCAGGAAAATTTGAAGGCAAAAATTGCCTAAAATAACAGAGAATTGGTATACATGTATCTAATCCAAATAAAAGTGTCATTTTTTTTATAGTGTTTATACATGTAATTTGACATGTAGGCAATATTTAGTGCTCTGATAGTAAGTTTTCCAATTTCAGAAGGAACCCAAGCAGACAATGAGATTTGTTTTCCTGCAGGTTATACTTGATAGCACTTTGAATATAAACATCCAATTTCACAATTCTGTTTGTGTTGAGAAATTGTGTACATATTCACTTGCAAAATGTTTTGTGTACAAAAAAATGTTATTGTAAATAATACGTCTATGAGTGAAAATCACTTAGATTTAGTGTACGCTTAAATATTTTACTTAATATAATAACAGCCTCCTATATTTACTTACATCTTTTTCTATTAGGTCCATCTGCAGCTGTATTTTCTTTGCATAAAATGCCTGGAAAAAAACCCAAATATTTTATGATAAATCACTGTCAAATCATCTTAGAAGAAACATGGGAAATGATCTTCAATTATATCAAACATGTGAACAGTTCATTACTCATTAAATCTGTCAATTATAACTCTTGTTTAATTCTTAGCCTCAATGCAAGATTTAAACAATGTCAGATGTTTCATGAAAAGATGGGATACATTATCAGGAGTAGCAAAATGAAGCCAACAACATGTATATTCTGATAGACAATATGTATAAATTTAAATATGGTTTAAAGTAATTTACATATATGCTTCAGATAAAATGATAGCACACACAAAACCACTATACTCTATAGGCAGTATGGTCACAAACATAAAAACTACTAATTTTACAGTAAAATACAGTGGTACCTGTCTTGAGAGACCACTCTCATGAAAAACCACCTGTGTTTCGAGACCACATTCTGAAAATCACATGATTAAATAATCCTTTAAATAAAACCTCTTGAAAGACCACCTGTCTTGGGAGACAACATTTCAGTGGCAGATGGGATGGCAGGGTTGTAAATTCACAGAAAATTGTATTTAGCCAACCAGGCTCATAGAATAAGAGAATCATGAGGCTGTATCAAAGTGAATAAGCCAGTATATTTAATGCATGATAAATAGCCGCTACTGTAAACATATCGAGAGAGTGAGTTGTCTTCTAAACCAGGACTGGTTAATAAACCACTAAGATTGTAAATAAAATGACCATTTTATTTCTGTAATTTTGATATCGTACTGCCACATGATTATTAGTAATGGCGCAATAAATGTAAGTTATAATCTCACTGAGTCTTTTTAATGACTTAATATTAATTTTTTTCCCTTGTTTTTGCTTAATACCAATATGAAAATCATATCGAATGATTGCGGAAAATGTGTATGAATGTCAAAATGTGTATGAATGTCAAAATCTGAGTCATGTCTCAAAAATGCTTTAAAAACAAGAGTAAGTAACGAGTGCTTCATATTTGCAGTCTTGAAAAGACACAAATAGGCTGAAAAGTTTATTAGCCCATCGGGCAAATGAAATACAGAAATTATTTGCCCATTAACAATTTTATTTGCATCGGGCAGATGCTTATTTCCAACCCTGCGATGGTCTCTCAAGACAGGATCCACTGTAGAAAAATATAGCTGACAAAAATACTAGTCACTGCTGACAATATAACATAGGCACAGCTGACAACATCATAGACACAGGTGGTGACAACATCACAGACAAAGCTGAAAATATTACTGACACAGCTGACAACATTACAGACACAGTTGACATCACAGACACGGCTGACAACATTACAGACAATTGAAGACATCACAGCTAACATGATGATAACATACATATAGAGCTGACAACAACTTACCATCCAGTCATCTTCCCATGTGTTGTCTTGAGCAATATATCCACAGCAAGTGGCAACATCAAAGCCAAACTTGTCAACATACTTGTAATATTCACTCCTACCCACAAACCCTGCACTATGTTTTGCTTTACTTTCTAGCTCTGCATTTAGAAGATGAAGTCTGTAAACAGGAAGTGTAAAGTCAGATATACATGTGATAGTCTCGTAAACAAAGAGGTCAAGGTCAATACATTTCTTACAATTAAAAAACAAAAAAATGCTAAAAAGGTTATGGCCAGATTGTGAAAAAAACTGAAAAAAAATATTGATGAAAGATGATATGGTAGTCTCCAGCTTGGACACATGGGATTTCCCCAGGTACTCCAGTTTCCTCCCATAGTAAGCCAATACTCTAGCCAATACCAGCACCAACAAGAGACATTAATATAAGTTGACAAATTTGTTTGTTAATTGTTGTAAAATAATTTAAAATACAGAAAATTCTATTATCTGTAATCTGCAGAACAAAATACCGAGCCAGAAGTTCTCCTAATTGTTCAGAATATCTGCTTAAGCCTCCAAAGTTGAGATGTTCCATTGCTATGACAGATCCTCCATCTGGGTGATCAAACACCTAAAATTAAATAATAAAGATAGATAGTGAACAATAGAGTAATTAATATGTACGTATATACAGGTATATGTCATATTCATGTGTCGAACTTTTATTGAATGGCAATAAAAATTCTACAAATGGAGTTAAATGTATATGCAAAAAGAAAAGGATTGAAAAAGAATAATATTTTATAAAATAATAAACATATACATGATATATCATGCATGCTTAAGTTTGATTTGTTTACTGATTCATGCACAAAATGAAAAGCCACACTACTGTCTTAACTTTGACCCCATCATTTACTTTGATAGGCTGTGGAACTCTGACAACGCCCATGGCATGCAGGTACTGTAAACTTTTAAATTCTCCATCAAACATTAGGCGAGCCTAAAACACATAAACAAAACAGTTATTAATTTTATGACATGTTTGAGAGAGGAAAAAAATCAAATCAAATCAACATACTCAAGGCAGTTAGATTATTTTTAAAAAATATTTTAATTTTAGAAAATGATTGCTATAATTTGAATTTGAATTTTGAATGCTGCTTGATGCCACACTCAACAATTTTTCAGTTATATAGTGGCGGTCAGATTTTAATGGTGGAAGACAGAACCCGGTTACAATGCACCAAAGAGAACAATAGCCTTCTGCAAGTAAACTGGCAAACTTTCTCACAAAAATTGGCTTAGGTTCCAGCAGGACTCAAAACTGCGCCGACAGGAAGTGAGAGACTTCATGATTTAAAGTGTGATGCTCTAACCACTCAGCCACGGAGTATCCCATGGTTACTATAAGGATATGTAATACTTGATACCTGTACACTTTATGTTGTCAGCAATGTCTATGTTATGTTGCTAGCTGTATCTATGTCGTATTGTCAGTTGTGTGTTATTTTGTCTGTTGTGACTATTTTACTTGTAATCAGTGTCTAGATTATTTTGGAAGCAGTCACCATTTTATGCTGTTAGCAATGTCCATATCATTTTGTCAGGTGTGATTATGCTATATTGTCAGTCGTGTCTATGTTTTTCTGTCAGCAGTATCTATGTTATGTTGTCATCAATGCCTATGTTATGTTGTCAGCATTATTATGTTGTCAGCTATGTCTATAATATTTTGTCAGCTTTGGCTATTTTACTTGTCAGCAGTGCCTAAATTACTTTGGCAGCTGTCACTATGTTATGTTGTCAGCTGTGTCTATGTTATATTGTCAGCAGTGTCTATGTTATGTTGTCAGCTGTGTCTATGTTATCTTTTCAACAGTGCCTATATCATTTTGTCAGTTGTGGTTATGCTATTCTGTAAGCTGTGTTTATGGTATGTTGCCATCAGTGTCTGTTATGTTGTCATCAGTTATGTTATAAGTTGTGTCTGTGTTATGTTGTTAGCAATATCTATGCTACATTGTCATCAGTGTTTACTATGTGTTGTAAGCTATGTCAGGTTATGTTGTCAGCAGTGTGTATGTTATATCAATTGTCAGCTATGTCTGATATGTTGTCAGTTTTTCTATGTTACATTGTCAGCTGTCTGTTATGTGTCTGTTATGTTGTGAGCTGTCTGGTTATGTTGACAACAGTGTCTGTTATATTGTCAGATGTGTCTATGCTATGTTGTCAGCAGTGTCTATATTATGTTGTCAGCTATGTCTATGTTATATTGTCAGCTGTGTCTGTTATATTGTCAGATGTGTCTATGTAATATTGTCAGCTATGTCTGTTATGTTATCATCTGTATATATGTTATGTTGTCAGCAGTGTCTATGTTATGTTGTCAGCAGTGTCTGTTATGTTATCATCTGTATATATGTTATGTTGTCAGCAGTGTCTATGTTATGTTGTCAGCAGTGTCTGTTATGTTATCATCTGTATATATGTTATGTTGTCAGCAGTGTCTATGTTATGTTGTCAGCAGTGTCTGTTATGTTATCATCTGTATATATGTTATGTTGTCAACAGTGTCTATGTTATGTTGTCAGCAGTGTCTGTTATGTTATCATCTGTATATATGTTATGTTGTCAGCAGTGTCTATATTATGTTGTCAGCTATGTCTATGTTATATTATCAGCTGTGTCTGGTTATGTTGTCAGCTGTGTCTTTATGTTATGTTGTCAGCAGTGTCTTATTTGATATGAAGTGGTCTATAGATACATAATATTTTCACACAAGAACATTGAGATAAAGAACTTAAGTCTCTTTAACATACAAACTATATCTGTGTATAAATTGGTAAAATAGCAAATCAAGAATTTATATGCTAACCTTATTTATCCTAATAAACACAACTTCCCCAAACAAACTTCTCCATAACATATGTACAACACAAGGACCTTACCAGGATGTCTGTTATTTTGTAGAACTTACATGTAGAATATAAGTCATAGTTTCAAATAAAATTGAATTGATTGACTGACAATAACTCCACTGATTTCTTAGCTCCTTTACATTTAACAAACAATGAGCAAAGGAACACTTTGGGCAAAGTCTTATTATATTTACAATTTCATATTAATAAATGTAAAGTGAAAAAATAAATATCTATCAGTTAATAAAACTTTGCTGTATACCTCAGATTTGTTGTTAACTTTAACAAAAATTTTCTCTCCATTTTCTTTGATGTATGTGTGTCCCTCATTAATACATCCACCACCACTAACACTGATATATTTCAAAGATGAGTCATTGAGTTCTCTTTTTAATACTTTCTCCATACTACGATCTGGAAGACTTGTTTATTTCTGTAAATAAATTATTTCAATTATCAACTTATTGAAATATGAGAGTTTTGGTTCATATGTGTGTGTTTTGGTATTTGGTGTAAATTGTAGTAAATTATTCATTCTGAGTAATGAGTAAGAGAGAAAGAAATGTAACAGAAAATCCAGTACATGTTTCTGTAAAAAGATATGGTGGGTCCATGCATGGATAAAAGACATGATTTATTTGCCAAAACACTAACAATGAATATGATGTACTTGTAAATAAATTACAAAATAATATCTCATTAATGGTTATAACATAAAAATTTTAAAAAAATTATTCAATACATCTTATCACCAAAAGTATTGATATTAAATGAAATCTAATAATAATAATAATAATAATAATAAAAATTATGGCAAATATATTTCCGAGTAATGAAAGTGTCAAGGAAGCTAGCTGCATTTATTTTGGGATCAGCTGGTACTTTTGACTCATGCCTGTTACAAAAATATAATGATTTTCTTTATTTCAAAAAGAATGATATGGTATCAAGACATACATAACATATACCCATACTAATTTTAGTAGATCCAGGATTCCCAGGTCAAACTGGTAGGACTATACATGTATGACATCCTATTAGGTGGAAAGTAACTGCATTTCGTCAATAATGTTTACATAACTTCTATCAACGTTTAATGAGGGATGAAGGGAAACAGCAACATTTCAATTGGCTAGCTATCTAGATCTACCGTACTGTACATCACTATAAATCAATTTACAATCACAACAAGGTATCAGGTAATTTTGGCACTTGTAAACAAGTATTTTTGGCATTCCAAAAACATGCATTAAACCTTTATTTTTAGAAATTAAAATCCACCATGAGATACACACATACACAAAAAATCGCCGAAAATCGGCCTATGTTAGCTGCTGATTACACCCGTTCATGTACCGAAAATACCTGATGCCGAAAAGTAAAGTGCCGAAGTTACTTATACAAGTGCCGAAATTACTCGATGCCGAAAATACTAGAATTCCATAACAATGTAAAAAGCTTCAATCCCCCCCCCCTCTTTTCCCTAAAAAGTTTCACATTACATGACCATTTGATTTTGTCATTCCATATACGCAGATACTATGACATGCGGACATTAAATCACAATGATCTGTAAAAAATGTATGAGTAAAAGTCATTCAGAATTACCCCTCACACTAATTAACGTTGGCATAAAATCCAATACTGAAATAGGTAAATACCAGAAACTGAAAGAGGTAATTTATAGTCTGAGCAAACACGGTCCCATTGTGTTTCGCGAATCCGGAATCTCGCTGGCTTTGAAAAACTCGTTATTGTTGCTTGGCAACTTATGCAAACTGTAATTATTATAGAATTGATTATAACTGTTTGTCATATAAGAATGCGTATAACACACAGAAAACAGTAATTTTTATATGAGTAAATTGTGGTTGAAGAAATTATGTTACATGTAGGCATACTCTTATGATTAAGTTTTTATCAAGAATATATAATTATATATATTTAACATTCATTAAACCATTGTCCGAATAAGCGAATGAGGTATGGACCAACATCACAACAACTCATGCCGATGAGCTCGAAAAAATTCAATTAGAAGCAGCACGTTTTGTCACAGGGCTTCCAAGTTACTGCAGCCGATAATCTCTGTATTTTGAAACTGGGTGGGACACATTAAAACACGCAGGGGAAATAAAAAATGATGCCTTATGTATAAGATAATAAAAAATATTGCTCTTAACTATTGAGTTATCTACTAACACCTGTCGTCTTAATATCATCAAGTCTTCGTTCTTTCCGGCAACTATAACAGAATGGAATAAACTCCCAATAGAGATTAGAAACCCGCCTACTTTAAATCCAAAATTACAACAAGAGCAAACGGTCCTAGATCCCCATATTTTTCTCATGGAAATAGTAAACGTAATATATACCATGCATAGTTTCGTCATGTTTTCAGTCGACTTAACGACGATCTCTACCGGGTAAATTTAACCAAAAAAATAGGGAGTGTTCGTGTGTCTCCAGTCGAGAGAACGCGACTTACTTTTTAATGACGTGTCATCTATATGATAACATAAGAAATGAACTTGAATTATCTATAGTTGTACGCCGAACACAGGCACGGCTAGACACAGGAACAATTTTATACGGAGACACAGAACTCTCAACTGAAGTAAACATAAAAAAAATCACAAGTGGTCGTGTATAAGCTCAGTCAGTTGATTCTGTGTAAACTTCAGTTTTTGGTAATTACACAATTATATCGACTTAACATAATATAAATAACATGCAAAAATCTTAAATTTGATTTCATACTCTTCTTTCTATCTCTGTCTAAATATCTCCCATCTTGAGTTATCACTTTTCAACTTGTTGTTCTTCCTGTCAGACCTAGGATTTACTTTTCCTTCTCTTCACTGCAAGGACTTACTTATCTGTTTCTCCATGTTGAAGTTCATCACTTCATTTGAATCCTTTTCCGTTATTTATTCATCTTTCTCTTCCTCAAGTATTTGAAATGTCTTTGTTTTACCTCATATCGCTTATTTACCTCATATCATTGAAAGTTTATCAGTGTCAATTTTCACTCTTTTTCTCTTCTTGGGTGCTTTCTTCAGTTTCAGTTCCACAGTTGTTTTCACTACAAGATGGTCACTTGCGATGTCTGCGTCTCTGTATACTTTTATGTTCCTTACTGATTTCTTAAACTTCGATTCCTGTTGATTAATGTGTGGTCTATTTTTTGTGTTTCCATCTGGTGATATACAGGTCATATTGAGCATGTCCTTGTGTGATCACAAGATTGTTCATTACACAGAAATCACATTTCCTTTCCCCATTGTCGTTCCTCTTACCTGCTCCATGTCTTCACACACTGCTCTATATGGCCCTTGTCCACCTCATCTGCTCCATTAGTGTCATGATAATGTGTAACTTGACAGTTTGTAGTTTGAGATGACCCCTTCAGTTCTACTTTATTACTGTACATGTAGCTGATCACGTGATTGAGTGTTTCCTGTTTAAGCCATGCATGAATAAACGCTGAAGTACAAGCTTCGGTTTTGATCGTTATTTCGAGCACGATAACGAGACATGGTGTCAGAAGTGCAGAAGCCATAGCCTGGTAAGATGTTACAACATGACTACAAACGGTTATGTGCATGTTGCGCACATTAAAGCGAGAAAAATAACCTCAAATTGATAGTTTAGTGTCGTAACCACGTGTATTGGATTCAGTCAATAATCCAATATGGCGGACGAACTTGAACAACCGCCGCAGCAAGCAGCAGCTGCACCTCCGTTTGTTCCTACGTTAATTCCCCTACCACCAAGTTTAGATTTGAAAGGTAGCAATTTGAGTACAACTTGGAAGAAATTCAAGCGTATGTGGGACAATTACGAGATTGCTAGTGGGTTGATTACGAAGCCTATGAACCTCCGTACTGCCACACTTTTGACCTGCATTGGTCCCGATGCATTCGATATATTTGATGGATTGACCTTTGACTCTGAGGAGGATAAGAAGGAAATAGATATTGTCTGTCAGAAGTTCGAAACTTTCTGTGTTGGTCGTACTAATGTCACGTATGAACGTTATATGTTTAACAAGAGGGAACAAGAACCCAATGAGAGGATTGACTCCTATGTAGCGACATTAAGGTCCCTAGCGAAAACTTGTAAATTTGAAGCACTAGAGGAAGAGATGATACGAGATAGAATTGTCATAGGAATACGTAATAATGCCTCCCGTAAGAAATTATTACAGGAACCAGAGTTAACCTTACAGAAATGCATTGATATATGTAGAGCTAATGAGAAGTCAGAATCTCAAATGAAGGTATTGGAAGAAGTCCAAGCTGTTAAATGTAAGGGAGATAATCACAAGGTTGGGACTAAGGCTAGTTTCAAAAACACAGGTTCAAAACCTAAAGGTGAGAGTCATGTTGATTGTCAATATTGTGGTACATCACACACACCACGGAAGGAACTTTGTCCGGCGTGGGGAAAGAAATGTGCTAAATGTGGCACAATGAATCATTTTGCACGTAAGTGTAAGAAGAGTGACAGAACGAGAAATCGACGTGCTCGTGTTCATACAGTTAATGATGAATATGTGGATACAGATGTGAGTCCGAATGAATTTGTATTCAATTTCACAACAAGTGATTCCAAGCTCAAGAAAACACTTTATGCTCTAATGACTATAAATGGTTATAGTGTTGAGTTTCAGCTAGATTGTGGGTCTACTGTTAATGTTATTCCCGAGTCATTGTACAAACAGTTATTTTGTGATCTTAGCAAGCTGAGTGATACAGATATAACTCTGATTATGTTTAATAAAACCGAGACAAAGCCGGTAGGTAAGCGTCGTCTTACAATACGCAATCCAAAGAACAAGAAGAAGTACAATGTTGAATTTGTTGTGGTACCTGGTAAAGTGAACCCTATACTTGGATCTAGGGCAATACAAGCGATGAAGTTAGTCACTGTTAACCAGAATCAATTTATGAGTGCTAGAGAATCTGGACAAGAGAGTCTGCAAGTTATTACACAACAGCCAACTGGTAAGACTAAGAGTTTAACTATTACTGATATTGAGACCGAGTTTGGCGACATTTTTGAAGGTCAAGGTTATCTGAAGGGTAAACTTCACTTAGAGATTGATAAGTCAGTCATGCCTACGAAAATACCTACACGACGTGTACCTGTATCAATGAAAGGACCATTGAAGAGTGAGCTGAAGCGCTTAATGGATTTAGGTATAATTACTCCTGTCAATCAGCCGACTGATTGGATTTCATCCCTTGTAGCTGTTAAGAAGCAGAACGGAAACTTACGATTGTGCATTGATCCAAAACCGTTGAATAAGGCATTGAAGCGAAATCATTACAATACGCCAACTATTGATGAGATATTGCCTCAACTCAATAAAGCAAGAGTGTTTACAGTTGTTGACACAAAGAATGGATTTTGGCATATTCAGTTAGATGACGAGAGTAGCCATTTGACAACTTTTGGAACCCCATGGGGAAGATATCGTTGGTTGCGGATGCCTTTCGGTATATCGCCAGCGCCAGAAGAATTTCAGAGACGTTTAGATGATGCACTTCAAGGTCTGTCAGGTGTAAAAGCCATACATGACGATATAGTGGTATATGGTTGTGGTGACAAATGATACAGAAGCTATGCGAGACCATGACGCTAAGTTACATGCTTTGTTCGTTAGATGTCGTGAACAGAACATTAAGCTTAACAAGGACAAGTTAAAGCTAAGATTGTCATCTGTCAACTATCTGGGCCATATTATATCTGCTGAGGGACTCAAGGTTGATCAGTCAAAAGTCAAGGCTATCACAGAGATGCCACATCCTACAGACAAAGCTGGAGTACAGAGACTTTTAGGAATGGTCAATTTTCTGCAGAAATTTACTCCAAATTTGTCACAAGTAACAGATCCTATTCGTGATTTGATCAAGGATAAATCTACTTTTAAGTGGGAAGACCATATTCATGGTGAAGCATTTAGGCAAATACAGGATATTTTGTCAAGAGCGCCAGTGTTAGCGTATTTTGATCCGTCGAAACCGACTATTCTACAATGTGATGCGTCCGAGAAAGGTCTGGGAGCGTGTCTGATGCAGAATGACCAACCTATTACTTTTGCGTCAAGATCATTGACTAGTTCAGAGCAGAACTACGCGCAAATCGAGAAGGAGTTACTCGCTGTGCTTTTTGCGATGGAAAGATTTGAACATTATACATATGGTCGACATGTAGTAGTAGAATCGGACCATAAGCCATTGGAGATTATCTGTAAGAAAAGTCTTATAACTGCTCCGAAACGCCTTCAGAGAATGTTATTACGTCTCCAGAAGTTTGATTATGACATAATCTACAAGACAGGAAAAGAGATGTATTTAGCCGATACGCTTAGCCGTGCGTATTTACCTGAGATGGAACAGACAGTCAAGGATGACATTATATTTGAAATTGCTGTGTCAGAGCAACGTTTGATAAAACTCAAGGATGCTACAGAAAGTGATGAAACTTTGCATTCACTTAAAGCTGTTATTCAAAAAGGATGGCCAGAGAGAAGTAGTCTTAGTAGTGATCTACAGTGCTATTATAATTTTCGTGATGAATTAGTGATACAAGATGGACTAGTACTGAAAGGTGATCGAGTTGTTATTCCTGTCAGTATGCGACAAGAAATGATTGAGAGAGCTCATTCAAGTCATGTGGGAATCCAAAATAGTCTACGTAGAGCGCGTGAAACAATATTTTGGCCGAACATGTCAAGAGATATTGAACAGTATATTCAAAGATGCGAAGTGTGTAATTCTTATAGTGTTGAGCAAAGGCGAGAACCTCTGATAACTCACGAGATACCAAATCGACCTTGGGAGAAATTAGGTTGCGATTTATTTGAACTGGAAGGTTATCATTATTTGATAACTGTGGACTATTACTCCGATTTCTTTGAAGTAGATCGTCTACATGATAAGACGTCAGGGGAGATAACTCGTAAACTCAAAGCACACATGTCACGACATGGAATACCAGATGTACTAGTATCTGACAACGGACCGCCGTTCAATAGTCGAGATTTCCAAAACTTTGCAGATACGTATGAATTTGAACATGTTACTTCATCTCCGTTATATCCGCAGTCAAACGGGAAAGTAGAAAACGCCGTTAAAATTGCTAAACGTTTGATGAAGAAATCAATTATGGATAGATCCGATCCATATTTAGCGTTATTAGATTGGAGAAACACTCCGACTGAAAATATGGATTACTCATCTGCGCAACGTTTATTTGGACGAAGGACGAAAACTCTACTTCCGACTTCTAGTAATTTGTTGACTCCAGAAAATGCTGCACATGTGAAGGACTGTTTAGTAAACAGGAAAAGGAAAGTCTACATATTACTATAATACCAGTAAAGGAGTGAAAGAGTTGCCTACTCTGAAACCTGGAGAGTGTGTACGTATTCGACCGCATGGAAAACGTAAAACATGGGATAAGGGCCGTGTCGAGAAACAAGTCAATGTCAGATCATATGAAGTCAGAACGGAAGATAGTCAAGTCTACAGGAGAAACCGGAAACATTTACGTCAAACACCCGAATTATTCATTGATCGGAATGATATTCAAATTCGTAGATCTGATGATACATGCGATAGGCAGATGCAGTCTAATCGGAATGTTGAGCGGTTAGTTGAACCAGCAACACAATGTGATACACATTCATCGAGACAACCTATAATTGATGATATTGTTAGTAGTCGAAACAGTGTTAGTGTTGATTTGTGTCCTAGTCAAACTGAGTCATTGCCTGTGCCTGAGAGAAGATATCCGCAGAGACAAAGAAACCGACCGCCTAAGTTCAAGGATTATCATGTTGATTTGAAATAGAGTGATCATACTGTGTTGAGGCATAAATAATCCCTGTATGATTACTAGGGTCACATAGACTCTGAGTGTCTAGTATATAGTGTTTATTTTTGTTGTGCATAAAGTAATGCTATTATTGATAATTCATTTAATGATAAATGACAGTTAAAGTGAATATTCAGCTATTCCAGTGAAATTCTAATTTCTAATAGTAATGTGTTATGGACATTGACTCTACTTTTAAACTGTAGAACTGTGAACTCTGAGAACTGAACTGTGAGAACTGTAATGCGAATATCAGTGATTTAAATACATAAAGATAATTGCTTTGATAATTAGATAACTTCTATCTTAAGAAGGGGGATGTCATGATAATGTGTAACTTGACAGTTTGTAGTTTGAGATGACCCCTTCAGTTCTACTTTATTACTGTACATGTAGCTGATCACGTGATTGAGTGTTTCCTGTTTAAGCCATGCATGAATAAACGCTGAAGTACAAGCTTCGGTTTTGATCGTTATTTCGAGCACGATAACGAGACAATTAGTAGATGAATATACATGGATGACCGTCGGTTTGATGCGTTTCGCGTTAAATCTGACCGTGATGATCCACTCGTTTACAGGTGGCCAGTTTATCAAGGATGCTGTTGCTGCGGTTTTGGTCATCATGATTACTTCACGTCCCAAATCAATTACTCTCTGTCCAGTGCAGAGTTACTCCCTGACCCAGTCCACTTCCTGTCACTTATCCCAAGGATATCTATACCTGTAATTTCACCTCTCTCTATATCTGTGCTGCTCTTCCTGGTGCAAACATTGTTCTGACATTCCAGTTCCCAAATATGAACTTGGTCCTTGGGTCGACAAATGGCATAACCGATCTCCGAGTTTCCTTTCGGCCTTCATTCACAAGTGTCATACTTCCTTCCCGTTCTGTTTTTCCCAGGTTAGGAATCGGTACCTCTCAAAGGCTTTATGGTTTTTCTTGAGTCTTTGTGATTTCAGTAATCAGATAGTTTTTCCAGTATCAGGTGATTTTCCCAATGTCCAAGGTCCTTAGACGGACGGATTTGATTTCCTGTCGCGATTTTGCTTCTCTCCGACGATTGCATTGCTAATGAGCTCCATCTGCCCGATTTTCCTCTCCAAGGGGGTTTTAGTGGCTCAACAGCCAAGATTTGAATTCAAAGTTTTATCTGTCTCCTCGGAGGTTTAGTTGTTTCCAGCGTGATTAGTCTAACCAGCTCCGAAAATCACCCTTTCTGCAGATACACACTGTTGTAGTCCTGTAGTGTGATACGATAAGCAAGACACAAACATACACAGTTGGCGACCAGTTTTCAAACGTGGAAGAGAGAACCCGATTACAATGTATCCAGATAAAGTCCATCCGCTTTCAGCAAATAAATAAATTATCAGTTGGGTGTATTCATTGGAAAATTTAGATTGTTCTGTTTCACTATTTTGGCTATTAACTCGAAAAGTATGTTCAGTACGCAACTACCTCAAAACGTCTAAGTGTCAAAGTTATCAGGTGGCTTCTAATTGAAGTTTTTTTCCATTAATTCTTTAATATTGTCTATAAAACTATCAGAAATAGAAAAAAAATAGTGTGCAGCAATCTCTTCACCTCTCAAATAAAGTCAACAGACAAAAACTGTCAGCTAGTCTCCATAAGGAAGCTTTTTCCCATTTTAAGTGTATTTTTAACGCTTTTTTTTTACTATTTGCTTGAAACTAATCACAGAAAGGGTAGAAACAAAAATGTTCAGCATGCACCGATCTCCGAAATTTTCCACAGTTTTTCATTGAATAATTGAATGAATTTGTCATTAATTGTCGATATATTGACTTTATAGATTTCGAAAAGGCCTTAGACTGTACATTGAGACAGACTTTTGCTTATCATGAAATTATATGGAATACCAGCAAAGATATGTGGATCCATAAAAGCACTCTACCATAATATTGAATGTGCTTTGATGGATGAGGAAGAGATAACGGATTGATTTAGGATTGAGACTAGCGAAAAACAGGACTGCAATTTGTACAGATTTCTATTTTTCCTTGTCACCGATTAGATAATGAGGAAAACCGTGAAGAGAGATTGGAACGGGATACGATTGGATCTTCCAATGAAGCTATATGATTTGGATTATGTAGGTGATGTATAACACCCATTTTATCCACCAAACAACAAATTTGTTTTTACCCTAATTTTTTTCTTACAAAACAATGGCTTTGGTGTTATGGGTATAATATACATATACTAGTATATACTACAGAAATCGGTCAACATAACAAAATTCGCCGCATGTACAGAACTGAAAATGGACATCAACAAGTGTACGAATGCATAAATGCCAGAAGTGATTAAAACATCAAGCTGAACAACATATCAATAAAGGACGTTGACAGCTTTGAATACCAGGGAGCAAATGTTTCAAATGTAGGAGGATGTACAGTAGACCTTAACAACCGCGTACCAAAAGCAAGAAACGCACTAGACTTAAAACATTTGGAGCGCCAACAACATCAGACGAAATATCAAGCTAAGACTATACAAGTCACTAGTACTAACAGTGTTGATGTATGAATCAGAGATATGGGAATGAGTATAGGTGATGAGAAGAAAATTAAAACATCCCAAAATAAATGTTTGCGAAGAAGTATTGGAGAGAGAAGGAATAGAGAAAGTTAGTGATTAGAAGGTGGAGGTATATCGGACATATCTCCAGGAAAGAAATAAACAACGATTCCATAACAGCACTAACATGGTTCCCAGATGCAAGCGAAAACGTGGTAGACCAACGTCAACCTTGCTACGCACTGTAGAAAATATATAGTCAACAGCAGGGTGCAATACTAGTACATGGAGAGAAGCGCGGGCTACTGCAAATAAAAGGGAGGTGTGGAGACAGACTGGTGGTATTATGTGCCACCCGACACGAAGTGGATAGATGAAAGTGATGTGTATTTGTGTTGAGGAACAGAATAATTTGTGTTCATTTATAATATGTCAACAATTAAGAAATATAGTCTGAAGTTATATTAACTAAGTATCTCGAATTTTGCGTCTTTTGTCAACCGAGTGTAGAAAGACAGTCAGACATACAAAATATAAAATATATTCAATATTTATTCATTTTTGTAACAAATCATACAGCTGCTTAAAGAAAATAGATAATGGAAAGAAATGTAATATTTAAATGAAAATCAGACAGGGCAAGAACTGTTACGACTGTAGATATAAACACTTATTACTAAAGAACATGGGATTTGTAGATCAATGTAGACCAGCAAACAAATTTGACCTGGGCCACGCATAATAAAAGTTAAGAACTTATTCAAGTCTGAAAATATTTTCAAACTTTCACTGCTCAGCCAATCAGATTGCAGTATTTTCCAAAGTTGAGTAAAAGTTTAAGACTCGAGTAATTCTTAAGATTTATGGTGTAGGGTCCAGGTTCAAGTATAAGGTTTGTCCAGCCGATCTGTAGAAGAATATGGAAGGGTAGAAGCGAGTGACAGCTTGCATTGAAAATAATGTTGTTGTTTTTTTATTTTACTAACCATTCACATTGGACTCTGGCAGTTCTTGAGCTTGTCTGACAGGAGTCAAAATGCCATAATCTTTTCAAAGGAATATTCCAAAGTCTAAGAATACCCTTAATTTGACCTACCCAGGTAAACAAAATTCGTGATAACATGTTGCTCAATATGACTTAAATTCTTAAACATGAGTGATATTAAAAATTTATGCCATTGGTTTCTTGGAGATGGAGATATAGCAAAAGCTGTGGTAAAGAAGATAAGCCCTATACATTGGTTGCGACTGGCTCCCAGGATAAATCAAACCGATACAGGAATGCATTCAGCAGGAGTATGTAGGTTTAATAACGTGAAACCATTGAACATAATATGTCAATAGATCTGTCAGACTGGCTCTTAAGATTGAAGAAATACCAATGAATAATCGAAACTCCAAGTCCAATAGAATACGACAAATTAGGTATGGTCTCAACATGAAAAATAATTGCGAATCCCAACCGGGATGGGACCAGGTGTCCATAAGGAGTCAGTGTCCCCCATTAGCATGCCACACAACCGTCAAATGTTACATGGAAACAGTCTAGAGTAACTGTTTAGACAGGTAGATGTAAATTCCATGAGGTTTGTTTGTTTATTGTTGTTTAACCTCACACTCAAAAATATTTCACTCATATGGAGACGTCACCAAATGCCGGTGAGGGGCTTCAAATTTTGGCCTATGCTCGGCACTTACGGCCATTGAGCAGTGAGGGTTCTTTAACGTGCCGACACCTACTATGACACGGTACATCGGTTTTTACTGTCTCATCCGAAGGACAGAAAACCAACCTGCCGCCGTCTGGACTCGAACTCACGATCAAAGAGTTGAGCACGCTACCGACTGAGCTACCCATGAGGCAGTCTAATGTAAGCACTAATGTTGAACTTTGTACTAAGATCAATTTTACTGTATCTAATAAGTTTGGCTCTGGTAGGAGCAATTAGTATACCCGCAATATCGGTAACATCGTCATAGTAACGGTCTCTTCAACAACCCATTAACCCCTAAAGATACATTTGGACTTGCCATATGTCATTGATTTAATGAGTTAACATCATTTTTGCAGGAATCTGTATCATTTTTCAATCCAAAGTTCAAGTACTACAGATATTGTGAAAAGGTCTAGTTAGAAATTGTCATTACCTTTTTGTTGTCTTTCAGATGCTAAATACAAAACTATGAAGTGATTTCACAAGTGGTTTGAGAAGTTTAAAATGTTCAGATAATTTGACTCATGCCAAACACCTTCACATATAAATGTGACATTTTTAACATTTACTAGCAACAGAAAATGAAACAGAAATTCCATATAAATAAAACCACATGAAAAGTTTTATACTGAATATCTATATTTTGGCTTAAATTGTTTCATAATCAAAGGTATAATATATATTTTTTTGTGTGTTACCATCGGGCAATCTACCAATGCGGGCCATCTCTTTGACGGATTTTGGCTATACGTTTAGATTTATTATTTGGCTCAACTGATGAAGTCTAATTGACAGAAACGATCGTCTAGAGCATTATAACTTTGGTATCATTTTTATAACATCTATCTACTGATGCGGGCTATTTGGTATGATTTTTCTATACAGCAGCCGAAAATATGCAGGAAATTGTGGTAAACTTGTCATAGATAATTGAATAAGTTAAAATCCTCTTTCTTTTATGTTAATTGTATTGCACACGAGTAACACACGAGATAATACTAAAATGTTTCACAGCGACTCAGAGGACACTGAGTTCGGTGGTTGGTATGATAAACATACATGTATGTTTACTTTGTGGTGAAATTGGTGCTTCTACAAATAAATGATAATTATTTACATGTTCATACATTGTATATTTTCTTGTTAAACATTTTTTTAGTATTAAACTTAAATCAAAATAATACAAAAAAATCCAGATAGCCTGCATCGACAATAGCCAGCAGAACAATATTTTCCAGGAAATAATTATATAATACATTAATTAATTGTATAATCATTTTGCAATACGTAGAAAATTACAATTTATAGTTGGTCTCAGTTTCAAAAGTTGAAAGTGTATGAAAAAACCTGTAACAAATGTCAAAGAGCTAGCTCATAAAGTTGTGTCTCTGACCCAAAATTGAACTATACCTATTCATAAATAAAAGATAAAGCTCATATACCATGGGAATCGATAGATGGACACACATTCTAACTTGGACAAGAGGAAAGCTATATACTACTGTATTTAAAAAGGAAGGGTTTTTTATACCCCTATCTAAAGAAAGGCAAGCGAGGTGGTGGGTGGGGTGCATGGTTAAAGACATACCGTGTACAAGTATTCATTGAATGACGATGTATCTGTGTGTGTATGATTTGAACTGATTTAGATGTATGATAGATACTCGGTAATCAAGAGCAAACATGTAACTATTCTATACATACACATATATATTAATTTGTTTAATTATTGGATTCTTCCACAAGTTTTTTAAAAGTTCCTATTGATGAATCACGATGAGAATTTTTTGTTCCAAAGTGATTCCTGAAAAAAAGAGAAATACAAAGATATCATTACATAGGAGATACACAGTACATCTATGTATGCAATGATTAAAAAGCAAAACCAAATATATTCATTATCGTATTATAAAATTACAACAGACAAATGATTATATTATATTTCAGACACAGTTTAGCATAAATGGAATGAATTCATCTATTTCAGTATCATGTGCAAGCGGTATTTGGTGCTTTCTGCCATTATACAGAAACAGGAAGCTTCTATTAAGAGACATCTAGTGGCAATATTCCCAATGGCTTATTAAATTACCAAGCAAGATAACTCTGGTGTAAATTCATTACATCCTCTTTTTTCTATGTGAACTAATAATTGTGAAATAATAAGATTTGTGCTGCAATTAAAGTTTTTGTGAGTGATAAAAAAACAACAACAAACAAATCTAGTGTATGACAGTGTTTTATGTACTTTCATATGTTTTATTACTTTGACAGTACTACTAACTTCTCTGTCGTCCTTTTTTATGATAAAACATGGGACTTGGTCAACAATTTATAAACATGTACTTCTCTACCTTTGGCGTACTATACATATCTATAAAAGATACATAGTGAACTGATTACATAAATGTTAAAAATACTTATCAGATGTTTGCACTATAATAAAGTCACTAATAAGAATACCACAATTTTTATGAAAACTCAAATGTCACGAAACAAGTAATTTAACCAACAGTAACCCAAACTAATTTGTGCTCAAGGAATACACAATTCATTTATTTATGAAAAATTAAATATGTAAATGAGCTGATATCATCATACTCCTCATTATTATCAACAACAACAACAACAACAACAACAACAAATATATTGAATTGGCAGAGAAATATATAAAAACCTTACCAGCGATTCAAGAAAATGAACAATTTATACAATTCTTTCCTTCTCTGAAATCCAGAGCTCTTGGGCAAGATTTTGTGGTAGGCATTGAAAAAAGATGTATCGAAGACAACTTCATACATGCTTGGAAAAACCAGATCATACTCTGAATGCCCATAGAAACAAGCAGGATCAAACACAACTGAAAAAGGTAGATTTATTTTATGTCAGAAAGACATCATGACATAAAACCAAGTATTATATACGATATGTCTAAAATGAATTAGATGCATACGAAAAACACTTTGTCCCCGAAGAGCTATGCCATTCAAATAGAAATTTAAGTCCCATAACTCTGGTAAGTATTGTTATAATGTTTGATTGATATAATTAAAGCATCATCCCAAATTTGGCTTTATTTACAAAACTAGGTCTTTAGTCTTTTCCTGGGTACATTGTAACCATGTTGTCATCTCAACCATTTAAAACTGCCCCCCACCATATAGCTGAAAAGTTGTGGCATAATGGAGCAGAATTTAACAGAATGTTAAATGTTAATAAAAGATCAAAATCCACCCCCTGCCGTTCCCCTGCCTCTTCAACCTCATGGGCATGAAAAGATGTAACTTACCAACCAAAAATGACAGATTGCCCTTTTGATACAGAAAAACAGACAGCTCCCCAATTTCCCCTCAGACATCCTGTACCCATCTATATTCTTTAGTTTTACTGAACCTTTCTTCCTTGAAGTTATTATCTGTTATTTTCCAAAATATTTGTAATCAATCGACAACAGAATAATTAAGAGCAGTTCTCTGTAAGCACCAAAATCCTGTGGCACATATGAAAAAATTTCCATGGTAACAATAATATTGAACAATAAAAAAGACCCGTATTTTGTGTTTATGTACTGACCCAATCATATTCTGAAAGTTTCAGCCAAATCCGAGTTGGTGAGTGTCGGACCCCTATGTTAATTTTTTTGTGCTTACAGAGAATTGCTCTTAATTTGTTCTTACCTGTTCACAGGTATAGAGACTAATAATAATAATGAGAAATAAATGTCAAAATATCAAAATATCTAATAAATTTAGGCAATAATAAATATGCTTAGAAGTTATGAAATACATTTCATTGATTTCCTTGTTATGAATATTAATCAGAGTATATATTAAACATCAAAGCCAACAGGACACATTTATATAAGTTGTATGTATAATGTATTTGTTAATTGTTATAAAGTATTGAATTTATATTATAAAAAATATATGTTGCTGAAATTGCATTCATTAGTATATTTCAAAAGTATGTATAAACGTATATATGTACATAAGCTTGTAGGATGTTTCTGTAAGACCACCCTAAATGAATTCTATGTTTAATGTCTGCCATCCTCATAGGTTTTGAAACAACTGTTGAAATAAAAAAAACCCAAAAAACAGACAAACAAAAATTTCTTAAAATCCAGAATTATGTGTCTGCTATATCATTCTCTAGTACTATAACTGTTTCCCAATCCTACGCTAATCCAACAAATCATAGACAAAATCACTTACCTCTCCAGTGAGACTAATTGAAGGGACATGAAGATAAAGTTCTCAGATTGATCTCAGATTTATTCTAATTTCTTTTTTTTTCTTTTTTTTTATACCAAGATGGCATAATACTTTTATCAAAAATTGTTTGAAAAATGTGTTTGTTTTTTATTTTCCTCCCTGGTAAGTTTGAATATTCAACCTGGACATTTAACATAGAATTTATTTAGTGCAGCTTAAGTATCATATTGTCATTGTCATGGTATGTATATGAAGAGATGTTTGTTTATGTTTGAACACTGTTTATCATATATAGTTATCACTAACTGAATATTGTTGTAAGAAGTCTGAATCCAAGAAACCCAACCATGGTAGACTATACATATGGACAATAGAATTTTTCAAAAAAAAAGAAAGAAACAATGACAGGAATGATATGGACTGACATTTTAAAAATAAATTTACTTGTCACATATGTAATGACTGCCATCTATACAAGTACCTGGTTCATCTACAGTTTCCCCAACATTTCCTTCCCACAGATCTCCATGTAGCAAAGCAGGCTTTATATCAAGTCCTTGGAAGAATTCTGGTAACTTGAGCTGGAGTTGTGACCATAATTCTGAGGCTTCTCTGTCACCATACTACAAAGTCGTATGTATATGTACTTTGTGGCTTAATTGCTATTCCCCCCAACATCAGTTTCTATTTAAGAAGATTGATTAAGGACAGGTTTACCTGCTTGTACTGACTTACGTCATAAACTTGCATGCCATACCTGTATATGACTTAAGATTCTTAGTATATGCTATATTTCAGATGTTGTATTACGGTACTTTGTCATGTATTCAAGCAAAAATGATCTTGTTTTGAACTATATTGAAATTAATGTTGTGGTTAAGAAGACAAGTTGAGATCAGTTTATCAGTTTACCCCCAGTTTATTGGGGGGTATAATTTGTTGGTGTGAGGTGAGCTTTGTAATCTTTGATTACTCCTTGTTTCAAATAAGAAGCCCTTAAAGGATCTACAAAACCTTTGAACAAATCTGAGAGAGATAAAATAAGTGTTAAAAAAGAGACTATGCTTACGTCTTTTTCTATTAGGTCCATCTGCAGCTGGATTTTTTTCGCAAAAAATGTCTGAAAAAGTACACCAAAGGCCTGTAAGCAGATGTACGTGTGAAACCTGACTAAAAAAATAAAAATGTGAATCAAACAGACAACATAATACTGTACTGCTGACAACATGATACTGTGTACACATAAATACTACTGACAACATAATACTGTGTATACATAAACACTACTGACAACATGATACTGTGTACAAATAAACACTACTGACAACATAATACTGTGTATACATAAACACTACTGACAACATGATACTGTGTATACATAAACACTACTGACAACATGATACTGTGTACATATAAACACTGCTGAGAACATGATACTGTATATACATAAACACTGCTGACAACATGATACTGTGTATACATAATCACTGCTGACTGTACACATTAACACTACTGACAACATAATACTGTGTACACATAAATACTGCTGACAACATGATACTGTGTACTCATAAACACTACTGACAACATGATACTGTGTATACATAAACACTGCTGACAACATGATACTGTGTACACATAAACACTGCTGACAACATGATACTGTGTACACATAAACACTGCTGACAACATGATACTGTGTACACATCAACACTGCTGACAACATGATACTGTGTACACATAAACGCTGCTGAGAACATGATACTGTGTACACATAAACGCTGCTGAGAACATGATACTGTGTACACATAAACGCTGCTGAGAACATGATACTGTGTACACATAAACGCTGCTGAGAACATGATACTGTGTACACATAAACGCTGCTGAGAACATGATACTGTGTACACATAAACGCTGCTGACAACATGATACTGTGTACACATAACGCTGCTGACAACATGATACTGTGTACACATAAACGCTGCTGACAACATGATACTGTGTACACATAAACGCTGCTGACAACATGATACTGTGTACACATAAACGCTGCTGACAACATGATACTGTGAACACATCAACACTGCTGACAACATGATACTGTGAACACATAAACACTGCTGACAACATGATACTGTGTACACATAAACACTGCTGACAACATGATACTGTGTACACATCAACATTGCTGACAACATGATACTGTGTATACATAAACACTGCTGACAACATGATACTGTGTACACATAAACACTGCTGACAACATGATACTGTGTACACATAAACACTGCCGACAACATGATACTGTGTACACATAAACACTACTGACAACATGATACTATGTATACATAAACACTCCTGACAACATAACACTAAATTGTACACAAATATATTGCTGACAACAACCACATTAACACTGCTGAGAACATGAATATGCAGGTACAAATGAATTCTATAGGTCTACATAAATAACATTGACACAATAGAATTATACTGAATATTACTGTCAAGATGACAATATTTGCTAATACTTCCAACAACATGACTTACCATCCAGTCAACTTCCCATGTGTTGTCCTGGGCAATAAATCCACAGCAAGTGGCAACATCAAAACCAAACTTGTCAACATACTTGTAATATTCACTCCTACCCACAAACCCTGCACTCTGCTTTGCTTTGCTTTCCAACTCTGCATTCAGAATGTGAAGCCTGCAAAGATATGACAACTTAAAGCTTATAAATATACTTTTTTATGTTAAGGACAAAAAACATGTAATAGTCTGATATGCATAGAGGTCAATGTCAAGGCAATATAGAAAATGTTTAAAAATTGTAAAAATAGGTCAATATTTGTGTTTAAAATTGCAATGTGACAGATTTTTATATTTCATAAATGTTTTGGAATTATGTCCGGTATAGCTTTAGACCTTTTCACTATAAAGTATGCATTCCTACGAATTTCACCTGTGCACGAAAACTTTTTTCGTACCTAGAATAAATCTTACCCAATGAAAGACAAATCATACACAGGGTGCGATTTGTATTTCAACGGGTAGGATTTGTCTTGGGTACAAACGTTTTGGGCACGGAACTCCTTGTTGCTGTCTGGAACTGTTTGTAGAAGTTTGTAAAAATTTGTAGGAGTGCAGTTATTGTGATAAGGTCTATTTTTCAAAAACATGTATATGTAATACAAGGTATTGGTCAATTAAGTTCTAGATAATCTAGAAATACTCAATACTGTAAAGGGGAAGTGACACTTGTATATATCGACCTCCTTAGGGACACAAGAAAACCAGTCTTTATAGGGAGGTGGTCTTTATATGGAGGTGGATCTATACACAAATTGGGGACAGCAAAAAACGATCTTTATACACAGGTGGTTGCTAAAGCAGGTTTTACTGTATATTCATGGTGTTGATAAGTCTTTGAATTTAAGAAACACTATAAAGACCACCTGGTCCAAAGACCGTTTTTTGCTGTCCCCAATAGTACCATTTGTGTACATATCAACCATTTTTGTAAAGACCACCTCCCATTAAAAACTGGTTTTGTTGTGCCCCTAAGGGGGTCTTTATATACAAGTTTCATTGTAGGCTACACTAATTTTGGTATTATGTGTGTCTATATTCATGTACATCAAGGTATTTTCATTGGAAAATTAATGATCAAATTATGTTGATGTGAATGAAAATATTTAGAAAGTTTGACTAAAATAAGTTATAAAATTGTAAAAAGGAAAATCATACAAACCGAGCCATTAATTCTCCTAATTTTTCTGAAAAATTGTTTAACTTTTTAAAGTTGAGATATTCCATTATGAGGAAAGATCCTCCATCTGGGTGATCCAACACCTACATGAATAATCAAAGTTCAAAAAGAAAATTGATGTAATGTACTGTATATAAGTACTTTGTGTGTCATAAAATGATTTGAGAAACAGAAACAATACTACAGAAAGCTGAATAGTAGAGTCTTATATAAAGTAATCTGAATCATGTACACAATTATCTGAGTCATATAAAGTAATATGAATCATGTATACATTATCTGAGTCATATAAAGCCATCTGAATCATGTACATGTACATAGTTATACAAGTTATATAAAGTAATCTGAATCATGTACACAATTATCTGAGTCATATAAAGTAATCTGAATCATGTATACAATTATCTGAGTCATGAGTCATATAAAACCATCTGAATCATGAACATGTATATAGTTATACAAGTTATATAAAGTAATCTGAATCATGTACAGTTATCTGAGTCACATAAAGTAACCTGTACCATGTACACAATTATCTGAGTCATATAAATGTAAAGTCATCTGTGTGCTTTCAAAGTCAGATGATATACATCATTATCTGAATCATAAATAAATGTACAGTTATTGAGTCATATAAATTTATCTAAATTGTGTACATAGTATAAAATTCATAAAAAGTAATCTGAATTATGTACACAGACATACAAGTGAAATAAAGTAAACTGAATCATGTAAACAGTTATCCAAGTCATACAGAGTCTACTGAATCATGTAAAACAATCTGTGTAGGCCTATTTACAAAGTGATATAAGATACCTTAGGGACATACAATACTCAATGTCCGTAACATATATCTGAGTCACATACAATATTCAATGCCCCATACAGATATTTGAGTCACATACAATACTCAATGTTTGTAACAGATACCTAAGTGACATATAATACTCAATGTCTCATACAGATATCTGAGTCACATACAATGCTCAATGTCCCTAACACATATCTGAGTCACATAAAAAACTCAATGTCCCATACAGATATCTGAGTCACATACAATGCTCAATGTCCCTTAAATATATCTGAGTCACATAAAATACTCAATGTCCCATACAGATATCTGAGTCACATATAATACTCAATGTCCCATACAGATATCTGAGTCACATACAATGCTCAATGTCCCTAACATATATCTGAGTCACATACAATACCCAATGTCCCATACAGATATCTGAGTCACAAACAATACTCATGTCCCTAACAGATATCTGAGTCACAAACAATACTCATGTCCCTAATAGACACTTGAGTCACATACAATACTCAATGTTTCTAACTGATATCTGAGTCACATACAATACTCAATGTTTCTAACTGATATCTGAGTCACATACAATACTCAATGTCCTATACAGACATTTGTGTCACATACAATGCTAAATGTTGAATACAGACATTTGTATCACATACAATAGACATGGAGCAAAGAGTCTCAGTTACATACAGCTACATGTTTACATTTAGCAGCAACTTCAATCCTGGTCACAAACAGCAGCAATCTAAGTTACAAACAGCAAAATAATTTCAATACAACAACACCTGTTTATACACAGCAATATGAGTCACACACAACAATCTGTGTTTAGGCTTGTATGTGTGATGATATTTAGGTGTATGTATGATTGTGTTTAAGTAAGTGTATTTGTGATTGTGTTTAGGTGTATTTGTGATTGTGTTTAGGTGTATTTGTGATGGTGTTTAGGTGTATTTGTGATGGTGTTTAGGTGTATGTGTGATTGTGTTTAGGTGTATGTGTGATTGTGTTTAGGTGTATGTGTGATTAATTAGGTGTATTTGTGATTGTGTTTGGGTGTATTTGTGATTGTGTTTAGGTGTATTTGTGATGGTGTTTAGGTGTATTTGTGATGGTGTTTAGGTGTATTTGTGATGGTGTTTAGGTGTATGTGTGATTAATTAGGTGTATTTGTGATTGTGTTTGGGTGTATTTGTGATTGTGTTTAGGTGTATGTGTGATGGTGTTTAGGTATATGTGTGTGATGGTGTTTAGTTGTATTTGTGATGGTGTTTAGGTGTATGTGTGATTATGTTTAGGTATATGTGTGTGATGGTGTTTAGGTGTATGTGTGATGGTGTTTAAGTGTATGTGTGATTATGTTTAGGTATATGTGTGTGATGGTGTTTAGGTGTATGTGTGATTGTGTTTAGGTGTATGTTTGATGGTGTTTAGGTATATGTGTGTGATGGTGTTTAGGTATATGTGTGTGGTGTTTAGGTGTATGTGTGATTGTGTTTAGGTGTATGTGTGATGGTGTTTAGGTATATGTGTGTGATGGTGTTTAGGTGTATATGTGATTGTGTTCAGGTGTATGTGTGTGTGTTTATGTGTGTTTATTACATGTGTGACACAGAAGGTGCAGTTCATTATCCTCATTATGTTATTTACTTTGATTGGCTGTGGAACTCTAACAACATCCATTTCATGTAGGCACTGTAAACTTTTTAATTCTCCATCAAACATTAGGCGAGCCTGACAAAAAAACACAATATTACTTGTACATGTATGTAAGGTCATTCTACAGCAAAACCTGCTTTAGCGACCACATATGAATCAAGACCATCTGGTCACAAAGACTGTTTTGCTGTCCCTAATTGTACGTTTTGTGTACAAATCAACCTCTATATAAAGACCACCTCCAAATAAAAACCTTTTTTTTGTGTCCCTAAGGAGATTGTTATATACATGTTTCACTTTATAAAGAAGTATTTTAGTGGTAAAAGATTGAAACCATGATAACAGAGAAATATATAACAAATTACAATAATGTTTTAACAGAAAGCATTTCAAGTTAGAGTGGTCAATTTTATAGTTTTTAAAATTTATAAAAAAAATTTAAAATTTACTATATTTGACCCAATAAGTGCCCAGGGCACTAAAAAAATGGGGAAAATGGCTTAACGCTTATTGGGACCATTTAAGAGTCAAACTGACAGGAAACAGTTAATTTTTTTCATAGGACATAGTAGTAAAGTTGTTGTAGTTATTACCAAGGACACCTATCAACATTCTTCTGTTGCTTGGGGAAGGAAGGCTAAAGATAAACTGTTACTTACATTTTTCATATCTCCTCGTCAACCAGCTAGAAAAGATTCTTGATCAAGTGTTAAAAGAGGAGTAAATCTTAACTACATGTATAGGGGAGAGGCGCCTATAGGGACATGGGCACTTATGGGGTGGAATATGGTAGATTGATTGTCAAGCATTTATCCTGAGATTATAATTGTCTTTCATGACAGTGATCTCTCAGCACAGGTTCAACTGTACATTTACATAATTTTCAAAATTTTTTAAAATTACGGAACATACCTTAGATTTGTTGTTAACTTTAACAAAGATTTTCTCTCCATTTCCTTTGACATATGTGTGTCCCTCATTAATACAGCCACCTTCACTAGAACCAATATATTTCAATGATGCGTCATCCAGTTCTGTTTTTAATATCTCCTCCATTATCTATTATAAATATGACTTAGTTTATCTTTTTATAACAAATAGATCTACCTCTCAAATTATGAAAGCAATACTGAAGATTTCTGAAGTGATTACTGGGGAAAATAAGACTTTAAAAGTATCAAAGTTAATCATCAATTGTGTTAAATGTATTTTTGGATAAAATGGAGGTCTTGATCACCTATTAGAATTGAATGAAATGAGAAAATCTGAAAAAGCATAAAAACATATCTGATTTCTATGAAAAATATACTTGCATTATATATCCATGTAGATCACTCAGATGCAATTAGTTTTTCATTCATGCAGCTGTTCCAAAGAAGAAGGTTTTCAAAATGGGTAACCCCCTGGACCTATTTCACCCCACCCTGGATCCACCCGTGAGAAGATCTGGCCAAAAAACAGAAATTCGGTAAACAACTTTCAATACCTGCTTCCTATACAGATTTGTCAATGAAATATTAGACTCAGATGCTGTTGCAGACCATCGTAAAATACTATATACGTAACTGAATCATTCTTTCTGCACATTTACTAAAATGTTTTAATATTTTTTGCAAGACAAATTTGCAGTATGACAATTTTTTTTTCAACAAATCCTTCTTCATTTGAATTGTTTTCTGAGAAGTTAACATTGTAACAGGGTTATCTCCTCCACCATTAAAGACAGCCCACCTCCATTTATCTGAAAAATTATGGAGAGCCATTAGAGAATTTATTCCCTATTTTCTTTATATACAGTGAAACTTGTATATAAAGACCCCGGTAGGGACCCAACAAAGGCAGTCTTTATAGGGAGGTGGTATTTATATAGAGATTGATTTGTACACAAATGGTACTGTTGGGGACAGAAAAAGTGGTGGTCTTTATTCATAGGTGGTCCCTAAAGCAAGTTTTACTGTACTAAAATACCAGAACTTTTTAAATATTTATAAATCGATTTATTAATGTTAATTAATCAATTTATTAATATCAATAAATAAAATTCTTAACATCAAAAAATTTTCAATTAAATCCCCAACGGCTCTCTAGCAAGTTATTGAGGAATTTATTGCCTATTTTTTACATTAATTAATTGACTTTTTTAAAATTAAGAATTTGACACCCTACCTATGTAAAACATTGAATTGCTTGTCAATGCCATACTGCTCACGTTCAATTAAAGTGTTTATATGACTCAAATAAGGGTAACGTAAGGGGAAGTGATTTCTTAATATGAAAAAATCAATGCCATGTCTATGTTATGTTATCAGCTATTCCTTTGTCATGTTGTCAGCTATGACTATGTTATGTTGCTGGCAGTGTCTATGTTATGTTGTCATGCAGTGTCTATGTTATGTTGTCAGCAGTGTCTGTTATGTTGTCATGCAGTGTCTGTTATGTTGTCATGCAGTGAATATGTTATGCAGTTGTGCAGTGTCTATGTTATGTTGTCAGCAATGTTTGTTATGTTGTCATGCAGTGTCTGTTATGTTGTCATGCAGTGTCTATGTTATGTTGTGAGCAGTGTCTGTTATGTTGTCATGCAGTGTCTCTTGTTGTCATGCAGTGACTATGTTATGCAGTCAAGCAATGTCTATGTTATGTTGTCATCAATGTCTGTTATGTTGCCATGCAGTGTCCATTATGCTGTCATGCAGTGTCTATGTTGTTGTCAGCAGTGTCTGTTATGTTGTCATGCAGTGTCTGTTATGCAGTGTCTATGTTATGTTGTTAGCAATGTCTGTTATGTTGTCATGCAGTGTCCATTATGCTGTCATACAGTGTCTATGTTGTTGTCAGCAGTGTCTGTTATGTTGTCATGCAGTGTCTGTTATGTTGTCATGCAGTGTCTATGTTATGTTGTCAGCAGTGTCTGTTATGTTGTCATGCAGTGTGTTATGTAGACAAGTGTCTATGTTATGTTGTCATGTAGTGTCTATTTAATGTTGTCATGCCATGTCTATGTTATGTTGTCAGCTATTCCTTTGTCATGTTGTCAGCTATGACTATGTTATGTTGCTGGCAGTGTCTATGTTATGTTGTTATGCAGTGTCTATGTTATGTTGTCAGCAGTGTCTGTTATGTTGTCATGCAGTGTCTGTTATGTAGACAAGTGTCTATGTTATGTTGTCATGTAGTGTCTATTTAATGTTGTCAGCTGTGTCTGTGTTATGTTGCTGGCAGTGTATGTTATGTTGCTTTATGTTGCTGGCAGTGTCTATGTAATGTTGTCAGCAATGTCTGTTATGTAGTCATGTAGTGTCTATTATGTTGACAACAGTGTTTTTGTTATGTTGTCAGCAGTGCATATGTATGTTGTCAGCAGGGTCTATGTAATTTTGTCAGCAGTGCCTATGTTATATTGTCAGCAGTGTCTGTTATGTTACTGGCGGTGCCTATGTTATGTTGTCAGCAGTGTCTCTAATGTAGTGTTTGTTATGGTGCTAGCAGTGTCTATGTTTTGTCGTCAGCAGAGTCTAAGTTATGTTATCAGCAGTGTCTGTTATGTTGTCATGCAGTGTCTATGTTATGTTATCAGCAGTGTCTGTTATGTTGTCATGCAGTGTCTATGTTATGTTGTCAGCTGTGTCAATGTTATGTTGGTGGCAGTTTCTATGTTATGTTGTTAGTAGTGTCTGTTATTTTGTCAGCTGTATCTAGGTTGTAATGACAGCATTGTCTATGTTATTCATGCATGATGCTTGTTATATTGTCAGCTGTGTCTATGCTGTCAGTTGTTTCTATGTTGTCATGCAGTGTCTGTTATTTTGTAAGCTGTGTTAATGTTATTTTGTTAGCCATTATGTTGTCAGCAGTGTCTGTGGTATGTTGCTGGCAGTGTCTGTCTTATGTTGTCAGCAGTGTCTGTTGTCATGCAGTGTATTTTATGTTGACAAGTGTTTATGTCATGTTGTCAGCACTGTCTTTGTAATGTTGTCAGCAGTGTTTATGTTATGTTGTCATGCAGTGCCTATGTTATGTTGCCAGCAGTCTATATATTTTTGTCAGTTATGTCTATGTTGTAATGACAGCAGTAGTCAGTAGTGTGTGTTATGCTGTCAGCAGTGCTTTTGTTGTTTTTGGCTGTGTCTATGTTATGCTGTCAGCAGTGACATATAATTTTGTCAGCTGTGTCTATGTTGTAATGACAGCAGTGTCTGTCATGTTGTCAGCAGTGTCTATGTTATGTTGTTAGCAGTGTCTATGTTATACTGCTGGCAGTGTCTATGTTGTCATGCAGTGTCTGTTATGTTGTCAGCAGTGTCTATATCAATTGTTAGCTGTGTCTATGTTGTAATGTCAACAGTGTCTATGTTATAAGCTGTGCATGTTATGTTGTCAGCAGTGTCTATTTTATGTTGTCAGCAGTGTCTATATTAGGCTTTCAGCAGTGTCCATGTTATGTTTTCAGCAGTACATGTTCTGTTGTCAGCACTGTCCATTTTATGTTGTCAGCAGTGTCCATATTATGTTGCAAGCAGTGATTGTTATGTTGTCAGCTCTGGTATGTTGTCAGCTGTGTCTATGTTATGGTGTCATCTGTGTCTATGTTATCAACTGCATTTATGTTATGTTGTCAGCAGGGTCCATGTGATGCTGTCAGCTGTGTATATGTTATGTTGTCAGTGAAGAATATATGTTCACCTTATTTATCTAAATAAATAATAAATACCTATTCTCTGATTCCCCCCACAACGTTAAATGAGGGATGAAGGGAAACATCGTCATTTGAATCGGCTAGCTTAGAATCGACAAATATAGATCTAGATCTATATCACTACAAATCAATTTACAATCATAACAATGCCAGCAACTACAAACGCTTCAACCCCCCTCCCCCTCTAAAAAGTTTCAAAATACATGGCAATTTGATTTTGTCATTCCACATACGTAGATATAAGGGCATGCTGACACTAAATGACAATGAACTGTAAAAAATGTATGAGTAAAAGTCATTCAGAAGTAGCCCTCACACTAATTAACGTTGTCACTTGATCAAATATGAAAATACCAGAAACTGTAAGAGATTGGGTATAGTCTGAGCAAACACGGACCCATTGTGTTTCGCGAATCCGGAATCAGAACTGGCGTAGCAAAACTTGTTATTGTTATTTGACGACTTATGTGAACTAAAAACTAAACTTATTATAGAAGTAATTGACTATAGCTATCTGTCGTAGAAAAGTTGAAATGCAAATAACATAGAAAACTTTCTAATTTTCTTTATTTCGAAATACTTTTAGGTAAAAGTTTAATAGGCTAATTTTGTGAGCGACAATGCATGCGGTTTTTTTGTATGGATGATCTGTGTTCAACTGTTAAACCATATTCATATATTGTATTTGTATGGGGCGCCGTTTTACTTTTTAATACCAGTTAGTGATATCACTCTTTCGAATAGCTGGGTGATATCACTTATTCGAATAGGTGATATCACTCATTCAAATAAGTGCTATCACTTATGCGAATAGGTGATATCACTATTATAAATTCTTAAGAGATATCCCTTATACGAATGTGTGATATCACCTATTCAGATAAATGAGTTATATCGCCTACTCGAATGAGTGATATCACTTATTCGAATAAGTGATATCACCTATTCGTTTTATAAAGTGATGTCACCTATTCGAATTAGTGATATCACTTATGAATCAATGCCAATGGATGCTCCCTACACAAAAATAAATTATATTCCTGGGTCAAACAAAAATATGACTCGTGTCATCTTGGGCATTATAAATTATTTATTTGTTTGTTTCCTTACATTTAGTCCAAAGAATTATATAGGGTGTTTTAAGTTCAACCACTTTTAAAACAATTTTGTGCGGAAATCGGACCCTACTTCAAAATGGCAGGAGTCGGCGTATGGTTTTGGCGGCTCTGTCTGCTTTGAATGCTGAACTCCGTCCAAATCCTACAACAGACACGGGAGATGATTCGATTCTGCAGCGCTGCGCCTTTATCACGATACAGTTATATCGTCTTTTGCGCTTTGTTCTTCCATAGATATAGGTCTGGTGATATTCACTGCAGATCTACATTTATGGAAGAAATGGGGAGCATGAGCTTTTTACTGTTTCCAAATTTGAATATTATCACTTATCATCACTTTTTATTAAATCACTTATTCGAATGAGTGATATCACTTATTCGTTTTGTAAAGTGATATCACCTGTTCGAAGAGGTGATATCACTTACACGAACAGGTGATATCACCTATAAAAACGTATAAAGTGATATCTAAAGAGTGATATCACATATTCGAAAGAGTGATATCACTTACACGAATAGGTGATATCACTTATTCGTTTTTATAAGTGTTATCACTTATTAGTATAAGTGATATCACTCTTTGGAATAGGTGATATCACTCTTTCAAATAGGAGATATCACTTATTCGAATAGGTGATATAACTTATTCGGTATTCCAGTGGGTTATATCACTCTTTCAAATAGGGGATATCACTTATTGAATAAGTGATATCCCCTATTCGAAAGTGTGATTTCACTAACTGGTATTAAAAAGTAAAACGGCGCCCATATATTTGCAGTCAACCATTCGATTTTGAGTTGGCGTTTACATGCATTCAGTCTATATGACGCGCGATCATAAAAACATAATAAAATCGGCGATATTATATAAGGCCTAAAATGTTAGGCTTTATATATATCGCTGAATGTTATGCTTAAAATAAGAGGTTTTAACTCCTTTATGGGGACTAGCTTACAGTTTTGGCCTTTTGACTTTATTTGTAGAGTTTAATTCGCGAGCTGAACATTAGGGCAGATTGGGCGTGGCTAACGCAGTACTGGAGCGAACGCATATTATGGAGGCAGCCAATTTTTAATGGTGGAGGAGAGAACCCGGTTACCAGGAAGAGATCACCGGCCTTCCGCAAGTAAACTGGCAAACCGAGTCACAAAAATCAGCTTAGGTTCCAACGGGGCTCGAACCTGCGCTGACCACAAGTGAGAGACATCATGGTTTAAAGCACGATGCTCTACGGAGCCACGGAGGCCCCCAGAACGGGAAGTATGATACTTTTGAATGAAGACCGATAGGAAGTTCAGAAGTCGATTATGCCATTGGACAATTCATCATTGGGAACTGGAATGTGCGGACATTGTTTACATCAGGAAGAGCGGCACAAATATCGAGGGAGATGGAAATGACCAGTATAGAGGTCCTTGGGAAAAGTGAAAACAGGTAGACTGGGTCAGGGAGTATGCAACTCTGCACAGGACGTGACGTGATGGCACACACTAGCAAAGTGTAGCAATCATGATTACCAAAACCGCAGCACCAGAATCCTTGATAACTGGTCACCTGTAAACGAGAGGATCATCACTGCCAGATTCTACTCGAAACACATCAAACTATCAGTCATCCATGTATATGTGCCCACGGATAAAGAAGATGAGGAAGACAAAAACCGTTTCTACAAGCAGTTATCATATACTGTGAAAAAGTTCACCATGACATCACTGGTGACATGAATTCGAAGGTTGGAAATAATCAGGAGTCATATGGGGATATTATAGGCATACATGGAGCAGTTGTAGGGAATGACAACGGAGAGAGGCAATAGTGATCTGTGTGTAAATGAACAAACATTTGATCACGCAAGGAAACGCACTATATGATATGTCTCTCACCAGATGAAAACACAAAAACGAAATAGATCACACATTAATTAAGAGGAAGTATAGAAAATCAGTAAGAAACATAAGAGTATACAGAGACGCAGACATCGCAAGTTAGATGTATCATCTTGTAATGAATACAACTGTGGAAATGAAACTGAAGAAAGCACCCAAGAAGAGAAAAAGAGTGAAAATTGACATCGATAAGCTAAAACGATCGGATGTAAAGAAGAGTATCGGTATAAACCAGAAAAATATACTCCAAATACGGTACTCGAAGAAGAGAAAGATTAACAGATAACGGTAAAGGACTCATATAAAATGATGGACATCAACATGGAAAATGCCGTCACTGAAACAGCTAAGGAAGTTCTAAGAGTGAAGAAACAGAACGATAAACCCTGGATTGGAGTAACATCAAGGGAATTCATTGATCAAAGGGAGGAACTCAAAAGAGATGATAACAAAGGAAGTCAACAGACAGCATAAGAGAGACAAAAAGAATGGATGGGGAATATTGAGAAGAAATCTGAGGATGCATCTAGAAACCAGAACATGAGACCTCTGTATGGACTAACGAAAGTGCTTAGTAATGAAATACCACTACAAAATGACAAGTTCCTGAATAGAAAAGAACAACCCTGTCACTGAAGAAAGCAGAATTTTAGACAGGACGTCGTCGATATACCTGTAATCACAGAAATGCAAGAGATCAGAATACGACAAATTAGATATGTAAATGGTCTCAACATGAAGAACAATTGCGAATCCCAAACGGGATAGGACCAGGTGTCCGGAAGGAATCAGTGTCCTCTGCCAGCATGTCACACCCGTCGCAAACGTTACATGGAAACCTCTCAAGTTCAGTGAAAAGGTCAAGTTAGATGAAATTGTCATCAGTTACTTTTATATATGATTGGCGAAAGGGAGTCACTATCTGTGGTCGTGCTCCAGAATACTATCTAATATTCCTGAGAGAAGGGCTTCACATTGTTTAACAAGATTCCCGTATCGACCATAAAACTTCTTTAACGACGATTTCAAGCATTCAACAATGTAACCTTGTGTAAGTAGTTTATTGGCAAGTCGTTTCGCTCTCAGAATAAAACATTCATCAGAGGAGCATGCCCTGATATAACGTATAAGTTGTGAAATGAAAACACCATAGGCATGAGAAGATGGAATATTACTACTTAGGAACGGGAAGTTCGGAAATCGAAATCATCGCGTTTATTATAAAGGGAGGTGTGAAGCTGACCGTCCTTTCCAATTTACAGGAGTAAATCTAGGTAAGAAGTAGATGTGTTGCTATCTGTCATCTCATTGATTTCAAGCTCAACAGGATACATCTGGCCGAGGGAATTATGAAATTCTGAATTATTTATAGGCAGGACGCCGTCGATATACCTGTAAGTAAAACTGAACCGAGATTGTAACTGTTTATTTCCTCTGGAGAGCAGATACTATATAAATTCCGCTTCTTATGAATACAAACAGATGTCAACTAAGAGAGGTGCACAATTGGTACCCATTGGAATGCCGACAATCTGTTGGAAGACCTTTCCCGCAAAAACCACGGAGATATTGTCTGCTAGAAACCTCAGCATCTTGATGATATCGTCTTCAGTGTACTTGTTATTGGAATCAGAGTGTTCCTTCACGAAATAAGGTTCTCCCTGACCTAATACTAGATATTTATATCTGCAATTTCCATTTTTGTATATAAAGGAGTTATAATATAGGTTAATCTGTTTTTTAGTTTCTGGTGAGGAATTGTTGTGTAAAGGGCCGAAAAATCAAAAGACGTGATGCCTGTAGTATGTTTTGAAATTTGGAGACTTTAAATGTTCCAACAATTCTTTTGAATTCCTTACGATCCACATCTGATTGACTCCACTTCTTGAGTAGGCCGTTGTACAGTACTACTGAAGACCTTGTTTAATATGTGCAAGAAGTTTGTTGAGTAAAATAGATAAAGGCTTGGTGGACCTCGCAATGAATCGGTGTTTATAGGTATTTGTGTGCATTTTCGGAATGCAATAAATGTATGGCAATTCAAGCTCCTCTTCACTTGTCGGTATTCCAAACGAAGTGAGAACGGATTATGATTATCTAATATTTCAGAGGTAGAGGAATCGGTGAGAGTGTATGTAGGGTTTTAGGAAGTGTGTTGAGTCCAAGTTCCTCTTTTCGGTGAGTGTATGTAGGGTTTCCAGGATATGTGTTGAGTCCCAGTTCCTCTTTTAGAACGCTGAAGTAACATCGCCTGCAGACAAATGTGAAGTTGTTAGATGCTTTGTCAGCAGGGATGATGATAAAATTTTCATGTGTCAAAAAAGTTGAATTGTGTCTGAAGTTGACAGAATGTTTAAGTAGTTAAATTATTCGTTTAAGAACATAACTGATCGACTTAATCCACTCTGAAAGAGTATCAAGTTCGACATCTTCTTTCTTAGCCCAACGTATGGCATACTCTTCACACAGGTCAATGACAATTTCAAAGTTTTGGGGCCATGTAAACGAGACAGGTTCTCGATATTTTGGGCCTTTGCATAAATGTTCTCTCAGTTTGCTGTTGTGTACAATGGTGAGAACACCCGTCACAACATGCCCACACTGATCGTACATGAACTCAGACGTAGAAGAACAGGTAGAAGGTTCTGGGAAAAGCTGGGTAAATTGAGTTGCTGCAGACTAGCTTTGTAATTGAATATTTTAGAGGCAACTGAACGCGTACAGCTATAGGAAATACATGGAACAAAAACAATACACAACTGTTTATAACAAATAGATTATACAAAGAAATAAAAGATTTAAATGATAATCAGACAATAAATTTGCTGTTAAGACAGTAGATATAATTACTTATTACTGAAAAGCAAATTTCTTGTTTGATTATCATTTTAGATTAATGTAGACCAGCAAACAGATTTGACATGAGCTTGTTAAGAAAATCTTCAACTAGGCCTGTTCAGACGATTAGGATCATCCAAAGTTGAATAGGAATTTTAGACTTAAATAATTCTTAAGTTTGATGGTTTAGGGACCAGGTTCGAGTATAAGGCTTGTCCAGCTGATCATATTTCGACATCGGCTGATGAGTAATTTGACATTGGAAGAGTAGAAGCGAGTGACAGCTTGCATTGACGATAATTTTTTTTTTCAGTAACCTTATATAGTTCTTAAGCATGACTGTACATGACAAAAGTTTAAGATGTCATAATACTTGAGAATATTCAGAAGTCTGACAATACCCCTAATTTGACCTACTTGTGTCAAAAAGAAATTCTTGATTACATGTTTCTGAATATGACTAAATAAGTCCTTAAAAATGAGGATATTCAAATTTTATGTCAGTGGGTTTTCCATCAGCAAGCATTAGCTTGATACTGACACAGTGACAATAGATAAAATTTACATCATTTGATAAGCTTAATTCATGTGGATGAATATATTAATAATTGATCAGCATCACTAGGTGAAACTTACATGAGTTGATGATCATGGCTCATGTAGAGGAAGATAAAGTCCAAAGCTGTGGTAAATGAGATATACAATGGTTGAGATGGCTCTCAAGATAAATTAAACCGATACTGGAATGCATTCAGCTTGTATATGAAGGTACAATAAGGTGAAAACCATAACATTGTTGAAATAAGCATATGTCCATAGATCTGTAAGCTTGGCTCTTAAGAATGATAGTATCACTCAGTTGATTGGTTTATCAGTAAAATGATGACGAAGTACCATAAGATAATCGGAACTCCAAAGTTCATTAGAATATGACAAATTGGATATGAAAATGGTCTCAACATGAAGAACAATTGCAAATCCAAAATGTAATGGGACCAGGTGTCCAGAAGGAGTCAGCGTCCCCTGTTAGCCACACCCATCACAAATGTTACATGGAAACCTCTCCAGTAACTATTTACACAGGTTTATTTAAATTTCATGAGCTAGTCTAATGTAAGCACAAATTAATTAGCTTTGTACTAAGACATTCATTTTCTCTATCTATTGAGGGTGGCTCTGGTAGGAGCAATTAGTAAACAGTTTGTATAGCTACAAAATCAGTAACATCGTCACAGTAACTGATTCTCTCTTCATTAACGTTATTTGTTTTCATGAATCTGTATCATCTTTCCATTCAAAGTTAAAATACAATAGATATTGTGAAAAGATCTTCTCCAAAATTTGTATTGTCCTTAAGACACTTAATACAAGATTATGAAGTGTTTTCTCCTATGGATTTGAGAAGTTTAAAATGTTCAGACAACCTGATGCATGCCCAACACCTTCACACTGAAATGTGAATTTTTTAACATATACTAGCAATAGACATGAAACGGTAATTCCATATAAATAAAACCACACAAAATGTTTAACTGAATATCTATATTGTCTTAAATTGTTTCATAATCAAAGGTGTAGCTGGCAAAATCTGAGAATATTAATGAATCATAACATATGAAAACATTATTAAATGAATTGTGAGGAATTACAAAACTTTAAACAAAACCTTAATAATGGCTTCACCAGACATTGCATGGACGTACATAAACAAAACCTGTAGCACCGAGGCTTCACCGGTATGGGACTAATACATGTAGTAATCATAGTTATATATCTTTGGCATACTCTAGATAACTCTGTCTATCATATTTAAACTTTCAACAAATTCATTGCTTCATTAGATTGCCAGTGAATCATTTCTGTTGAAGAGTTTGAACACAAAAGCACAGTCACAGTATATACAATGTAAGCATCAGCCTCATAAATTCACCGGGTTGACATTTTCTGAATAAACTAGACCAGTTATAAAAATATAACCAAGATCACACATTCCCTGCCATGTGGCTTCCCTGTGCTTTTAATTTTTCCTCTATCAATAGGTCCGTGGCGCTACATCAATATACTCCTATCTAAAGAAAGAGAGGTGGGCATATAAGACATACTGTGTACAATGATTTGAATTGATTTTAGTATATGATCATAGGTATTTGATAATCAAGAACATGTGCTGTTACTGTTCCATATACAAATATATATTAATCTGTTTAGTTATTGGATTCTTCCACAAGTTTTTTAAAAGTTTCTATTGATGAGTCACGATAAGATGTTTTTGTTCCAAAGTGATTCCTGAAAAAAGAGAAAAAAAACAATATCATTACATGGGAGATACATAGTGCACCCATTTATGACATGATAAAATAATGAAACTTCCAGATGTCTAGATAAGCAAAACCAAACAAATTAACCCTTTCACCCCTGAATATCTGAGTGGTATGCTTTTTTCTATTGTTTAAGACTAGTCTATTAGGGTCTGTAGGATTGAAAGGGTTAATTAACAAATTATAAATAAATCACTAACAAATGATTAATATACATTTCAGAAACAATTCAATAGATATGGCGTGGATGTATCTTTTTCAGTTTTTCAGATTCAGCATTTGGGTGCTTTCTTTCTGCCATTATGCAGACACAGGAAGGTTCTATAAGAAGACATCTAGTTGCAATACCAGTCAGACGCTCCCAAAATTACCAAGAGCGATAACTCTAAGATAGATTTGTTAAATATTCTTTTTTCTATGTGAACTAATTGTGAAATATATGTAATAAGTTTTGTGCTACAATTCAAGTTTTTGTGAGCAATATTAAAACAGAAAAAAATCTAGTATAGGATAGTGTTTTCTGTACTTTCTAATGTTACATCGTTTTGACAATATTGCCTACTTCTCTGTCATCCTTAAAACAAATTTATGACAAAAATTTGGTACTTGGCCAACAGTTTATAAATAAAGGTGACTCTTGATCACGCAAACATCGAAACCTTGAAGTTCTTGAAGTTTTTGTACAATTAAGTAAATTAACTCTCAATCTCTCGAACATTGAAACAATGAAGTTATTGAAACCTCGAAGTTGATTCGAAGTCCCAATTTGTATATCCCTTTATATTTCACTCTGGAAACCTCTTGAAGTTCCAGTAATTATGGGGAATTACTAAAAAGCCAATGCCGTACGTAAGCCAGAACGACACCAGAATCCTTACCTGGAAGATGAAACAAAACGTTTTTTGATAACCATGTGACAACTAGGCCCTGACCTAACGGAGTAGTGATTGTACAAAATCTTTTGAGTTAAGATTTTGAGTATAAGTGTCACAGCCAAGTGGTATTTTAACTTTTAGATAAAGTGGTACTGTTGGCTAATGCAACATTATATACATGCATATGTTGATGACCGTTTATATCCTAATTGGATATACATAACAAGGATTATGTATTCACAGGTTTTTTATATTTGAAAACTAGGTACGAGAATTGTTTATGACAAAATTCATATGAATTATGAAAACAATATCCCTTATTTTGTATAGTATTAAGAACCTTAACATTGGTCAAAATGTTGATTTCCAGAACTCTCCAAACCGCGGAACTCTTGAAACCTCAAAGTTTTTCGGTGGTCCCGTGGACTTTGCGGTATCGAGAGTCACCTGTACGTACTTCTTTATCTTTGGCATGCTATACAGTACATATTTATACAAGATACATAAACTAATTACATAAAAATAAAAATACTTATCAGAAGTTTACATGGTAATAATTTATAAAGTAAAAAATTAGCATACCAGAATTTTTTATGAATACAAAAACACAAATGTTACACAAAAGGTCACTTAACCAGCAGTAATTCAAACTCAATTGAGATGAAGGAATAGACAATCTCCATCTAATTATGAAAAATTTAAATATGTAACTGAGCTTACGACATCAATGACAACAAGAATGACAACAACAACAACAAAATGATGATGACAATGACAACATCAAGAATGACAACAAGAATGACAAAAAAAAAATGATGATGACAATGACAACATCAAGAATGACAACAAGAATGACAACAAGAATGACAACAACAACAAAAATGATAACAATGACAACAACAACAACAACAAAAATGATGATGACAATGACAACAACAAGAATGACAACAACAACAAAAATGATGACAATAACAATGACAACAGCAACAACAAACATTGAATTAGCAGAGAAATATATAAAAGTCTTACCAGTGATTCAGGTAATTGAACAATTTATAGAGTTCTTTTCTTCTCTGATATCCAGAGCTCTTGGGCAAGATTTTGTGGTAGGCATTGAAAAAAGATGAATCAAAGTTATCAAGCATGATTGAAAGTGTCAAATCAAACTCTGAATGACCATAGAAACAAGCAGGATCAAACATTACTGAAAAAAAAAAGATTTATTTTTATGTCAGAAAGACAAAATGACATTAGATCAAATATGTCTGAAATGAACAAGATCATACCTGTCAAGTCTACCGATTTCGGCGGTAGTCTACCGATTTTTCTAATCATCTACCGCTTGTCTACCGCCAAGAAAAAATCTACCGATTTCTACCGATTTTTCTAATTTTCAACCGATTTCCCTATATTTCTACCGCTTCTTGTCCATTTTCCGGCGATCGGTAGACGTTTTTGTCAGCATTAAATGTTATAAATCGTAATTTTCAGAAAAAATAACTTGATTTCTGGCGCCTCCATATCAAAGTATTAAGACGTCTATTCTAGGTTACATAAGTCCCCTATATCTTCCATATAGTCATGAAGAACAAGGACTAATAACCCTGTTTATTAATTAATGTCATAGACCATACAGAGGTGTCATTATCGGACGTGTGCCGACGGTAATTAAACAATGACCTGTGATGATACTGTGGACAGGTACCTTATATACAGATGATTACCTGTATAAAACATCCACACCTATAATCACTATCCATATGTTCTGTCCTATATACAGTTATCAAAGATCAACATCATTGATGTTATATCAATTTCATGCAGCTTCTCTATCAATCCTCAATGATTTTACTTTAAAATAGCGAAGCGAGATCGTGGTGTCTTCTATGACGTCCGCACTACACATACTATACAGTGTTATACATGTATCTTAAATTTGTGATGATTTCAATACAAAAACGATGTTTTATTTCATTTACATAATATTTTATACAACGATAATAACATCTTCTTGTAACACATTGAATTGAATTAAATAAAATGTCAGTAATGACAGTAAACACAGTTATATAACCTCAATAATCTTTTTTTTTTCTTTTTAAAAGCAGATTTGATTTTTCTTTATCAAATCTCCTTTTTTTGAGTGAACTATTCAGTCAAATTTGTTGTTTTATCTTATCAATTAATGAAAAAAGATACAATTTGAAGATAAAACACCTTCAAATAAATATTTGGGTACGCGAATATTTTGGTAAAAAATGTTCAAATCTCAAAAAAAAAAAAACCCAAACAAATGAATAAATCAAGCCTTTGACTTTAAAAAGTATCATACTTCCAAATATTTAGCAATCAAACTGAGATTATATTTCTTCCAGGTAAATCTAGTTATTTATTTTCCGCATTCCAAACCCAACTGTTATATTAGAATATTCAAAATTTTGTATATTTTAAAATTTGTTATAACAAATTAAGAAATACTAAATTTTAAACATTCTTATGTAACACAATGATCATAACATCATTACATGTATTAAAATTTCAAAATAAAGCCTATATCTATTCCTTATAAATTTCAAAGTCAACTAGAAAATTAAAAGAAATGTGATATATATATCATCAATATTATTGACAATAATTCCATTTAGATGCATGGCAGATATTGAAGTTTAAAATTACAATTTTTTCTTGTTATTTCGGAAGGGGGGGCACACCCTCCTGTACCCTCCCCCTTTCACTTATTTCGACGCAATTGGTAAACGCATATATATGAGAACGACAATGCATTCAGAAAAATTGTACGCATTTTCTACCCCAGACAAATTTCCTAATGTTGACAGGTATGCAAGATGCATATGAAAACACCTTGTCCCCAAAGAGTTACACCATTCAGATAGATATAAAAGTCCCATAACTCTGGTAAATATTGCCAAATGTTTGTTGTAATCATTCTTTGTTTTAATGATATAAAATATCATCCCAAATGTTGCTTTATTTACAAAACAAGGCTTTTGGTCTTTAACCAGGTTCATTGTAACCAGGTTGTCATCTCAAGACAACCTTTTAAAACTGACTCACACCATATAGCTGAAAAGTTGTGGAGTGTGGCATATAAAACAGATATAACAGAATGTTGCAAACAGGCAGACAAAATCAAATTCCCCCCCACCCCAGACCTTCCCCTGCCTCTTCAATCCCATGGGCATAAAAAGCTGCAATTTACCAACCAACAATGACATAACGTTTGATATACAAATAGAGACAGTACCCCTCTTTCACACACTATAATAAAAATTCTTAAATTCCTATATATTTTGTGAAAATTGATTGTGAAACCCATTTTGGCAGCTATTATTTTTCAAATGATTAATTCGACCTTACTATTTTATAATACATACAACACTGAACTTGACTATTTCACAAAATATACTGTATGTGTATTTAAATTAGCGCACTCATATTTTAGCACTCGCAAGGGGTAAACACTTATTAGCGCAATCTTGAATTTGCACAATTAATTTCATTAGCTTTGTCATGTATACAGAATGACAGGATTGATAAATTTTAGCGCTGCCCTTGAATTAGCGCAATGACTTGAGCGCAAAAGGCGGTAATATTAGAATACAGCTAAAATAAGTACACGTACAGTATAGGAATATAAGATGTTTTATGCCTCACAAAGTATAGCTCTTGTTTGTTATTGTACATCAATCTAAATTATAAAAAATGAAATATTTTGGGGGGAAAACACAGCTTATGCCCCTTTAAAATTTGTCTGATCTTGTCACATCTATTTCCATTTTGAAATAAAGACTTGTCACAGATGTAAGGACTGCCATCTATACAAGTACCTGGTCCATCTGCGGTTTCTCCAACATTTCCTTCCCACAGATCTCCATGTAGCAAAGCAGGCTTTATAGTAAGTTCATGGAAGAATTCTGGTAACCTGAGCTGGAGTTGTGACCATAATTCTGAGGCTTCTCTGTCACCATACTACAAAGTCATATGTATACATTGGAACCTCGATCACTATTAAGATCATCTGATTGACTGGTTAAAAGTGGTCTGATTAGTGAAATGGTTTGTTTAAGTAAGGGTTTAGACTCATTTAATATTTATTGAGAAATCTACAAGAGACTGAATATTTCAATCTCATACACAATATCTTGATCAATCTGTGTCAATGTCTAAAAAGTTGTCCCAAAAACAGGTGATCATGTAACCAACAGAATGAGTAAGAAACCAAATTACTCAAAATAGGGATGCTTTACAGGAAAATATAGTCCCTATATTTATGACCATTTTTAAAAACTATTTTTTCCTCATATAGTATTTTAATCTATGTCAGCACTGAAAATATGTGCAAAAAGACCTATAACTTATAAAGAACAAAATCTATAGTATATTTATATATTTTTCAAGAAACTGGAAAAAATCACAATGCTGACAGAGATTGATCTAGAGTGCAAGGACCGGAAACTATTTGTAAGAGATAGTGAATATTTGTGGTCTTAAAGTGCACCCCAAACGCTATATACAACTTTTCAAAAATTGTTAGTATATGATGCAAAAATGCATATGTCCGACGTCTCGTTCCAGAGATATAAGCCGACTAAGTTGGGTTTTTGTTACCTGCGGGAAATCCAATCAAGAGAAAAATCTGAAAACTTCTAATGGCTGTGACGTCATCCAAGGAACACCCAGTACAATAGCCATTGGTGGGTATAGTGAAAGTGGGCAAGTTTTCTAGTTCAGAATCCAGTTTGGAAGATGATTTTTATGCTCAATCCTGAAGTGACGACGAAAGAGATTCTCATAATAATTGCGAGATGTTAAGTGTTTTACAATAAATATAATTAATTCAGCAGAGAAGTATGTGCTAAATATGTCTTTATAATCACCGCTATGTATAGAAATACTAGCGTCCGGTGTTTTCCAACAACTTGGCTGTTGTGTACAATACCTCATAAACATAAACTCTCAGATGTTGTCATTTTGGCGCTTACATCTTTTAATCCCCATTGAAGTCAGGGAATCACTTACAGTGAGACGACACGTGAAATAAAACGTTAGAATTTAGAATAGCGGACATTTGTAAATAAACTTATTATCAATAGGACTTCCAAATGGGCATATGTTAAAATAAATATGTGACAATTCTTTTGCATGCATTTGACAAAGGTATCGCTATTTTTACAAAAGTGTATTGAAAATTAATTCATGATATTGATAACTAAAAATACATATATATAAAACAAAATCACAAAAAAAAAACCCAAAAAAAACCCAAGTAAATAAGTCAGCTAAAATTCATTCTCTCTCTCTCTCTCTCTCTCTCTCTCATCATAAACAATTATATATCAATTGTTAAAATATAGATGTAAACTAGTGTCATTTACGGGTGAATTAAAAAAATGCATATACTCAAATTTTAATGGAGTGTTTATTATCTGTACGATATTCAAAACAGTATGGCAGACGAACAAAATTTGAAAATATTGAGAGGTCTTTTAAACAGCTTCAGGATTAATATACAATGTGGGAGAAATACTTTTTCCAGTTTGATGTTACAGTAGATAGGTTAAAATAATCGAAACACGTAAACGTAAATAAAATTTGAAGATAGGTTTCATATCATCTCAAAGAGGCTGTGAACAGAAACGCTGGGACATATATAATTCTCCGATTTTACCCAGCGTTTCCACAGAAATTACCCAGCCTTCTGCAAGTGAACTAGCAAACATTCTCACAAAAATCATCTTAGTTTCCAGTGGTGCTCAAACCTGCACTGACAAGAATTGTTCAAAGTGCGATGCTCTAACCTCTAAACAAATCCAAGAGAGATAAAATACTAGGTCTAAGAGATGACACTTACATCTTTTTCTATTAGGTCCATCTGCAGCTGTAGTTTTTTCCCAAAGAATGTCTGAAAAAGTACATTATAAGCCTGTAAGCAAGTGTGAATTGTGATGCAGAAAATGAAAAGGTGAATCAAACTGGCAACATTATATTGTGTCACATAAACACTACTGACAACATTGTATTGTGTCACATAAACACAACTGATAACATCATATTATGTCACATAAACACTACTGATAACATCATATTATGTCACATAAACACTACTGATAACATTGTATTATGTTACATAAATTCTACTGACAACATTGTATTATGTCACATAAACACTACTGACAACATCATATTGTGTCACATAAACACTACTGACAACATCATATCATGTCACATAAACACTACTGACAACATTGTATTGTGTCACATAAACACTACTGACAACATTGTATTGTGTCACATAAACACTACTGACAACATTGTATTGTCACATAAACACTACTGACAACATCATATTGTGTCACATAAACACTACTGACAACATTGTATTGTGTCACATAAACACTACTGACAACATTGTATTGTGTCACATAAACACTACTGACAACATCATATCATGTCATATAAACACTACTGACAACATTGTATTGTGTCACATAAACACTACTGACAACATTGTATTGTGTCACATAAACACTACTGACAACATCATATTATGTCACATAAACACTACTGATAACATCATATTATGTCACATAAACACTACTGAAAACATTGTATTATGTCACATAAACACTACTGATAGCATCATATTGTGTAACATAAACAGTACTGACAACATCATATTATGTCACATTAACAGTACTGACAACATTGTATTATGTCAAATAAACAGTACTGACAACATTATATCGTCACTTAAATTAATATTATTGACAACATTATATTGTATATACATAAACACTGCATGCAGACAACACGATACAAAATTGTACACAAAAATATTGCTGATAACATCAAGCCACCAACACTGCTGAGAACATGAAAATGCAGATACATGTATAAAACATACATGTACATAACTTCTGTTGACAATTTGATAACTACACAAAAATGACATTTACACAATATATTTCAATTATACAGAAGGACCTCTGTGGCTGAATGGTTAGAGAATCAAGCTTTGAACCATGAAGTCGGTCACATCTGGTCAGCATAGTTTCTATCGACCCACTGGAACCTAAGCTTATTTTTGTGAGAAAGTTTGCCACTTTACTTGCGGGAGGCCAGTGATCTCTTCCAGGGTACATTGTAACAGGGTTCTCTCCTCCACCAATAAATATTGGCTGCCACCACATAACTGAAAAATTTTTGAGTGTGGTGTAAAACAACATTTAAAATTCAAATTCAACTATACAGAACATTAACGTCAACATGACAATATATGCTAACACTGACTTACCATCCAGTCATCTTCCCATGTGTTGTCCTGGGCAATATATCCACAACAAGTAGTGACATCAAAGCCGAACTTGTCAACATACTTGTAATATTCACTCCTACCCACAAACCCTGCACTATGTTTTGCTTTACTTTCTAGCTCAGCATTAAGAAGATGAAGTCTGCAAAAACAAAACAAAATGTGGATATACACGTGACAGTCAGAAATCTGGACCAGCTTGTTGAAGTTTTTTACATTTAGTCAAGAATTTTGCACTGATATAGAGATGGCACTAGCTTAAGGTGAAGTGCTACAAATTTTGACCTGTGCTATGAACTGACATCATTGCAGTGAGGGTTCTTTTCTCTCCACATATACAATGACAGACCCTCTATTTTAAGTCTTATTTGACAGACCCTTGACCTTTACATTATACATGTATGTCCAGCACTTGGCAAAGGAACTGTGACTCATTAATAATTTTAAAAATATGTGGTATGACCTAGTATCTGGAATTTGACCTGGGACTTCCCACTTGCAGGTTGATTGCTCTTTCACTAGACCATACAGTTGAAAAACAAATATCCAGATTTTGAGCACTGTAAGCGCTCAGAGACTCATGGTCTTGGTCAAGGTTTATTATCACTTCATGAGTAGATGAAAATATTGCTCTAACATAGAAATGGTCATATTCACAGCAGTGTACAAGAATTTAAAGATTATAGAAATATAAAGGATCGAGAATATCATAAAATTCTAAAAAGGAAAATCATACAAACCGAGCCATTAATTCTCCTAATTTTTCTGAAAAATTGTTTAACTTTTTAAAGTTGAGATGTTCCATTATGAGGAAAGAACCTCCATCTGGGTGGTCCAACACCTGAATAACCAAAGTTAAACACAGAATATTTACAAATTCAAGTTTGTGTATTATAGAATGACTTGATAAACAGAAACAACTTTACAGAGAATTATTTGAGTCATACAAAGTAATCTGAATCATCTATAAAGTTATCTAAGACATATAAATCCAAGTCTGAATCATCTAAACAATACCTGAGTCATATAAAGTAATCTGAACACATGTATAACTCATCAAAATAATCTGAATCACCTATACATTAGTCATAAACCCATACAAAATCTAAGACAATCTAGTCTGAATCATCTAAACAGTTATAATGGGAATCATATAAACATAATCAAACTACAGAACAATATGAATCATCTACAGTTATAAAAATTATCATAAAAGTTATCTAAGTCATATAAAGTAATCTGAATCGGGTATATATAAGTCAAACTCCTACAAAATAATCTGAATCATCTACACAATTATCTGAGCTGAATCTTGTACAACAATCTGTGTAGGCCATTTTACAATGATATAAGTCAAATACAGCAATCTGAATCAAAAGCAGCAATCTTTGCATCATAAACTACACTCAAATTAAGCAACAAGTAGCTACCTGGGTAATTATACAATAAGCACATAAATGTATTCCAGATATGGGCATACATACACATTTTGAGTCACACACAATACTAACATGTCCCATACAGAAATGTGAGTCACATGCAAAACTCAATGTCCAATGCAGATACACTGTACCTGAGTCACATACAATACTCAATATTCCATACAGAAATCTGTCACATATACTTCTAATTGTCCCATACAGATATCTGAGTCACATACAATGCTCAATGGCCCATACATATATTTGAGTCACATACAATACTTGATGTCCAACACAGAAATATGTGCCACATATATTTTTAATTGATTCATTCAGTAACCTGAATCACACACAACACACATTATTGCATGATACAGAAATATGAGTCACATACAATCTGAGTAATGCACAACAATCTAATTACATACAGCAATCTGTCATGCATAGTAATCTAAGTCATGCATAGCAATCTGAGTCATATACAGCAATCTGAGTCATATTCAACAATCTGAGTCATGTGCAGCAATCTGAGTCATGCACAACAATCTGAGTCACATACAGCAATCTGAGTCATGAACAGCAATCTGAGTCACATACAGCAATTCAAGTCATGCACAGCAAACCTAGTCCTGCACAATAGTTAGAGACACATTTAATTTATTATAACAGTAGGAGTCCCATAGTAAAGTAATTGTTGTTACATAAGGCAATCTAATATCTCATACATATACAATGTATATATAAATGTATATACAGAAATCTGAGTTTCATAGAAATTCAAAAACCTCAATCACAAATATCAAAATTGAATACTGAGCATTCTGAAATACATGCACTACCTTACAGTCACATACCTTCATCTGAATCACATACAGCAATTTGAATCATGAATCATGCAATCAAATAACAGCAATGTGTCGGTCACAAACAGCATTCTGAAGCATAAGCAATGAAAGTCAAATAAAGCAATGTGATCACAGTAATAACCTCTAACAAACTGATCACAGTATTCACCTCTAACAAAGCAACAATCTGATTATAATATTAACCTCTAACAAAGCAACAATGTGATCACAGTATTAACCTCTAACAAAGCTGCAATCTGATTATAATATTAACCTCTAACAAAGCAACAATCTGATCACAGTATTAACCTCTAACAAAGCAACAATCTGATCACAGTATTACCTTCTAACAAAGCAACAATCTGATCACAGTATTAACCTCTAACAAAGCAGCTGTCTGATTACAGTATTAACCCCTAACAAAGCAACAGTCAAATCACAGTATTAACCTCTAACAAAGCAGCTGTCTTATCACAGTGTTAACCTCTGACAAAGCAGCTATCCAGTCTGATCACAGTATTAACCTCTAACAAAGCAACAATCTGATCACAGTATTAACCTCTAAAAAGCAACAATCTGATCACATCACAGTATTAACCTCTTACAAAGCAGCAAATTGGATAACCAAACAGTTTTTAAATAAAACAGACAGTAATTCCAAAGCACAAGTAGTTCAAGTAAAAATTATAGCAACCTGGTTTATGAAACAATTTAATTTACAGTCACATATATGTATATGTATGTGTATGTGTGTAGGTGTGTATTTGTGTGGTTGTGTTTATGTGTATTTGTGTGATTGTGTTTATGTGTATATGTGTGATTGTTTTTAGGTGTGTGTTTGTGTTCAGGTGTATGTGTGAGTATGTGCTGTTGTGTTTGTGTGTGTGATTGCATATAGGTGTGTGTGTGTTTGTGGGTAATTGTATATAAGTATGTGTGTGTGTGTGCATGTGAGTGATTAACCTCTAACAACAAATCAACAATGTGTGTGTGTGTGTGTGTGTTGTTGTGTTTGTGTTTATGTGTGTGTGTGACTGTGTTTAGGTGTGTGTGATTGTGTTTATGTGTATGTGTGTGTGTTGTTGTGTTTGTGTTTATGTGTGTATGTGTGTGTGACTGTGTTTAGATGTGTATGTGTGTGATTGTGTTTATGTGTATGTGTGTGTGATTGTATTTCGGTGTGTATGAGTGTGATTGTGTTTATGTGTATGTGTGTGTGATTGTGTTTATGTGTATGTGTGTGACTGTGTTAATATGTGTGATTGTATTTATGTGTATGTGTGTTTGATTGTGTTTAGGTGTGTATGTGTGTGATTGTGTTTATGTGTATGTGTGTTTGATTGTGTTTAGGTGTGTATGTGTGTGATTGTGTTTATGTGTATGTGTGTTGTGATTGTGTTTAGGTGTGTATGTGTGTGATTGTGTTTATGTGTATGTGTGTGACTGTGTTTATGTGTATGTGTGTGTAATTGTGTTTATGTGTATGTGTGAAATTGTGTTTAGGCATGTATGTGTGTGTAATTGTGTTTATGTGTATGTGTGTGGAACTGTATAAATGTGTATGTGTGTTGATTGTGTTAAGGTGTGTATGTGTGATTGTGTTTATGTGTGTGATTGTGTTTTTGTGTGTGATTGTGTTTATGTGTATGTGTGTGTGATTGTGTTTAGGTGTGTATGTGTGTGTGATTGTGTTTAGGTGTGTATGTGTGTGATTGTGTTTAGGTGTGTATGTGCATGAATGCGTTTATGTGTGTATGTGTGTGATTGTATTTAGGTGTGTATGTGTGTAATTGTGTTTATGTGTATGTGTGTGTGATTGTGTTTAGGTGTGTATGTGTGTGATTGTGTTTAGGTGTGTATGTGTGTGATTGTGTTTAGGTGTGTATGTGTGTGATTGTGTTTAGGTGTGTATGTGTGTGATTGTGTTTATGTGTATGTGTGTGTGATTGTGTTTAGGTGTGTATGTGTGTAATTGTGTTTATGTGTATGTGTGTGTGATTGTGTTTAGGTGTGTATGTATGTGATTGTGTTTATGTGTATGTGTGTTTCATTGTGTTTAGGTGTGTATGTGTGTGATTTTGTGTATGTGTATGTGTGTTTGATTGTGTTTAGGTGTATATGTGTGTGATTGTGTTTATGTGTATGTGTGTGTTATTGTGTTTATGTGTATGTGTGTAATTGTGTTTAGGCATGTATGTGTGTTTAATTGTGTTTATGTGTATTTGTGTAACTGTATTAATGTGTATGTGTGTTGATGTGTTTAGGTGTGTATGTGTGATTGTGTTTAGGTGTGTGATTGTGTTTAGGTGTGTATGTGTGTTATTGTGTTTAGGTGTGTATGTGTGTGATTGTGTTTAGGTGTGTATGTGTGTTATTGTGTTTAGGTGTAGGTCCTATGTGTGACTGTGTTGAGATGTATGTGTGAGTGATTTTGTTTGTTTGTGTGTGTGATTGTGCGTGCATGTGTGTTTGTATAATTGTGTTTATGTGATTGTATTTATGTGTGTGATATTGCTTAAGATATGTGTGCATGTAGGTATGTGTGATTTTGTTTAGATATGTATGTGTGTTTGTGTGTGCCACTGTGTACACTGTATGTGTGACAAGGTAGATGAAGTTCTTATTTACTTTAATTGGCTGTGGGACTCTAACAACATCCATATCATACAGGCACTGTAAACTTTTAAATTCTCCATCAAACATTAGACGAGCCTGACAAAATAACAATGTGGATAAAATGTAGGCTTATACATATACATATAATGTCATTCTATGATGAATCTTTATAAAGTAAAATTAAGATATTATCTCGGTGGTAAAAGGTTGAAACCATGGATTACAGAGAAATATATATCAAATACAATATGCTTCAACAGATATTATTTTAAGTCAGAGCAGTCAATTGTTTTGTTTTTAAAATTTACATTCACACTGAAAAAATGTATTTTTATGGGGTGCCGTTTTAGTATTTATTCACTATTTTCTGATATCACAAATTTATTTTTTGATATTAAAAAAATTAATTTGTGATATCAGAAATTCAATTTTTTTTATATCAGGAATTAGAGAGTGATTTTTTATATATAAAATTTGACTTTTTTATATCAAAAAAAGAATTTTTGATATTAGAAATTCTATTTCTGAATATCAGAAAATCATTTTCTGATATAAAAAAATATGTAGCATTATTTGATATAAAAAAATCAAATTTCTTATATAAAAAATGATTTTCTGATATAAAAAATAACCTCTATTTTCTCATATCAAGAATTAGATTTTTTATATATCACAAAATACCAATTTCTGATATTAGACAATGTGATTTTTTTATATCAGAAAGTACTCCATATCAACCTAAATAAATGATCCCTGTCAGGACCGAGGTAAATGGTCCGCAGTAAAAAGGGCCTAATAACATGTGGTCTTGTATCTGACGAGAAATCTTAGGGAGCAATAATTGTTGTATGATACAATTCTGATAGTAAATAAAGACAATTTCAGATATAAAACAATTGAATTTGTGATGTTAAAAAACTGAATTTCTGATATCAAAAATTCAATTTTTGATATATAAAATGTTTTGATATAAAAAAATGAATATTTGATATTAAAATTTTTTTTCTGATACTAGAAATTTGATTAAACTCCGCCTGTGGGCTCTTTGAGTCAACAGCCGGTCCCAAGCCCGGATAAAGGAGGAGGGTTGGGCGTGGGGTTAGCAACCCCACCCCGTAAAAACCCGCATGCTACAGAAACATCCACAACTACCCAAGAAACTCCAGTCCTGGGAGAAGAGGGTCCTGCTCTGGCAGGACATAGGACGTGCTGGGGCCAAAGCCGAAAGGAAGCTTCAGTGCCGACAACCCTTATGTCAACCAGGACGACCACCACCATCGGTACATGGAATGTCAAGACCATGTACGAAGCAGGGAAGGTAGCACAAGTGTCAGCAGAGATGCGCCGATACAACATCGCCCTGCTAGGACTGAGCGAGACAAGATGGCTACAGGCTGGTCAATTAAGACTAGCTACAGGCGAACTCTTGTTGTACTCAGGACACGAAGATGAGAACGCAGCACACACCGATGGCGTAACAATCATGCTTTCAAGAACAGCACAGAAAGCTCTGATTGGGTGGGAAGCGCACGGTCCAAGGATTATAACAGCAACCTTCAGGACCAAGAAGAAGAACATCAAGATGAATGTGATCCAATGCTACGCACCCACCAATGACCATGACGAAGAATCCAAAGACCTGTTCTATAACAGACTACAGGCAGTCCTAGACAAGCTTAGGGACAAAGACATCAACATCCTAATGGGGGATTTAAACGCAAAGGTGGGATCTGACAACAGAGGCTATGAGGAAGTGATGGGACAACATGCCCTCGGAGAGATGAACGAAAACGGAGAAAAATTTGCCGACCTCTGTGGACTAAACAACCTTGTCATCAGAGGCAGCATCTTCGCCCACAAGAGGATACACAAGGCCACCTGGGTATCACCTGACCATGTCACTGAAAACCAAATAGACCACCTCTGTATCAACAGGAAGTTTAGAAGATCTCTTCAAGACGTGCGAGTAAGAAGGGGAGCAGACGCAGCATCAGACCACCACCTTCTGACTGCGAGACTCAAGCTGAAGCTGAAGAGAACCGACAGGCAGATAGCAGGTAGGGTGAAGTACAACGTGAACCTACTGAAAGAACAAACAACCCAGGCAGCTTTCACCGTGAGCCTGAAGAACAGATTCCAGGTACTACAGGAGCTTATCACCGAAGACACTGATGCCCACGACCTTTGGAAAAGAACAAAAGACACGTTCACAGAAACATGCCAGGAAGTGCTTGGGCCAAAGAAGAAACAACACAAAGACTGGATCTCAGTGGACACCCTTCAGAAGATCCAAACCAGAAGACTCAAGAAAGAAGCAGTCAACTCGAGCCGCACAAGAGCAAGCAAAGCGGCAACACAAACACAGTACATACAGGCCACAAGGAAGTGAAGAGGAATTTGAAGAAGGACAAAAGAGACTATATAGACAGCCTGGCGGAAGAAGCAGAAGAAGCAGCTTATCACGGTAATATGAAAGAACTGTATATGATAACCAAGAAGCTTGCAGGCAAGTACTGCAGACCAGAACGACCAGTCAAAGACAAGCAGGGACAAACCATCACAGACTCAGAACAACAGCTTGAGAGATGGGCGGAACACTTTGAGGAACTTCTCAACAGACCAGCACCTGAGAACCCTCCAAACATCGCTGAAGCAGATACCAACATTGAAATAAACTGCGATCCACCAACAAGAGACGAGATCATCCGTGCCATCAAGAAGATGAAGAACGGCAAGGCAGCCGGCCCAGATGGAATTCCAGCAGAAGCCCTCAAGACGGACGTAAAGACAACAGCCGACATGCTACTACCGCTCTTTGAGAAGATCTGGGAACAGGAAGAAATACCAACAGACTGGAAAGATGGACACATCATCGTACGTCAAGGATGCCTTCTGTCGCTGTTCCTGTTCCTCCTCGCCATCGACTGGGTGATGAAGCGGACGACAGATGGACAGAGGAACGGCATCCAATGGACCCTCTGGACTCAGCTAGACGATTTAGACTTCGCCGACGACCTCGCTCTGCTCTCCCACAATCGACAACAGATGCAGAACAAGACCTCAAGCCTGGCCTCCCACTCCTCCCAAGTCGGCCTTCACATCCATCCTGACAAGACCAAGATAATGAAGATCAACGCCTCCAGCTCAGAGGCAGTGAAGTTGCGAGACAACAACTTGGAAGAGGTCAAGTCCTTCACGTACCTTGGGAGCGTGATCAACCAGCAGGGAGGAACAGATGCAGATGTGAAGACCCGCATCGGAAAGGCAAGAGCATCTTACAAAGCCCTGAAGAACATCTGGCGGTCTCACCTCATCTCATCTTGCACCAAAATCCGCCTGTTCAATTCCAACGTCAAATCAGTATTGTTGTATGGGGCAGAGACATGGCGAACAACAAAGACCACCATCAAAAAGGTGCAAACGTTCATAAATTCCTGCCTACGTGGAATACTGAAGATCCACTGGCCAGTTACCATCAGCAAACACAGATCTCTGGGAGAGAAACCAACCAGATGCCAGCAGAAGAAGAGATCAGAAGAAGAAGATGGCGATGGATTGGACATACCCTGAGAAAACCACTGACCAACATCACCCGCCAGGCCCTGACCTGGAACCCCCAGGGGAAGAGAAAGAGAGGCCGGCCCCAAGAACTCATGGAGAAGGGACCTGGAGGCAGACGCCAAGCAGACCAACTGCTCCTGGGGGGAGCTGGAGCGGATCGCCCAGGACCGTGGACAATGGCGGGTGGTTGTGGATGGCCTATGCCCCTCTAGGGGCTCAAGGCCTAAGTAAGTAAGTAAGAAATTTGATTATTTGATATAAAAAAAGAATCTTTGACCAATACGGTACGGTGCCCAATAAATTTTATATATCGATTGTATAACATTTATATAGTGATTACTACTCATAATTGTGATCTAGCAACTATCTTTATTACACTCTGGACTAGAAAAATCACTTATTTCATTTTGAAGAGAATTTCTCATCTTTTCCTTTAGGCATGAGGCAACGTTTATTGGCAGTTAACTTTTTTCTGTTTTGTTTTTTTTGTTTTTAGTATTCTCACACTGACTTACAAAATGATGTAAATCATGACCGATAAATACAAGTGTGACAAAAAGGACCAGTCCTCATTTTGTGGGAGAGGGGAAAAAAATTAAATCCTTGTCCCCATGTCAACTATGATCCATGCCTTGTCAATCCTCATCATTAATTCAATTAACAAGGGCACTCAGATTGAAATTTCCTGGTCTCCCCTACAACAAGGTGATAGAATCCTGTTATTCTCACACTGTGGACATAATCTACAATTTTTGTGTTCACAGCCTAGGTATGTGTAGACAACTAAGCTGCACACACTTAACGTACATCATGCAATTGCTATACACAAATGTATCACTACTCATTCAATTCGGTGGGAGAAAATTTTTTTTTTCCTCCTTTGCTGGGTAATTTTTTAAACCCTTGGGACTCAAGTTTCTTCATTGTCTAGTAGAAGCTTAAGGCAATGCAGACATTGAAGAATCTTTCCATCAGGTTGAGTTTTTGTTTTGTTTTTTATTTTGGTTACATAATTAAGCCTTGACCAACCCATCTGATACCCTAACAAAATTTTTAAGGAAGTTTGTCCAACTATTTTTTTGATGTAATATATATTTAAATATATATAAATATTTAAATATAAATATAAATTTACATGTTAAAATCCTTAGCAAATCAAATATACATATAGTGGATATTTTGTTATACATGTATACAATCTCTTTATAAGTGGAGTTGACTATATAAGTGCCTAACAACTGATTGACTTTTTATTAAAAGGTTTGGATGTGGCACACCAAACATACAATTAATTCATTAGGGCCACATATATAACTGGCCATTTACAAGAGTAATCGATTGTTGAACTACATGTATGTTATTTGTGGTGATAAATTATCTTTTTCTGTTTAGAGTAGAAATGGATTGACCTAGAAATACATGTTTGTGGTTGTTTAAATCCAGATTCAGTTCAACAGACTTTAAATTTGACAATAAACATTAATGTACACAAGTACTATGTCTATCATCAAAATGTATTTGCTTTATACTACAGTTGAACCTGTCTTGAAGGACCACTCTCAAGAAAGACCACCTGTGTTCCAAGACCACACTCTGAAAACAACTTGGTTAAACATAATTCTTTAAACAAAATCTCTTTTGCTAGACCTCCTGTTTTGAGAGATCACATACATTTAAGTGGCAGATGGGGTGGTCTCTCATGAAAGGTAACCACTGTACAACATGATACTTGAGAGACCACCATCTACCTAACTAAAATGTGTTTTCTCAAGAAAGATGGTCTGTCAAAAGAGGTTCTATTAACAGATATATATTCATCAGAGTGGTTTTAAAAATTTGATCTCAAAGGACAGGTGGTCTTTCATGACAGTGGTCTCTCAAGACAGGTATTATTGTATAATGATAACATATATATATACATAGGCGTCGGAACCGGGGGTTGTGGGGGGGCTGGTTTTTTTTTTTAGCCCCCCCCCCTCTTTTTTTGCAAAGATAGACATAGGTGTTGAAAATTGGGGCTTAGCCCCCAGACGTGTGTGTGTTTTAAGTTGGTTTAGCCCCCCCCACTTTCAATTTGCTTCCGACGCCTATGATATATATATAGATATACATTTGTATATAGATATATATATATAGATATATATATAAATATATATCTATATATATATATAGCCTATATATATATATATAGATATATCTATATATATATATATAGATAGATAGAAATATATAAGAACTGATCAAATTATGATACAAACCTCAGACTTGTTGTTAACTTTTACAAAGATTTTCTCTCCATTTCCTTTGACATACATGCGCCCTTCACATATATATCCACCTTCACTAGTACCAATATATTTCAGTGATGTGTCATCCAGTTCTGTTTTTAATATCTCCTCCATAATCTATTACAAAAATGACTTAGTTTATCTTTTTATAATAAATCTGCCTCTCAAATTATAAAAGCAATACTGAAGATTCCTGAAGTAATTAATGGGGAAAATAAGCCTCTAAAAGTATCAAAGCTAATCATCAATTCAGGGGCTGAAAATTATTCTTTAAGTCCAAAGTCCATGACCTATACATATTTTACTTTCAGACTCTGTGACATTTTCCTGCTGTGTGGGTCCAAGGACCTAACAAGTCTGAATCAGTGATTTACTATTCTGTCAGTTTCTTTCTTTCTATTTAACTTTATTCCTTTCCTTTGTCGAGTTCAATCGTCATTTTCTAATATGATTTTGTAGCATTTTTTGGTCTATATAATTTTGTGTTCCCACCTTTGATAATTGTTATATGTATTGATTAATTATATTAAAAATCGGACTTAGATCCATAGTGATTGGACCCATATGTTAGAACACCGGACCCAAACACAAAACCTGGACAAAAAAACCAACAACACCTGTATAGGGAATCATAAGTAGGCTACTTTTTTGTTCACAGGTCTTTCATCAAAACTCCTGCAGTGGTCCTGAGGAACAAACTGACAGTATGAAAAATAGTAGCCTATACCTAAAAGATTCTCGACACTCCCCACTGATAGAAACACTTGTGCCTGTGCTCCACAGTGAACAAACCATAGGCATAACTACTGACCCCGCCCCTTTAAAAAACATATATGTAGCAAAGGAACGTGATATTGTCATTTAATAAACATATACTTTATAACAAGTAGATTGATAAACAAGTTGTGTGTTAGGAAAATTATTGACCTAAATTAATTCAAAACGTCTTTCTTACACAAATTAGGTGTTGTAACCTACAGAGCAGAAAAACGCCGGATACAATGATAGTTGACTAACAATCTAAAGTGATTACGGACAAATACAATTGTAGGTCCGGAAATTAACAGGACTATGTAATATCAGTTTTCTTTTGATATATTAGATATGTAAAAATGTATCTTCTACGAATTTTGTAATTCGTATTTTATTTCAAGAAATAATTAATTCAATCTATTTATTCTAGTAATCGCGTGCCATCTTTAAATAGTCAACAAAACGACACGGCAATTTTCGCTTAAATTTTCAGCACGGCATCGAAGTGTCCAATTTTCTCAATTTGCATCTGATGTAATAGCAATTTGTCCCCTTTTCGTTATTTTTCATTGCCAAACGGGCAGTCCTCTCCTCCATAACTGCTGAAGCTACGTGTGATGATTGATAAATTCTTAGCATTGTCAGTGATTGACGGATATATAAGCAGGATAGCCCAGTTCTGCGACTATTAAATGCTGTGTAACCAAGGAACGGTATCATTCGGTCATTTTTTACTTTTATTTATTTATTTTTTGTCGAACAGGTAACACTCTAATGTAAACGTAGGAAGTAACTTTAGTAAAACGGAAAAAGTTGCAGAGACAGCAGTGATTCAATATATATTCAAGAAACGTTTAGTACATGGGCTATTCATGCTGATAGTAGCAACACTAGGCGAGGATGCCCATTCATGTGCTACCATAAAAAGTGGTTGGCAGAATTTAAGCATGGCCGACAGAACCTACAGAATGACCACCGTCCTGTCACTGTGGCAACTAAAAATCCATGATATTGTTTTGGGTGACAGACGAGTTACAGAGATATAGAGCCAGCATTGTCGGAGTTTCTCAGGAAATAGTTCATTCTATTCTAACGGAGGATTTTGATATCAGAAAGCTCTCAACACATTGGGTACCAAGAATGCTAACAGTTTATCAGAAGGACACAAGACGGAGCATGTCGCGTGCTAATCTGAACCTTATAGAGGCAGATCCTGCCAACTCTCTGCTGAGTTTTGTAGCTATAATTAAGCATGGATCCATCATTTCACCCCAGAAGGCAAACAACAATTTAAACAATGGAAGCACCTTTGTTCCCCATTGCCAAAGAAGGCAGAGTGTTTTACCAGCTGGGAAGGTTATGGCCTCAGTTTTCTGGGATGCTGATATTATTTTTATGTTTGATTATCTCCAAAAGTCAAACAATCAATGGAACATATCATGCATCACTTCTTAGGCAGTCAAGAGAAACATTTAAGATCAAATTACGTGGAAAGCTCAGTAAAGGTGTCTTGTTTCACTAGGACAAAGCGGCTGCTCACAAGTCTGTCTTTGCTGTGTCTGTCAGCTCACAAGTCTGTCTTTGCTATGGATGTCAGTTCACAAGTCTGTCTTTGCTATGGCTGTCAGTTCACAAGTCTGTCATTGCTATGGCTGTCAGCTCACAAGTCTATCATTGCTATGGCTGTCAGTTCACAAGTCTATTATTGCTATGGCTGTCAGCTCACAAGTCTGTTATTGCTATGGTTGTCAGCTTACAAGTCTGTCATTGCAATGGCTGTCAGCTCGCAAGCTTGTCATTGCTATGGCTGTCAGCTTACAAGTCTATTATTGCTATGGCTGCCATTAATGTGGGTTTCAACCGATTCAGCATCAGCATCCACCATATTCCCCTTATCTCGCACCATCAGATTTCCATCTCCTACCTGCTTACTAGCTCACTCTAGCTGGCTGCTATTCTCTAACTCTTTCCCTTAGTGCATCTATGCTTCGCATTTCTGCTCTCTCTTTTAGCTCCTTCCTTACCCTTTCCAGCTTTGCTACTTAATTAGCGCTTTCTCTCTCTCTCTAGCTCTGCTCTACTATGTGCTCTCTCTGAGCTAGCTCTGGAGCTATTCTCCGTTCATAATCTGCTCTTCTGATCTTCCTCTTGCTCTGCTAGCAGGCTTGTCTGCTCTCCTAACTAAGCTCTGCTGCTCTTCCTACTACTACTTCTTCTAAGATTCTCTCTCTAGCTTCCTCTCTACTCCTCCTAGCTTTCTTACTCTTGATCTTGCTCCCTCTTCTCAACTCGCTCAACCTCTCTCACTAGCTAGCTCTCTTTCTTCTGTCCTGCTTTTCTCTACTCAGCTCTCTAGCTCCTAGCAACTTACTCTCACTAGACTCCTCCTCGGCTTCTCTCTAGCAGCACTCTATTAGCTCCTACTGCTCTGCTCTTCTCTCCAAGCCCTTGCTTAGCTCATGATTTTTCTCTCGTCAACCTCTATGCTGCTCTAGCTCTTCTATACCTCTCCTAGCTCTGAAGCTCGTCAGAAGCTCTTCAACTTTCTCTCTAGCTCCTTAGCTTCCTTGCTTCCTATTATTTCTAAGTCTCTGCGTCATCTCTGCTCTCTAGAGTAGCGTCTCTTAGACCTTAGCTCTCCTTACGAGCTCTACTGCTCATTACTACCTCATTAGCTGTCTGTCTCCTTCTCTGCTGCTCCTTCTCCTGCATTCTCCTACTTTCTTCTATCCTACTCTACTACCTTCTCAGCTCACTCAGCTGCTCAGTTCTCTCTGAGCTTCCTCGTTGCTCTTCTTCTTGCTGCTCCCTGCTTTAGGCTAAGCTCTCCCTCTCTAGCTTATCGTTCTTTTTGCTGCTCGCTCACCTTCTCTAAGCTCTCTCCTCTCTACTTTGCCCCTCTTTTACTGTCTATTTCATGTCTTCAGAGCTCCTCCTTGCATTCGCTCTTACATACTTCTACTCTCTATAAGCTCTCTTAAGCTACTCTTCTCTTGCTGCTCTGATCTTACACTACTCTCTTCTTTCGCTCCTGCTCTCTACTCCCTCTTACGTATACTCCTCGTCATTTTCAAGCTATCTCTTGCTCATTCTAAGCTAGCTGCTTACACTCTATCTCCTCTTCCTTCTTAAGCTACTACAGCACTACTTTCTGCCTTTTGCTACTCAACCCTTTCTGGCTACTCTACTATCATAACTTAACCAAGCTGCTATAGCTAAGCTAGCTACTCAGCTTTAACTCCTCTCTCTAAGCTCGCTTTGCACGCTTGCTCTCCTACTCCCACTACAGCCTCCTCCGTCTTCTGCTTCTAAAAAGCCTCATATCTTCCCTCTCCTCGCCAAAGCTAAGCGTGCTAAAGCTCCCTAAAGCTGCTCTCCACAGCTAGCTCAGCTTCTCGCTTACTCTCTCTACAACTTGCTCTTTCTGTTCTTAGCTACATAAGCCTCTCTAATCTCTATCTTCTCTCTTCCTCCTAGCTCAGCTTCTCTCTAACTTCGCTCTCTTGTTCTCCTGCTCTCTCTATCTTACATCTTCTCCTCTTTCCCTTATGCTTGCTTCTAACTTCTACTCTCTCTCTGCTTTCTGCTGGTCTTACTTCTCTACTCCTAACTACTCTACTATTCAGCTACAAACTCTCTTCTCTTGCCTTCAGCTTTAGCTGTCCATCCTCTCTCATGCTCTGCTGAGTCTTCTTTCACATCCTTCTACTCCCCTTACATCTCTCTTTTGCTCAAATCTTCCTATAAGAGCTAACTCTTCTCTATCTCTCTCTTCTTTCCGTCTAGCTTGCTCTATGTTTCCATCTCGCTCTACTCTCTAACTCTCTATCTCTCTGTCTTCTCTACTCATTTCCTTACTCCGTCCTCCTCTCTGCTAATCTATCTCAACTTCCCTTAGCTACATAGACTCCTAGCTCAGGCTTCAGCTTCCCTTCGTCTTTTAAACTTTCCTATCTCCTTACTATACTCTGCACTACTACTACTCTCTGACTCTATTCTTCTCTCTCCGTAACTCTTCTCCTTGTAACTCCGCATCTTAACTCTTCTCGCAGCTCCTAGCTAGTCCTCTTCTGCTACTCAGCTCTAACTAGCTGGCTATGCGCTTCAGCACACTGAGCTCTCTATAGCTTCATTCTCTTTAATCTCTTACTCTACTTAAGCCATCCCTTCCTAACTATTTTTCATCCTCTAACTACTCCCATGAGCTCATACCCCTCTCCATGCCGCAATCTCAGTTCTAGCTCTGCTCTTATACCTCTCCTTCCTTACTCTTTCTACTTCTTCTCTGCTACGTCAGCTCTTGTCTCTGAACTCTTACTGTTCCTTACTTAGCTTCTAGCTCTAAGCTCCTCTGCTGCTATCTTAACTCTCTCTTTTCTCTTCCCTCTTCTCTCTCTCCCTAGCCTCTTCCTCTCGTTCTCTTAGCTTCCTCTCTTTCGAACTCAGCTTCCTCTGGCTCCTCCGACTGCTGCTAGCTTCTTTGCTCTAGCTCTGCTGCTTTCTAAACTACTTCTAACGCTCACAGCTAAGTCCTCTAGCTTAAAGCTTCTACTCTCATTTTAACTTTCTCTTGATTCTTCGCTCTTCCTTCTTCTCTCTATCTACGCTCACTCGTTCTCCGTCATCTTCTCTCTTTACTCTCTGCTTTACTTCTCTCTACTCCTAGCTCTCGAACTTCTTGCTCTATCTCTCTGCTACAGCTGAGCTGTCTCTTACTCTACTCTCTCCTACTGTCTCTCTTTTCTCAGCTTTTTAGAACTAGCTTATGCTGCAACTCTCTTCTATCTCTTCTAGCAACTCTATCCTCTTGAGCTGCTCTACTTCTTTTCTTACCTTCTTCTCTAACTCTGACTCTACAGCTCCCTATGCTCATTGCTATGCTTGACTGTAGACCTCTCTCTCTACTTTCCTAGCTCTAGTTCTACTCAGCTTACATACTTGCTCTGGCAACTGCTTCATGAACTCCTCCTCTGCCCTTCTTCTCTTTCTCTACTTAGCTGATCCTTAACAACTACTCTTTCCAATTTTCGGGCTCCTACTCTCGTTGCTCTCTCTATCACTAGGGCTTTTTGCTGCTGCCTCTTTACTCCTCTCGTCACTGACTTATCTCCTACGTATAGCTGATACTAACTTCTTCTCTCTAACTGCTTCACCCTACTCTTTCTAGCTCTTCCTTAACTTCTCTCTGCACTACTACTTTTTCTGTTACTAGCTCTCACTACTTGCTCTCTACTAGCTCCCTTTGCTCAGCTCTGTACTTCTCTCTAAAAAGCTCTTGCTGTCTTTCGTATCTCTCTGCCCCTCTCTCTGCTACACTATCTGCTCTACTCTGTCTTCTCTTCTCATACTTGAAACTACTCTAGCTCTCTAACTCCCTCCCTTCCTCTGCTTTCCTGCTACATTGCTATGTCAGCTGTCTTCATAGCATCTACTTCTTCCCTCTAGCTACTGTCTGTCAGCTAGGGGCTCCACTGTCTTCTCTTCCTTCTCTACTAGCCGTGTGCTATACTAGCTAGTCTCTCTTCTGACTCTCTGCTTTCACCACGCTTCTTTTCTCTCTCTACTAGCAACTCTCTCAGCTCCTTACCTGAGCTAGGGACACTCTTACTCATCTACTCTCTACCTACTTCTTGCTACTGCTCTACTAGTCTATTATCTACTTAAAGCTATGGCTCCTGAAGCTCTCTTGCTCTCCTTCCTTTATGACTCGCTGCTGCTCTCTTATTTCTCTTGCTCTGCTTCTCTAGCTCTCTGCTGAGCTTCTGTCTCTTCACTTAACTCCTTTACATTTCCTATTAGTCTGCTACTCCTCACTATCTGCATTTGTTTTTCTTCTGTAGCTACTCTGTAATCTCCTCTCTCTCTCTTCCTCAAGCTAACTCTACCTAGCTACTTTCATCCTGTATCTACTTATCTATAGCCTCGCCTTACTCCTACTCTCTAGCTTTCTATACTGCTCGCACAGCCTTCTTCGAATCTTGCTTCGCTCTCCTGGCCTTACTCTCCTCTCTCTATTTTCTGTCTCTCTCTCGCTGCTCATTCCTCTAACAGCTCACTCTGCTCTATAATTACTAGCTCTCTTCTGCTTTTTATTGCAGCTATTGCTCTTCCTGACATCTAACCTCCGATAGCTCTCTGCTTTCTCTAAGCTCTATTCTGAAGCTAACTGCTGCTACCTTCTCTGCTACTTCTCCACCCTTACATCTGCTTCTTTACATGCTCTACTCTCCTCTCTTCTCGCTCTCACTTGCTCTAGCTACACCTACTCTGTACTCCTCATTTGGCTCCTGCATAACTCTCTGAGACTCCACTCCTAAAACCTCTCCTCTTTCCTTTTTCGTGCTCTCTTAGCTCTACTCCTCCTTCGCTAGCTCTCTTCTCTCTCTCTCTCTAGCTTCTCTCTTCTGTTCTAACTTTAGCTATTACTCCACTCTGTCTTCTTTCCTACTTCTCTCGTCCTAGCATCTCTCGTTCTCATTAGCTTCAACGCTCTCACTCTGCTACTCGCTGCTAGCATCTCATCGCTTCTTCTACAGCTTTTCTTGTGTACAGCTACCACTCACTCTCTCTTGAATCTCTGCTAGCTCCTCCTGCTACTCCTCTCTTTCCTTCTACTCCTAGCTCTCCCTGCTGCTCTCTTCTACCTCCTTCTCTGCCTCTACGTACACTTCTCTTCTCTTCTCAAGCTCTCGCTATTCTCTTTACCTGTCTCTCACCTACTAGCGTCTTGCTCTTAGGCTTCTCTTCTCTCACTTCACTACTAGCACGTTCAGCTGCCTTGCATAGACTTCTCTCTCTTTCTCTTGCTCTCTATCTTACTACTCCTGCTTCCTAGCTTCAGACCTGGCTCTACTCTCACTTTCTCTTCTCTTCTTAGTAGCGTTCTCTCTTCTTATCTCTGCTTCTACTCTGCTGCTCTCTTTCTGCTCTTCTTCTTTAGACTCTTCCTAAGCTCTCCTCTCTTTGCTCTAGCCTCTACTCTTCTGCATTCTCTTCTTTCTACATCTATAAAGCTACTAGACTCTCTACTGCTCCTGCTCTCTCATGCTACTTCTAAACTACCTTCTCTCCTTCTTCGCCTCACTATCTGCAATTCTCTTCACTTCTAAATCTTCTCTCTAGCTACTCTACTTTCCGCTAGCGTATAACTTTACGTCTCATGCTCATATTCCCTCTCTCTAGCTCTGCCTCTACTTACTCTTTTAAGCTCTATTCTCTGAAGCTCTACTTCACTATCACTGTACTCTCTTCTCCCTTTCATCTGTGCTTCTCGCTACTGTCAGCTCTCTCTACTGCTTCTACTAACTACTCTAGCTCCCAAACTCTTCACGTTAGTCTCCTTTCTTTTCCTCTGCTAACTATCTCACTAACTCTCGACTACCTAGCTCATCACTCAGCTCTAACTACCCTCTTGAAGCTCTCTCAGCCCCCCCCTTGCCTCTCTCTACTTCACTACTCTTCTAATAGCTCATCTAGGCTTAAATACTCTGAGCTCTGCCTTCTTAACTTCTTTCCTCTTTTGTCTCCTCTGCTCTAACTATACTTTCTATTCCTTCACTCTTCTTACTGCCTGCTCTCTCTACTAACACATCTCTAAGCTCCTTACGACTCTACTTCTGGCATCTCCTTTCTCATGCTCGAGCGCTTAACTAACTCACTTCTTGCTTCGTACTACAGCTCAGCTCCTTTGCTCTCTGAGCTTGCTACTCTCTAGCGTACTGCTCTCTATCTTCTAGCTTAAAACTCCCTTCCGTGCTCTGTTCTCTAGCTAGCTCTCTCTCTACTCTTGCTCCTTTTTTGCTAGCTGCTCGCCTGCCTCTAACATAGCTCACATTCTACTACTTCCACCGCTAATAACTAACCCTCATCCTGACATTCTACTGCTGCTTCTTTCTCTACTAAGCTCGATCTTCTGGTCTACTGCTACTAAGCATTCTTCTAACTTTCTATTCAAGCTCTTCTCCTACTTCCTGCTCCTTCTACTCTTTGTAACTCTGCTACTGTCATATCTACCTTTCTACTCTCTCCTACTCTTCCTATCTCTCTCTCCTATCCATTACCTGTAAAACTGATATCTACTACTACAGCCAATTCTTTCCCTTTCTACAGCTCATCTACTGTCAGCCCCTACTCGCTCTGCTCTCCCTGCTTCTCGTTCTGCATCTACCTCTCTCAGCTTCTCCTTCTATCGTCCATACTCCACTACCTGATCTACCTACTACTCTACTCTCCAGCTCTTCTTCTCTAGCTTCTCTTCTTTGCTGCTCTCTTCTTGCTTCCTTCATTCACCTAAATCTACTGTTTGTCTACTCTCCTCTTCCTACACTAACTATTACTGCTCTCTTACTAGCTTCCTCTTGCTCTTAGCTCTACCATTAACTTGCTACCTCTCTAGCTACTCTTCCTCTCCTCTTTTACTGATCCTCTCTCTAACATCAGTCTCTCCTCTCTGCTCTCCTTAGCTCCTCTCTCTGCTCTTCTCTAGCTTCATCTGCTTCTGACCTACTACTGTCATAGCTTCCTCAAGCTCAGCTATTCGCCCTTTTTTGTGCACCATTACTCCTGGTTCGCTCTACCTTGGCTTTAGCTCGCTACCTCTAGCCTTCTATCATCTACTACTGTGCTCTACTAGCTGCTACCACTACCTATTCTCTTATTCTCTCTCTGCTCTCCTCAACTCTCTCTTTGCTCTACACTTTTCCTCTCTCTTCTAGCTGTATCACTTCTTACTAGCTACTAATCTCTCTAGCTTTCATAGCTCTGTCTACTTCACAATCTCTCTGCTTACAGCTGCTATCTCTTCTGCCTTCTCATCTCTTCTAGCCTTCTTCTCCAATAGCTCACTTACACAGAGCTTGCTCTCTCTATGCTAAAGCTTACTTCTAGCCAGTCTCTACTCTAACTGACTACTGCTCTACCTCTGCTGCTCTCACTAGCTAGCACAGCTAGAAGCTCTCTCTCTCTCTCTTCTTACGCTACTGCCGGTATGTATCTGTCTCTTGCTAGACTGCTCTTCACTCTTCTCTCATCAACTCTAGCTTCTGCTCATTCTATTCTAGCTTCATAGCTCTCTCTCTATCTCTCGGGCTCTCCCAGACTCTGCTAACCGTCCTTCTGCTCCTTTCTAGCTTCTACTTCTTGCTGCTGCTCTTCTCAAGCTACTCCTCCTAGCTCTCTCTTCTTTCTCTCTCTCTTTCTCATCTAGTCTGCTCTTAGTCTATCGACAAGCTCTACCTACTACAGACTCATCACTGTCCATAGGCGTACTAAGTCACTCCTCCTTTCATTGCTAACTCAATTGCAACATTTCCTAAACTTTCCTCCTATCCTCGCTTACTCACCACTCTCACTTACTCTAAAACTACTCCAGACTTTTCTTACCTACTCTCGTTCTCTACTACCTGCTGCCGCTAGCTCCTGTTCTCAGTCTGCTACTGCTAGCTATAAACTCTCATGTTGCTACTCTTAGACTGCCTTCTTCTCTCTCTATCTTGCTCGACTGCTCCGTACTCCCTTAGACTAGCTATCGCTCTATCTGCTCCTTTTCTTGATCTAACTCGCTGCTGCTTCTTTAGCTACTTATTTTCCTCTCCTCCTGCTCAATTGCTTCTGCTCTCTCATATTCTCTCATCTAGCTTCTGCTACTCTTCTCACCTCCCTGCTCTAAAACTTTGCTCTAGCTCATTCCACTACTGCTGCTTGCTGCTTCAGTCTACTACTTCTTGCTCCTATCTACTTCTGTTAGTCTCTATACCTTCTCTCTATGCACATGCTCTAGCTCTCTTTCACGTCCTCTACAGCTACTCTACCTTCTCCTCTCCTATCTCTCTCACCTACCCTTTCGTGCTTCTGCTCAACTACTAACTGACTACACTCGGCTACTCTTGAGCGTCTTCTCCTCTTCTGCTTTGCCGTACTACTGCTCTAATCTCTTTAGCTTCTCTCTCTCGCACCACCATACTCCTGATCTAACTGCTAACCTACTAACTTCTAACTGCTTTAGCTACTCGTTAGCGCTCTGCCTCTTCTCTACTTTGAGCTTAGAGCTCTTACAGCCTCTCTTGTGCTCTCCTCATTCTGCTACTACTTCTTACTCACTTCTGCTTCCATTCTCTAGCTTACTCTACTTTACTCTTCTACTTCAATCTAGCTCTCTACTATTGTCAGCTATTCTACTTCCTCTCTCTAACTACTTCTTTGCCTCTTGCTAGCTACTCTTCTACTCTTCTCTACACTCTAGCTGCTAGCGTTAGACTCTCTCTCTTCTCTGCTCAGTTATCTTCTAGCTCCTAAGCCCCTACCTACTCTGCTATCTAGCTCTGCTACCTAACTCTCTCCCCCCCCCTCCTCCCTCTCCTTCATCTACTCCTTCTCTCCTGCTTCCTCCTCTCTCTCCTCTCTGTTACACACTGCCTACTCTGTACTCCTCACTTCTCTCTACTTCTTCTTGCTGTTCTTTCTCTCGAAGCTTTTACTATTCTGCTACTTGCTCTGGCTGTGATCTTTACTGCTTCCATGCTCTAACCTATCTCTCTTGCTTGCTTTATCACTCTAGCTCGAGCTACTCTTCGATAACTCTCTATTCTATACTCTCTCTCTTCACTCGCTCTCCTGCTCTCCACTCCTACCTCATACTCTCTTAGCTCAGCCCTCCTACTCGGCTCCCTGCTTTAGCTTACTCTTAGACTCCTATCAGCTGCACCTCTTGCTCTAGCTTCTAGCTTTCTACTCACCTTTACTCTAGCTCCTTCACTCTCTCCTCTCAGCATGCTTACTTCTACCTACTCTGCCTGCTCTCTGGCTGCTCTTTGCTACCTTAGCCTATGGCTGATCAGCTCACTGACTCTCCTCTCGTTCTCAGGGCTCTACTGCTCATTCTACTCTACTAACTGCTGCTACTCTAAGCTATCTGCGTTTCTGCTAGCTTAGCTCTCTCTCTCTGCTTCTCTCTCATACAAGTCTGATCTTACTTAACTCCTCGTCTATTCTTCTCTAGCTGCTGCTTCTAGCTTACTTACTCTCTAGCTTTCTGCTGTACTATCCTTCTAACTACCTTTCAGCTTCTCTTAGCTAGCCTGCCCTAAGCTCATGCTCGTTTGGCTACTCTGCCGCTACACCTCTGGGCTTCTCCTATCTCTTTAGCTCTCTATTCTACTCGTCTTACTTCTATTCCTACTCTAGCTTCCTCGCTCTCTCTGCTCTGCCTTCTCTTTACTCTACTCTACTTGGCTCCTCTCCTTCTCTTCTCACTGCTCCAGCTACTTCTCTCACCTCCATTTCGTCTGTCTAGGCCTTTCTAGCTAGCTACTCTCTTTTAGCTACTCCTGCTTTTTTCTACTCTCTTCACTCTCTCTGCTCTTCCTCCTCTACTACTAACTCCTCACTACTGGCGCTCAACTCTTTGCTCACGTCTATGGTCAGCTAGCTCTCCTCGCTGCTAAGTCTACTCTAACTTCTCTCTACTACTCTCTTCTTCTCTTCAGCTAGGCCTACTGCTCGCTATCCTAACTCTCTAAGCTCCCTACTGACATCTTCTCTCTAAATGCTAGCTACCTTGCTACTCATCTGTCTTCTACCTGTCTCTACTTGCCACTCTTTTAAGCTCTATCTCTCTTCTTTAAAACCTCGTCCTCTAGCTTCTGCTCGCTCTGCTCTACTCTCTCTGGCTCTCTGGCTCTGTCCCTTGCATATTTTTTTTGCTTTGCTTTGCTAGCTGTGCTGTCTCTTCTCTCTGTCTCATAGCTACTGCTAGCTCTGATCCTTTACTTCTAAACTCTCCTCTCTAAGCTCTTCCAGCTCCTCATCTCTAAAGCACCTTCTCTCTCAGCTGCTCTACTCACTAGCTAAGGCTCTAGCTAAGCCTCTCTTCTCTGCGGCTTTGCTCTCTCCTCTGTCCTTCGACTCTCTCTCTCTCTCTCTAACTATATCCTACTCCTCTAACCATTCTCTCTACTCTGCTCTATTATGCGTGGCTTCCCTCTCAGCTCTTACTCTCTACAACTCACACTCCTCTTCTCGCTACTCTCTCGTTCTACTTTTTTGACTACTGCTCTCTGGCTTCACGTCTTACTTCTGCTTGCGTTACCTCTCTTGCCTACTCTCTGAGCTTCCTCTGTAGCTTCCCTTCCTAATCTCTCTAATCTCTTGAGCTGCTCTCTAGCTAAGCCTTTCTCTTCCTGCATCTCAAGCTTCCCAATCAGCTCTCGCTCTCTACTCTCTCTTAATAGCTATGCTGCTGGCTTCATCTCTCTCCTGCTCTCCTTATGCTACTCAACTCTCTCTTCTTCCTCGTCTTTCTTTCTAAGCATTTATTTTGCGTGAGCTTGCTGCTTCTCTATTTAAGTAGCTAGCTCCTCCTCCTGATGCTCTCTCTATCTATCTCTTCTCTTCTAGCCAGCTGAAAACTCCTCGACTAGCTCTACAGCCTCTTAGCAGATCTCATCTATCTCGTTCTGCTACATCTATAGCTTACTCTCTCAAAGAGCTCTATCTTCTTCTCCACTCAACTCTAGAGCTTCTACTCATCTCTTACTGCACTACTCTCAGCTAAGCTCCTTCCTACCCTCTACTTAACTTCTTCTCTCTCATTCCGCTCTCTGGTACATAGCTGCTTTCCTGCTCTACTGCCTGTCCTCTCGATCTCTCATATCAAGCTGTCTCTCTACTGCTACTCTTAAGCTCTCTATTTGCTGCCATGCTTTATTTCCTCTCATAACTGCTTAACTCTCATAGCTTCTCTCTCCTTCTAGCGCTCGCTCATAACTAGACTCTCATTCTGCTACTCTATACTATTCTACTTAGCTACTACTAGCTTCACCTAGCTAGCGTCTTCTTTCCTTGCTCTTGAGCTCTCCTCTACTGCTCTAGCTCTCTCTCTCACCCTCCTCTCTGCTGCTCCGACGTCCAATCAGCTGCTCTCCTCTTACTTCTCTCTAGCTAACCTTCGCTCCTCTACAGCTTGCTCTCTACCTCTAAGCTCCTTAACTTACTTAGCTTCTACTACTTCTCTCTCTTCCTTGCTCTCTTTCTCCTCTCTCCTCTCTTTCCTATCCTAGCTATCTCTCTCTTACCTTAGCGTCTTCTGCTCTGAGCTTCTCTGCGTATACTGGCTACTCTTATGCTTACTACTACTACTCTCTCTCTGCTAGCTTCTCTTCGTCTCTCTGATGCTGACTCTTTCTCTGCTCTCTCTCTCAGCTCTGTCCCCTCTAGCCTGACTCCTCTCTTAACTCCTCTCTTCTCTTACTCTGGAGCATGCCTCTTATTTCTCTACTCTGCTTCTCTCTAACTCCTAGCTCTCTATGCTCCAACCATCTTTCAGCCTCTCCTCACTCTATCCTATATAGACTCTACTTCTGCTACTGGCTACTACTCTAGCTCTTCTGCTCTCAGCTCTAACTCTCTACTCTAGCTCAAAGTCTTTACTCTTCATCTCTAACATCTCTCTCTCGTTTTATCTTCTTGGCCTCTGCTTGCTTTTCTTGCTACTCTACAGCTGCCTTCTAGCTTCCCTAAGCTTCTTATCATTCTAAGCGCTCTTCTAACGCTAGCTACTCTCTTGCTGCAACATAGCTTTGCTCTCCCTCTATCTGCTCATTCTTTCGTAAGCTCATTGAGCTCTGAGCCTCAGCTTCTTCTTCTGCTCTAAACTTTCTGCTTCTCACTAACTCTCTCTCTCTTCACCTCTCTTGCTCTTCTCCTCTTCTCTTCTCTTCTAGATATCTTCTTTCTCCTCATTCACTTCGCTCTAGCTTCTTACTTAGCTCTCTTCTTGTTCTAGCTCTCTCAGCTTGCCTATCCTCCCCCTCTAGCTCTCTCTACTCTGTCTCTACTTAATTCTACAGCTCTTAACTACTCTTCTCATACTGCTGCTCATCAGCTCTCCTAGCCACCATCGCACTAGCTTCTACGTCTCGCCTCTCTATGCTTCTCAGCTGCTAACACTTCTGCTCTCAAACTCCTAGCTACTCTCTCTTCTTACTCTCAAGCTCCCTTTCTTCTAGTCTGCTATATCGAGCTCTCTCTCTCTCTACTTGACTCCTGTCTCATACAACAAACGACTCTTCCTACTGACTCTTATCTCTCTACTCTCGTCCTACTCTCACTTAGCTCTCTTCTACTCTTAGCTGCTGCTAGTCTACTAATTAGCTAGCTGGAGCTCTCTCCCTCTCTTAATCCTTCTTACTTCTGTCTTCTTCTTACTTCTAGCTCATCACAAGCTACTGCTTACTGCTGGTTTCTCTCTCTCTATACTACTCCTTCTACTGCTCTTCAGGCTACTCTTAGCCGTCTCGCCTACTCTGCTCTGCACCCTAGCTCTCTAGCTCTCTTCTTCTACTGACTGTCTAAGCTCTTCCTTCTCTCTAACTACCTATTCTTTTGCTCATCTAGAGTCTCTCTAACTCCTCTTAATCTTCTCATGCTCCGTGTCCTACTCTGCTAGCTCTCTTCTCTCAGCTACTCTTCCTTCTTCATCCTACTCATCTTGCTACTCTCTCGTCTAGCTCTGCCCTCCTAACTACTTACTGTCTCTACTCTCTTCTTCTCTCTCTGCTTCTCTCCTCTGCTCTTTTCCTTCCTTCAAGCTTCTTAGCTCCTCAACTGCTCTCTGTCCTCCTCCTTCCGTAGCTTCTCTTTCTTCACTCACTTCTAAGCTACACTTTTTACTGCGTCACTTCTCTCTTGCTCTTGCTTACTTGCTAACTTCTTCTTCTCTTGTCAACTCTTCGAAGCTCTCTACCTATGCATCTTGCTCTTACTCCTAAGCTCTTCTCTTCCATCTCGCTTGTCAGCACTACTCTCCTCTACTAATCTGCTCTGCTCTAACTCACTTAGCTCTGCCATCCTAGCTCCTGCTCTTAGGCTTGCTCCTCTCTACTCTTCTGCCTCTAGCTCCCTCTCTAGCTCTCTCCTCCTACTCTACTCCTCTCTCTATACTCTCCATCGTCTTGACTGCTCATCCTCTCTGACGTAGCTTCATCTTCTCGCTAAGCCTCTCCTCTTGGCTCTCCTTACCTTTCTACTCTAACCGTCTCTGCTTCGTACTCTTCTCCCTCTCTTTCTCTCTTTACTTCCTTTCTCGCTATCTTACCTGCCTCACTTCTCTATAGACTCTCAAGCTGACTACCTACTATCTCTACTCTTTTAGCTCTAGCTATCTCGCTTAGGCTCTTACTTCACTGCTGCTTTATCCTTGCTACCTACTCTTTCTAGCTAGCTACTAGCTTCTCTATGATCACTGAGCTCCTCTCTTAGCTACTGTCTGCGTTGCTCTAGCTTACTAAGCTGCACTCCTCTACTATCTTCCTAGCTACTGGCTCTTTCTGGCCTTAGCTCTCTCTCATAGCTTCTCTCTGCTACTCTCTACTCTCTCTCTAGCTCTCTCTCCTATCTCTTACAACATCTACTAGCACGTTCTAATTCACTTCACTACTCCTCTCCCTCCATAGCTCTTACTAGCTTTGACTTTCTCCTCTCTACTTATTAACTTCGCTGCTTGCTCTGCTACGCAACACTCTTTACTGCTTCGCTCTCTCCTACTCTCTTGCTCTCTGTAGCAAGCATCTCTTTACTTCTTCTACTCTCATCCTAGCTCTCTTTACTTTTACTTACTACTTTGGCTAGCCTCTACTCTCTCTCCTCTCTTCTCTGCATGCCTGCTGCTTCTCTAGCAAGCTCCTTCTCTTTCTCCCACTTCTCTAGCTCTCTGCTAGCTAGCTACTCTTACCTTACTCCCTCTTGCCTAAGCTCCTGGCTCTTAACATTCTCTCCCTCTAGCTTTCTCCTGCTCTACCTCCTTACTATGCTTCTTGCTCTTCTTGGCCCTCTCCTCTGTAAACTCCCTTCTCTTCTCTCTTGCTGACTGCTCTCCAACGTACTCTCTCTCCTCTATGCTTAGCTTCTTTAACTCGGCTCTACTCCTTCTCCTACTGACACTGCTCTACTCTCTCTCTGACTACTGACTAGCTACTACTCTCTCTTACTGCTACTTACTATTCTCTCTACTTTACAATTTACTCTCTCCTCACCTCTCCAGCACTTACTAACCTCCTATGTCTGCTCTAACTTCCCTCTCTTTTTACGCTCAAGCTCTGCTTTTCTCCTAGCTATCTGCTCCTCTTGCCTCGCCTCTCAACTTCTGCTATTACTAGCAACTTCTAGCTTAAGCTGCTCTCTTTCTACACGCTGCTCTACTATACTTTAGCTAACTATTCGTCTCATTCTCGCTCCTGAGCTACCTTCGCTACCTGCTCTGCTCTCTGTGATACCTATCTCTAACTCTTTCTTAGCTCTTCTCTCACTAACCTCAACTTCCTCTCTTCTCTGAGCCTTGAAGCTGCTTCTTCGTTGCTTGCTACCAGCTGCTTACTCTGCTACCTCTAGCTCTGCTACTCTATCGGTACTGCTCTGCTGGTAGCTCCTCTCTAGCGCCTCCTATCCTAGCTCTAAGCTAGCTCACTATTTCTATCTCCCATTCTACTCAAGCTTCTTTAGCTCACTTGCTCTAATCAGCTCAGCTAACTGCTCTTCTGCTAGCTCTCCTCTCTCTTCAACTCTGCTGAAAGCTCTCTGCTCTCTTGTCCTGCTCCTCGCTCCTGCTCTCTTATTCTCTGCTAAATACCATTCTCTGCTGCTCCTTCTTATGCTCTCTCTTCCTTAACTCTGCTAAGAGCTCTTCTAACAAGCTAGTCTACTCCTCTCTACTCTCTGCTCTTCTACTCTGCTTCTTCTGCTTAGCTGGCTACGTCAGCTGTTCTACTTTAGGCTCGCCCGCTACTCTGCTCCTAATAAAGCTCTCTTCTCTACTGATTACTGCACTGACTGCTCTTCTAAGCGGCTCTAGAGCTCCTAAGCTACCGTCTCATCTACTCTTTGCCTCTCTATTGCTCTAGCTCTCATACACTCTCTAGCCTAACTCTAGGCTACTGCTCTCTCCTCTACTTACTTGCTCTGCTTTCTTCTATACTCTCTACTTCTCTTCTACTCTTCTCCTACTCATCTGGCGTCTCTCGCTCTCTCTGCTTAAGCTCAGGAAGGCTGTCCTTACAAGTCTATTATTGCTATGGCTGCCATTAATGTGGGTTTCAACCGATTCAGCATCAGCATCCACCATATTCCCCTTATCTCGCACCATCAGATTTCCATCTACTCTTAAGATTGAAAAATGCCATTCCGGTACCCATTTCCAGGCAGATGATGACGTCATGCATGCAGCGGAGGACTTTCTGGACATTGAAATACTTATATATCTAAAACTATAGGATTCAGAGCATAGTTATATAAAGTCGAATTTCACTTAATGTCGATGTGTTTACTCTAGCTGGGACACTTGAACCAGAACAAATGTGGCCGACCAAAATTTGAAGTTTTTTCACTTTAACGCACGATTCAACCACAAAACAACAACGGCTAAACAAAGAACGGCATATTATTGAGAAGTAAAAATCATATCTACATAGTTTTAAAAACATTACATTTAAATCAAACCAGAAGTTTGCTACATACATTAAATCTTAAATAATCGCAAATCGCTCAATTCTATTCGGGACCTTTCTTGGAAATAAAACTGGATGTTTAGTGTGCAAGTCAACTGAAGAATCGATTCACGTGCGGGGGGTGTGGTATTTTGTCGGATCTAGGACAGTATCTTCGGTGTTTATTCCCCAATAAATATTAAATTGTTCAAATCAAAATTAACAACAACAACAATGGTTGCTGCCATTACCGCTTCTTCTTTTCACCTCGGATTGGACTCAGTTTTGACAGTTAATACTCCGGAACATGGCAGGTAAACAGCTTAAATTTTCTGTGTTTACAGTTAAAACAATCAAGATCATATTAACATGGTGCTGATGATAAGACCAGACATGCTGATGGTAAGTAGTGGTGCATGTCTGAAGCTCTCAACAGAGAGTTGACTATGGATCTCAGGTGGTGATAGTTCTGTGTATGACCGAATACTTAAAAGCATCTACCCTTGTGTTGATCTGCCTGAGCCTCTTGTTCTTGTCGTACTGATTTGATGTACTGATGGAGTGGTACTCCAACCAAGTAAAGTATGAATGTATATAGCATTACCACTCTGAATCTGGCTCTGCGTTCCTCGGTAGGATGTCACATTCTAGTTGGTGACACATCCTGGATTTCAGCTGGATTAATCACCGGTGACGAACCATTGAAGGTTGACTTAAACTCAGTGTTGCCGATGTCCGCCTTGATCCGTGAATTGCTGTGCAGGGTACCATCTGCATGCCTCAAGGGATCATCTCTGATGACTCCTGCTTCTAGCCCTTAATGACCTTAATGAACTCCTTCGGATTTTGTGTAGCTTCTGGGCTGATAATATCTGTTTTGACAAAGCGTCTTCAGTTGGAGGTATCGTCATTTGTCACTAGCACGTCCTGAGGATCTGACTTTGATGAAGGCTCTGTTCTTTTGCACAGCTGTTCGAATTCGGTAAATTATAAAGGATTTAACTAGGATAATGATTATTGGAGGGTTTCCTTTTGATTTCCTATCGAAATGCAAAATTGATTACGACTATGACCTTCTTCAAAGAAAATAGCAGTTAGCAGAAAACAATTTTCCGGGTTTACTGGGACACATACAAGTATTAGTACTTGTACATGCATTTTAAAATATACTTTATATACATTTTGACTCGTATGAAATCTTAAACAACACACACACACTCTCTCTCTATCTTTCTCTCTCTCTCTCTCTCTCTCTCTCTCTCTCTCTCTCTCTCTCTCTCTATATATATATATATATAAATATACTTTGTAAACTAAAGCTGGGTTGTATTTCAATTTATCTTTAAAATCGATCGTATATGACACAATTTATCATTCAATAAAATTCAATGTTACTCAATAAAAATGTCATATCCTCAATAAAACTGTCAAATCCATGAGATTCAACTCCTGCCAAAATGAATGTTGCTCTTTTCCACTTCGATTTCTCTATGTTATCCGTGTTATTATAGGATATGAATTTGTTCACTCATACAGATGCCTTCCAACTTTAATATGCATCAAGTGGCACATAAGCCTACTTAAAGACAGTATATCTACATATTTTCTATTTAAGTTTTTACCTGTCCCGAATTCTTACCAACTATGTACACATCAATGTGGACCTCCATGACAGGGATATGTAAATCTGAACACTTTTATATACCGGTATCGTTGATCAAAATCACATTTGATAACGAATTTGACCCATTTTTCATAATTATTATTACTTTTCTCTTGTAAATCGAATTTATATTTCCCTTCAAATAGGAAAACCTAGTTTTTTTTTGTCGAATTCACACTAAATGAGAAATCAAAGGTTTAACCATAGAAAAGTTAGAATCAGTATGATTTAACACACATTTTTACAAAAAGGTCTTTATTCTATCAAAAGTTGTTCTGTCTTAAAAATATCATGTAATATTCTCTATTAACATCATGTGATATTGTTCTGTCTAAACACCATGCTATATTTGTTATATCTTAATATTATGTGATATTTGTTCTGTCTTAATACCATGTGATATTTGTTCTTTCTTAATGCCATGTGATATTTGTTCTGTCTTAACATCATGCGATGTTTGTTCTGTCTTAACCCCATGTGGTAATTGTTCTGTCTTAACATCATGCGATGTTTGTTCTGTCTTAACCCCATGTGGTAATTGTTCTGTCTTAACATCATGCGATGTTTGTTCTGTCTTAACCCCATGTGGTAATTGTTCTGTCTTAACATCATGCGATGTTTGTTCTGTCTTAACCCCATGTGGTAATTGTTCTGTCTTAATATCATGCGATGTTTGTTCTGTCTTATCACCATGTGATATTGCTTTGATAACAAAGAGGTGATCATTGTACAGGTAACAAAGACGATATGAATAATACTAGCTACATTGTTGATTACACCGAAACACATACATGTATACGAGGATCCTTAAGATATACAAAGGTCGTATGTTGACCTAGTTCTAGAAATACCCAAGTACCCGACAATAAATTTATAAAATATATTACATATAGAAACTGGTACAACTTATTCGATTTTAAACGATATTTTGTCGACCAGTCACTGAAAGAGGGAGAGAAACACCATTTTAAACCAATTTTAACAGTAGATGCAAGCTACATGCGACTGCTGTCCAAACTGAATTTTCTGAAAGTGATATTTAAGGTAAAAATGATTAAGGGCTGATATGAATTTCATTTGTACGCATTTAAATGTATTATTTTACAAAATATCAAAAATTATTTTAAAAAATTTATCACCATAAATAATTTCCGTTAACTACAAAATATAATCCGTTGCTTTGTTTTAAAAATGTTATCTCCACTTAAGACTGACGGTGGAGAAAAGAGCTCTAGCTTCTTACATTTTTCCGTTCCATATATAAACTGCATTAAAACATTTAGAAAAAAGTCGACTTTTAACATATTGACTATTTATATTAATTCAGATTAAAAGAATACGAAATATTTGGGTCATATGAATATAGTATATGTTTCTACTTGTCACAAAAAATAACAGTATCATCTCACGAAAAATAGGAGTGTTGTCGTAAAATTCAGCAATTCGTATTTTGAAGCTGTTGAAAAGTATCTTTATAATCTGTAGAGTGGTAATATTTGAATGACTTAGTGTGACAATTGACGTATCGGATGAAATATCTTCAGTACCACAATATAAAAAGCACAAGTACCAAAGTATTAACTGTCAGCTGTTCCAAGAGACTGCATACAATCTGGTGATTACTGAACAAATGCGGACCTCCGGAGTACCCAGATGTGGGATCAGGTTCAATGGAGCAGTAATCATTCCTTGTTGATAGGTCTTACCCACTCTGAGACCAAAGTTAAATTCAAAGTAAGGAATAAATCCTCGTCAAAATCGATGTAGACGACTGAACAACTGCTATCCAACAGGTAATTTAATATTAACAAGGTTATTATACCGACCGTAACATTTGCGAAGTGTTGACTTTACAGCGATACCTGATATACTTGTGACAACAATTTATCAGTAAATAGTTTGTCTCTGTATATATGAAAATATCAAATGTTGAACAAGCTCTGATCACCTGGGGATATAAACAAAAATGCAGGCGAAAAGGGGATATCACCACTTAAACATGGGAATTTGACGATATGAAAACCGACACCATCACCCATTTGTCTTATAACTTTTTTGTCAGTTTCCGTGTGTCTAAAGAAAGTAACATGACCGACTATGAAACGTATGTGCTTGACTTTGTGGTGTTTTTAATTTCTAGTTCTTTGGGTTAAATCACATTCACATAACTATTTTCATTATTAACTGATAAAATGTCAGTATATCTAAATGTACAGTTAAAGGCAGCACTAGATTTGTCTTCTTCTGAAAGAAATATGTTTATATGAATAATAAATCAGGTCGGCTAATAAAGGGGCACAAGTGGTCCCCATTGAGATGACGATGATTTACTTAAAGACTCCATCCCCCAAAACTACATAATCATATATATTGTCTATAAATTAACAAAAGTTTATATTCATCTGGCTATCCGGAATGAACACCGAAACTTCCAAGCTCCAAATACATGGAAAAGCTTCAACATTAGTATAAATACGTATATTTTTATTTCAGTGTGTACTATGGATCACGTCCATTGTACTGACTGCAGGACAGCTGACGATATTCGATCATACTGTTTGATATGCCGTAAGGACTACTGCAATAGATGCACCGATTTACATGCGATCCACACGATGTCAAGAAACCATTGCATCATTTATCTTTCCTCGGGCGAAATAAGGAACCCTCCAGCAAAAATGTTTTGCGACGTTTGCAGAGTTGGAATAGATGGTTTTGCTTCGATATACATTTGCATTGTTTGTAAAGAAATACAATGTGATGAGTGCAATTTGAGTCATGCCAAGGAACATAAAATAAAAAAAATTGTAATGCAAAGAAAAAATTCCCAGACCAAAACAGATACCCAACTGGTATCTACAAATCCAATGATACCAACATTTGCGCACTCTGTAGAAACAGAACTTAGTTCTGATTTTGATGGAACTTTGCACATATATCATCCGGATGACTGTATTAGGAGGGCCCAGGCACCAATAAATGAAGGGAATTCTAATGCCATATCTGCCGCTGTTTCTAATCCAGGTGTCGAAATATCTGAAACCACAACCAATGAAACCCAATCTGACAAGATGCTACACAATATTACATATCACAATGAGTTCAAAATTACAACGGACCTGGAAGAAGATAGTTGTAATATTCGAGGAATCGTATGTTTACCAAATGGGTGGATTGTGTTGATAGATGAAAATTTGGTAAAAGTATACGATGTAGACGGTAGGTTCCTTTATCAAGTGGTGTATCCTACTATACTTTGGGGAATTGCTGCGGTGTCACATGACACTGTGGCAGTTACAGAAGGCAGAGTACTGACCTACCTACGATTGAGCATCAACAGTTGGATGAAATTGGGTAAACGCATTCGTATCGACGGTATGGAGACAGCAGTGTCCTATGCTGCCGATACATTCGCCATTTTATGTTACCCTCCACCTACAGTATTTATACTGGACCAAAAAGGTAAAATGCGTAAGAAAATACAGCTGACTCAAGTCAAACTCAACCCAGTTTACTTCATTCTTCTGAACGAAATTGCTTCCAGATTCTATATTTGCGATAAAAACAACAGGTGTCTTATTTGTTACTCCAGTCAATCCACAGAAATGGATGTCATATGGAATTGTCCTCTCCCAACACAACCATATTCCGCCGCGATATACAGTAACAATTTAATTGCTTTCTGTAATTCAAGCATCCATCTTATTACCCTCGATGGGACATATTTGCATCAAGTGAATGTTCTGGGAAAAAAATTCGATGTACAGTTTCCTAAAGCAGTTCTCCAAGTCCAAAAACACAGAGTTGCAGTTGTTTCTCGGAAAAGTAATAGCATTGAAATATTCAGTTTGTAATTAAGGGCCTCCGAGTATGTTACAAAATCATATCTTTCTGTTAAAAAAATTTCAACAGAAAAGTATTTGATGAAGAACATATCAGATCCATTGACCTTGCAAAGATGTCTTTGTTAGTCATTGTACATTTGTGAGATAGATATAGCAATGTTTTAAATGTATAAAATAATGTTTACGTTATTAAATGGGTGTATCATAAGTTCATATTGATCAAGTATATGCCCAATATGTTGTATTGGGTCGCGGAGAGCAAATTCAGCTAATCTTTTTGAATTTTTCTGATAGTGATTTTTACAATGTATCCAAGAAGAGACCTTCTGCAGTAATTCAGGCTTCAGGTCTTAAGAAAAGTAATATGTACAGGTACTAAAAAAAATTACCGGAACACCTTATGATCTAGGATTGATCCCAACAAAAAGCAAATCAAGGCTTATTTATAATAAGTTACAATAATTTTATTCATACATGTAAATTGTTATAAACAGTAAAAATTATATAAATATCAAGAAGACTCTTTTAATAAACTTTGACTATTGCTTAAAAGAAACTGACTAACTACACTGATAAATTCTGGAGAGTTGTCATGGTGAACCCAGTGACCTGCTCTGGGTATGTGTTTAATCTGTACTGCCGGATATAACTGTTTTATCTTTGGTATGTGACGCTCACTGTAAACGAAAATAGGAAAATCATTAATTCAGAAACCAGAGGAAAAAGTCAGAGGATAATGCTGTTAAGTGGTTGGAGACTCATTTCCTGCCAGGTCTACACTCTGACAACAAATTTTGGTATTGGGAGTCATTACTTACTAATGTTTTGCACAGACTTGTAGAATAAACGTTCATTTTTTCTTGAAATGACTATAGTAATTTGTCATTAAACCAAAAAATTAGCCTGCCTACAAAGGTACTTCTTGTTTTAAAATTACATCAATAAAGTGAAACTATTGTTCACACACAGAGTATGTCAAGAATAACCAAAGCAACTTTTAAAACCTTTACTTCTACCAGACAGATGGACAGGCATCATCAATTTATACAATGGTATTTCCTTTGAAATCCAGGCATAATTGTATTTCTAATAAGAGAGATAAATGAAACAGCTAAACTAAACGGTTGGTGCAGAAAGACACAGACATTGTCAATTCATAGACCAGTACTTGCTTCTTAATCTAGGGCAAACTGTAAAATCTAAAGAGATGCTGACTATACTCACGTGATATATTGAGATTTTTCACCTCCGATAAAAAGTGTAGGACCACTGTAAGTAGTATCAAATTTGGGGAAGTCAGCCATTACTGGGTGATTATTTATAATACTGTCAAGATTCACTCTCCATCGTATTTTTCCATCCACCTCTACAAGGTTTCTAACAAGAAACTGTCTTATGAGCATGTCCTAAAATTGAAAAAAATATATATATAAATGTACTTTGAATTAAAAGTATTTAAATATACAGTGAAACCTGTATATAGGGGCCACATAAGGGACCAGAAAATATTGACCTTTATGTGCAGGTGACCCTTATTCACAGGTTCAATTTAGTTGAAGTATGCAGTCAAGGGACTTGAAAAACTGGCCTTTATAAACAGGTAATCCTTATATAGAGGTGGCCACTATAGCAGGTTTTACTGTATTTAAATACAAAATTTCTGTCAATCTTTTTTTACCAAATACATTTCTGTAGAAAAACATTTCACTTAAAACTATGGTGGCATGGGAGGAAATAGAAAAGGAGAAATGCACGGTGGTTTATTAAAACTTAAAAGTGACAAGAGATATAATATCAAATTTCTCTTCATATCTGATACATAAGAATAAAGAGGTGTCAATAACAGCCTTGAAACTTGATACTGTGATGAGAAAAAATCAACGTAAGAAAAAATATTATAAAGTACAGTTACTACAGTGTGAACCATTGGAAAGTTGAGAAGACAAACTCTGACCTCTGGAAAATCCTGAGGTGAGATCAGTTGTTGCAGAAGAGCTGGCATTCCCTGCCTACTGGTCACACCCACTGTGGGTCCACAGTCAATACAAATGACCTATTGCCAAGTGTCTGACACATTGCTGTCCCTGTGCTTTTTTTATGTCATTTGATTGTGATGTCATAATCACACAAGCGTAATTGTGATGTCATAATTGAAAAGTTTACCAAAAGGTACTGTGTCGGACATTTGACAATAGGTCAATTCAATACAAGTGTCGATGTACATCAGATCGTTTTACCTGAAGAGGTGGAAGGGGCAACATTTCAAACCTAAATCCTCACATTTTCCAAAGAAACTTGAACACCCAGAGGTAATAAAAGTTATAATGTTTGTAATATATATACACAAAACTACACAAATGTTTCTATCTAAATCATCAGATTGCACAAGATCGTTATAGCCAAAGGATTCAAAAAGAGCTATACTAAATCCTTCCGCTACAAAGATCAAGTACTGTGCCTGTTTCTATGGATACAAAGATTTATATGCACATGCTTTTGTATTTATTACATGTCCCTTATTTATTCAATTGTGTACACAAATTTAAAATTCATTCCTCTTTTAATTCATTCCATAGGGCAATTTATACTCTGAAAAGTAGTTCCTGCGAGATTTCCATATCCATGCAACTACACCGTGTTACGACCTTATGTATTGCATGGGTGTATGAAATCTGTATCATAACTGCATGATAAACGTGCATGTAATAAAGATACATTCCAAGTGTAAAATGAGTAAGTATAGTTATTTACATGAGGAAGTTTAAAATGTTCATGGGTTTATTATGATCAAAACATAGTTTAATGAAAGAGCCACTTTGCATATTCAAAATAAACACCTGTTCTATTTCTCCCAACTTTTCAATTGCAAGTCGTCTAGCCTTTGGTAAAGAAATATCGGGGAGATCATGGAGTTGTGAAGATATTTTCAGCATACACTGCAAATACTTAGCAAAGGAAGATCCAGCTGGACTTGCTACAGGTGAAACATCCACAACAATTAGACTGTCAACACGGCTTCCCTGAAATCACAGAATTTGTACTGAATAAAGTCAAAATTGAAATGAATGACAAATGCATATGCAGGTTCACCTGGGGATAATTCCTGCCAAATTTGGTGTAAATTGGCTTTTTGAGATCTTGAGAAGAAGTTAAAAATGCGTAAAGGTAAACAACACATGATGACAAAAAATGGTCACACGTAAGGTCACCTTCTTTAGCTCATATGTGACCTAACAATTAGTGGTGTAACAATCTATTGATACAATGATATATAAAAAACAATGATATATTAATACAATGAGATTTTATTTCTGACGGTGCAATATATCAATACGATATGGATAAAAAAAAAATCCCCCCCCCAAAAAAAACAAAAACAAAACAGAATTCTGTAAGTTCTTTTATTAGTAAGCCTATATCTGCGTGAGTTGGTGTCATCTAATTACAAGTTGTAAGGAATAATTAGTAGTTCTATATACACACTTACTCTGTTTCAAACTACTATTTCCAATGTTACTCTGAATATTCTTAACAATATGATATATCGTGATACACAGTGATAAGCTTTTCATATATCATATTGTGATATATACTGTGATACACTTTTGAGTCATGATAAACAGCCCTACTAAAATTCTAACAATATTTGAATATTGAAAAATCATTTTAAAAGTTTGCTGTAATTCCAATAAGAACAATTTCCAGACTGTATAACAAATCTATATCTTTACCCAGAAATTAAACTCGGGCAGACCCCTAGCATCAGGGCAACATTTAACAAAAGTTTATAAAATCAAAATGACTGTAACTTTCGTGAGACTACTGTATAGTTAGTTCACAGATTACAGATAAATTATAAACTCTTGCAGCACAACATTAAGATTTTGAAGACTTACACAGGTCAGTGATGTAGTCATGACAGCTTTTCCTCCCATACTGTGACCCATAAGACATGCTGTCTGTATCTCTAGCTCATCCATGAGGTGAAGTATATCCCTGGAGAGAAAGTTGTAGTCCATCTCTGATGTATGTGGACTCTCACCATGATTTCTGGCATCTACTGCAATAATCTACCAATAAGAAAACTGCACTCAAAAATGACGGAACAGGTTGTATGAAGGACAACTCATCACCCGACTTTCCGTCACCCTTTCTCTCTTTATTTGTGTGTCTCTTTCTCTCCATCTCTCACACGATTTTTCTATCTGATAAACATCACATCTTTTTGTATAGATTTGTTCAAAAGACAGTTTCATGCTCATGGTTCCTTGAAGTATTCCTTTGAATATACAAGTACAATATTTCTAGACATGAGGTCACTATCGGGAAACCTCATAACCATGACATGCTTGTATAAAAATCTCAAAATGTATTTGGAACTCTCATGAGCTGAAGACTGGGTGTGACACATTACTTATGATATAAATTGATATTATTAATATTTCAATTTTTTTATTTGTTAGTTTTATTGTTGTTTTACACACCCCCTCCCCACCAAGAATTTTTTCACTTAACAGGTGGAGATCTGAGATGTCAACAGCTTTAAGTGAAATGCCACAAATTTTAACCTGTGCAATGGAAAAATTATTATCAGTCCATGTAATTTGTATTAAAAAGATGTGTTTTCACATGTTCCAATGGAATTGATGAATCAAATGGTACCATAATTATAAAATTATGCAGAATTCCATTAAACTTTACTCTATCTATTGGCTGTCTATAACAATACCCATCTCTATGTTTAGTCACAGTCAGTTAATATGCTATTTGCTTTATTACAATGACGAAAGTCTCCAAGGAACAAATATGTTTGTTATAAAGAGGATTCACTGTATATTGTTTTAATATGAACCATATTTACCACAATAAACCTTTAAAATAGAAGTCTTTAATTTGGTCCTCAGACCACATGGACCATGTCTCTTTGGAAGTCTGAATTCATTGTTATCAGAAAATCTGGTGCTACTCAAAATGGGATTTCCTGTTTCTAAATGGGTACTTTGGAATATGTCTTAAGAGACCGTCTCTCATATTAGACCACCTGTCTTATGAGACCACATACTGAAAACCAATTTGTTAAATACATGTAGTCCTTTTAACTCATTCACCCCTAAAGACAGGTTTGGACTGGCCTAAATAGTTGATTTACAGAAGAGTCCATTGTTTTTTCAGGGATTGATGAGTTAAAAAGTAAAACCTCTTTAGGGATTTTTGAGAGACCATATTTCAGTGGCAGATGGGTTGATCTCTGATTACAAGTTCAACTGTATAATATATTATAATTGATGTCCATCACTTACTCAGACCTGTTTAGTAGATCAATTCATGTGTAAATTTGTGCGAGTATAAATAACAACATATAGAAAGTAAAGTAATGAACAACCTCAATTTACGTATCTCGTTGGAACTGGTGATAGTGTGAAGGTGTCTTTACTAAGGGAGGTTACTGGAGTGTCCACAGAAGAAGCCCAAGCTGGTGACCACCATACCATCTCTCATACATACATGTAGTATTTCTCTACCCAATTCCAAGGATTGAACTTGAGTATCATTGATGTGGTGGGAGTGTGCTAACTACACCATTACCATGTTTACCTGGAAACACCTTATACCAATATCATCATTATTCAGGCCTCTTAATTATCTCCATTTATAGGTCGTTCATTGTCCATTTTTATTCTAAAAAGGATACCATTTCCCCCCAATAACAAGATGTGTTTGTGAAATACAAATACACCCGGTCCCAATGTTAACTGTATCACAATCCAAACTTTAAATATTGCAATATCCTACATTTTGACCCCACCCTACAGGGGCATGTGATGTCAGTGAAGTGTGGACAACCCTTAGATGAACTTACAGTCTAAGTTTGGTTACTGTATCACAGACAGACGGATGATCCAAACACTTGATACCCCTGGCAGACCTTTCAGGCCGGGGGCATCAAAATTCTGATTTTCCTAATGCAACATTAAAATGTTAAGATTTAGAGAAAAACTTAAATTCCAATTTTAACAAAACTTTTATGGTCAACACTACATGTAGCTTATAATACAAAATATGTCAACATTGATAAGAAAAATTGACTGATAGTGAAGAAAATGATTACATTTCTCTATTTTCATGGTACATGTACATGTATATACAACATGTATGTGTACAAATCTGGAGTGATTTTCCCATTTTTAAGAAAAAAATGTCACTAATTTTCCCAATTTGATTGATGCTGACATTATTCCGAAAATGAGGTATGAGAGTCCTCTTACAATGTAGTAAACTACATGTACATGAACACATACCTTTCTGCCTGTTTTTCTACTGAGTGCTTTAGATATATAGCGCCAGTTCATGGACGACCCCATCATCCCATGCATTATTATCACAGGAGGACCACCGTGTGGTACTTTGGTATCTTGAAAAGAGGTGTACGACAAATTCACCACAGTACCATTTTCACTGAAGCAGAACAAGCAGAAAGAATAGAAGATTAACATACATCTATGATGTACATGTATAAACAGAGGGTTCTGCATGCCAACTCAGCATTCAGAATTTCTGTTTGTGTATTGTTAGTTAAAAAGTAGATGTTTATCATATGGCTTTGTTGGTGCCATTATGAAGACTTTTAGAGCTGGGCAAGTCAGTAAGAATTTTTTATATATTTATTTTATGTTTTGAATTGAAATCAGCACCTGATTCAATAAAACTTAAAACTATATATGTAGGCCTGCTTAAGTTTGAGAATATGTGGACATGTTATATTTTTTGCTTTGCTAAGCCAAACAGATTTCATTATAGGTGTGATACTAAATGAATTCTAAAGATCTCTAGATTTTTGGAAGGTTTATAGTGGGTGTTATTAAGTTGTAAATGCATTTACTTGGAATCAATGTAATCAATACAAACAATTTGCATTTATGAAATTTTAAAGACAAAAAACTTAAATTTTATAGATTTCTGATAGAAATTAAAATGAGTTACGCTATATATAGATACACTTTCCCATTATACTTCCTTTGTTTTAATCAAACTCTTGTTCCGAATTACTCTTAAACTTTTTATCAAATTATTAATTTTAATAATTGAATTGAATAATTTTTTTTTTAATTCATTATACTAACTGTTTTTATACCTATCGTTTTCTAGGTATACGACCGAGTCGGCATTTCAAGATGGTATCTGGTACAGGTCTACTACATAAAAGTGGAACATCAGGGTTCTCGTCAAAAAACCAAAACAACACAGTCTGCTTTCCAAAAATAGGTTATACAGATAAAGAATATTGCCTAGCACTAATTCCATGCATTACTGAATCTCTAATACTTTTGTGATGAATTGATTTAGACTCATCATGTTTGTAAACATGTGCCAATTTACCTTGGCAGACCTGTACGGTGATTCTAGTGTATCGTAAATATATACTGAAAAAACTCCCAATAATTCGATTTTTATACATATTAATCCTGTAAAATTTGTGATACTTGGATTGTCTGTGATATAAAAATTTCGATTCTGCTAATTTTGCATTGACAAAATCACAAATAGTGAAAATTAAGCTAGAGTTCTTTCAGGTTCTTTAGAGTTATCCATTTAGGTATGCCATTTTTATAGACTTATACATATAAGCAATCAATCTATGCCATAACTTTGTTGGATATGCCATATTGAAGTCTTTTAGAGGTGAAAAGGTCTGTGGGCATCCATATATATATATATATATATATATATATAAAAATCTGTTACAAGTTTCCATTCAAGTTTTTGAATTTTCCATTTTGCGAGCCTCTGGCGAGCAAAAATGGAAAATCCATAACAAGTACCATAAATATAATATGAATGGAAACTTGTGACGGATTCTTTTTATCATATTATCAAACATATGTAATACAAACGGCATTTTCTGATGACTAGGGATGAGAATCTATATTCTCCTTTCTGTCGAGTTGATCAAATTGTTCCAAATAGGTAAAATACTTGTGCAGAAATAAGTGCACAAAACATACATGTATTGTAAATATTTCTTATATTTTAACACATACATTTAGCCCACATTTTAAATCATTATTTACATCTAAGCATACTTTATCAGATGTTGAAATTAGCAAAATTGTTGACTTGAATACAACAAAATTTTAAAAGTATCTACACAATATGCTTTTTTCTATTGTCCCAAATTCAAGTTCAAGTGATGTCACAAATGGCAAGTGACGTCATCACCAACCTTCAGATGAATGAAGTGATGACATATCCAACCTTCAGAATGAATGAGTTCAGTTTGCTGCACGTTAGTGAATAAAAGTCGCTTCAGTTAGGCTGCATTATAGCCAATACAAATCGCTATCTATGTAATCTATTATTATGTGCTGCATAACACACAGATCATATGATATATATATTATTAAGCTACATAACACACAGATCATATGATATATAGATATATATATATATATATATATATATATATATATATATATGTGAATGTCTACAGAGAACCCAGGGCTGGAAATTAACATTCGCCCATTCACCATAGGCAAATTAAAATGCTGCCGGGCTAACAATTTTTTCCATCAAGTTCGCCCATATTGCAAATATAATTTTCTGGGTTGGGTATATATATCTATTCTGCACTGTGGGTTTTCAGATTATGTATCCTTGATCTCAATCTTCTGAATGCTTGAACCCTGAGTAATAAATATTTCAAACATGAATGTGACTATGAATCCTGATGAATAAAAATGTTGCATTCGGGGGTGAGACTAAACACCGCAACAGCACCTAAAACAATGTAACTACAGGGTTAACCTGGAATCTGTACTATAGTTTATGTAAAATATCTGCAAAAAATCATTGAAGTGTGAAAGTTTTGTTTTGTAAAAGTAAATTTCCAAAATCTGCAGAATGGCAGACCTAACTTCCTGTTTCCAAAGTGAAACAGCACCCAAAGAACAAAAATGGTGGGGTAAACAGAGAGATGGTACCAAAACAGCACTTAAATAACCTATTTAACACATTTTAATATACTTCCCCAAGATCATTATATCCATGAATAAGGATAAAATAGTATTTATCCAGCCATTTGTATTTTAGGTGCTGTTTCAGATTTGGAGTATAGGAAGTCGGGTCCACAGATTTACCAAGTTCAGAAGTTTACATTACAAATTTAAACTTACAGAAATTTTCACAGTTTATAATTATAGCATAAATTTTTACATAACATACAAGAAAAAATATTCATTTGGCTGAATAAGTGCCACTCCAGTGTTTTCCGTGTTGTTTTGGTGCTTCACATGTTACAATTTACATGTACATACAGTACATGTATACATGTATATGTGTATGCAAATAAAACTTTTTCATATTGCTTCTTTATCTTATTAGAAAGTTTGTTAAAAAAGACATTTCTTAAGATGTTCTGCATAAATGTAAAATCAAATGCAAAATTTTTTTTAACTTTGCAAAATTTGCATAAAATACAGTGTATACGGGCTCCTTGAACTTGGTACAGGCTAATTGAATTTTTTAAGTATTAGCCAATGTGGCTAATTCAAATTTCTTGTCAATTTACTGCCCTGGAACTACATTGGTTTCCTTTAGATGGCCCAGAAATCTCAAGGACATGGTAGTTAGAACCTGACTTGACAACCCTTTGCCAATAGGCAGCTTCAAAACTTGTCTAAACCACAGATGTCTGCTTTGTAAACACAGTAAGGATACTAATTAACTTTTGCAACTCTACTACCAAGATGCAGCTATAAGTTTTTACAAAGCATATTATGTTACAACAACAACAAAGTCTATCTCATTACTTGCAAAATTTGCCACAAATCAATATGTTGGTGAAACTGAAGACACATCGATACTGAATAATAACCGGTCTACAATTAAAACTAAACAAGAGGCCCAATGGGCCCTAAAGGTCACCTGAGAAAATTTGTCTGCCAATTTTGTTAAAATTTGTCTACTGCATGGGTCTTTAAACGAAGTCCAAAATGTGTAAATTTTAACAATGCACGGTGGACGATACAGACAAAAGATGATCGCAATAGGTCACCCATAGTCTTTGCCTCAGGTGACCTAATAATTCAAAGAATCTGTGCTTGTGGGTGATCTTTTCAACCTTGAAGGTAATAAATAAAGCTCTTATGGATTTCGGAAAGCAGATAGAATTGTCCAGGTCTACAGTCTTCCTACCAACTTGATGTTGGAAATACAAGGAGTCCAGGGGGCAGTCTATCTCTTAATAAGCATTGCTGGTGCTGCCGGGGGAATCTGCATAATGGGGAAATCTGACTATAATACTCTGGCCTTCGTCAAATTTTTTAAAACGTCAATTTTAAATCATCAACCTGACGCTTCACAAGTCATTCTTCACATAAATACATTCAAATCAAACTTTTACATGTAAGAGACTTTTTGCTGGCTATTCCTATGATCTTAATATTTGATGTCTGCAGAGAAAAGTATACGCTGCAACATAACTGGTGGTTAATTCAAATATAAGTTGATATATTCTAGTTTATTTTATATCCCCAAAACACAACAATCTATAATTATCTTGCCAATTTACTGATCTATGGACAATTGAACTTTCATGATAATTACGCCTGTAAAGACAACCGCCATGTGTTGAGTGGTGAAGTAGCCAAAGACAGATAACTCCTGCATAGGCCTAATTGATCTAAAAAAAGTGACATTCTTTGATTGGATTTTATATTTCAAAATGAAGTAATAATATAATGGACACATTTCATGATTATTTCTGAGTAATAGATACTAGTGTACCCCACTCCCTTAACTGGCAGTTAATGTTCAAAGTCATGTGTAAATTGACATCTAAATACACCTGCAAAACATCACTTGTTACACACAATATGGCAGCTGTCTCTGCAGGCGTAATTATTGTGAAAGTTCAATCATCCATATGTCAGTAAATAGTTGAGATAATTATAGATTGTTGTGTTTTGGGGGTATGAAAAGACATAATCAACTAGAATATATCAACTTTTATTTGAATTAACCACCAATTACGTTGCAGGCATATACTTTTCTCTGCAGGCCTAGGTGTATTTAAGACTGACCCTTCATTTTGTGGGACAGATGTTGCTCTTGTGAAAGTGGATCGACTCCCAATGGATGCTATTTCCTGCATTTTGTAAAACAAGGAGCTGTGCTTGCTTTCATGACATTGCCTTAATTCATATTAATGAAGCCATATGTCAGTTAAAAGCTCTTAAGAGCTTGTGTTAATTGTTTAATTGTACAATTCACACCCACTTTAAATAAATATATTTGTCTTTGTCATAAGGGTTGCTGGGGGAGTCTGCATATAGTGGAAGTCTAGCTATATGGGTAAGTCTTATCTGAAAGCATGGGCACATTGTCAAAATCTAAATCTGATAATTATAATTTGACTGACATTTGCCATTCATTCATCGTTGTCAGTGACAATGACAACGGCAAATGTCATATCACAAATCAGTCAAATGATGACATAACCAAATATGAAATAAAATCATGTCATACTGTTGTGAGTTTGAAGATACATTTCGAATATGAAAACTCCATCTGTAAGGCACTTTAGAATGACGAAATATATGTCTCTGTAGCATTGTGGTCTCGTATCCCCTTCCAATGCAGGGTTTATGTTAACATTGCTGTCTGCTAGCACAGGACAAAATGAAAATCTCACACTTTTCAATGTATTTTGAGAACTTTGATCATTACATATATCCTGGTTCAAAGAAACGTTTCGTTGATGAAGATTTATGACTCATGCGCACAATGCTACTACGCCTCATTTCCGGAATTGAAATAGGTTGGAACTTCCGAGTTTGCAATTTTGACTTGGAGCTCTATAGCTCACTATTTCCTATTCAACAAAGAATATGGCTAGAGAATACGACCATTTGTTTAAACTTTTAATTATTGGGGACAGTGGTAAGTTACTGTGTGGTGATTTAGTCGGTGTTGTCAAGTGTTTTGTTAATATGTTTTCCCCAGTACCGACAAGAAAAATTTTATGTTTAGTTTACGGACCTTCGTCTTCGATGATGATCATGAAATCAAAGTGGAAGTTGAAGAAGCTGAAATCATGAAGTTGAAGTATTCTAACAAATCATACATGACCCCCGTTATCTTTTTTATTTATATTGCGATAGTTCATTTAAAACTCTACTGTTTTCCTTTTGAAGTAAATAAAAACAACAGGCCTACCCCCATACTGGGTACATTTCGGTATTTCATGTCCATTTCGGTACATTTCGGTATTTACCCCTACCTCTATACTGGCAATAGTTTTGGCTTTGGAGTTTGGACTTTTCCAAGTTCTGTTAATTATGTGCAATTACATGGGAATTACATTTTTCTTTATTTCGTTCCCAAATAATATGAACTATGACAATGCCTTTAAAGCGAGCACAGCTCCTTGTTTTACAAATGTGGGGAAAAAGCATTTAATTGATTAAAGTGTATTCACAACAAGCAACACTTGTCAGACAAAATGATGTCACAGTTTAATTGTGACATCAATTATTTAGAACATAAGTACTTGTGGCAAAAATATGACCATAAAAAGTCTCCAAAACAGTTGATTTTAATATGTTTTTGTAAAGAATATCTGGTGAAGTGTCAACACTGGAGTGTATAGGCTATAGCTTCTGACACAGTTCTGTCACTTTTCTGAATTTCTCTACTATGCACACATGTAATATATGAGTACAACTTGCCTCGTTATGAGCTGCGCTCTGCATGTCTTACACTTCTAAATTTTTAGCCGATAATCAACTATTTCCCCTCAGCAAAATTACCTAAATTTCCCCCAAAATTACCTTTAAATTCCCAATTAGGTAATGGTAAAAATCTAATGATAATCCTCATTGCATCCATAAAAACCAAAACAGATCCAAACTTTATAATTTGATGACTGAATCTCATAGACACTTACTGAAATGCTTGCATACTTAACTAATATCACAAGGTTAAGTGTCTAAAGTCGAGACATTGAGTGAGATTGTTGAAGAGTGACTGATGCATTAAAAAATAAAATTAAATCGATCAATCATGAGGCGAGGCAGAAGCAAAGTCAACGGCCTGGCTAAGTCAACCCCTAAAATTTCTTAACCTTCCGTGACACAGACAGTGTTTCTTCAAGTTCAAGAGACATTATCCTGGAGGATGCAGCCTTCAAGGATTTTATTTGAAAACGACTTACCAATGGGTAAATGACCTTTAATATTCACTAATTTTTATTTAAAAACAGACTTACAAGTGATAGCCTACTTTGAAACAGGTTATGCTGATTTATCAGCTTTTTTTAAATAAACATGATCAGAAGTATTTTGTATATATATAGTCAGTTAAGCATACATGTGCCAGTACATCAAACACTCTGCTGCACATGTACTTGGATTTTCGATACAAGTAATAAAATGTTGGGTTCGAGATGAAGTCGAGACAAGTCGGGATTGGTGTGCATTCAATAAACTTTAATTATTTTATTTCCGTCAGTTTGTTGATCTTCAAAATGAAAAGTTTTCTTCTTGAAAAAACAAAGTACAGTGTATGGGAAAATTTTTTATAATGAGCTGGAGCACAATGCTTAATCGAAGGTTTTTACTACAAAAATGTACTGTACGACCATGGTTGTCATACTTCAAGAGATAAAACAAACTTGTTTTATACATATGTATTTAAACCACCATCATAATATTAAAACACACAATTTTCATTATATTAAAACATAAAATAATTGTTAATAAGAAATTGACAATTTTCACGGAAGAGATTTCAGCACTTCTTGAATATTTTTTTAAAGTAACAAGAACTTGTTTGAATCCATGTTCATGCTCTTTTATATTTTGGGGGAAAATAACTGGTCTATATATTGCCACTTAGTATTATGCAATACATTGTACATGTACATGACTTATTTGATAAAATCAAATTCTAAAACTCTCATTATTGTTGTCTTTTCATTACAATGAAACTTGTCTATAAAGACCCTCTTATGGACACAACAAAATCAGTCTTTATAGGAAGTAGATCTTTATATAAAGGTTGATTTGTACACAAATGGTACTCTTGGGAACAGCAAAAAACATGACCAGGTCTGAGGTGGTCTTTATACACATGTGGTTGATAAAGCAAGTTTTACTTTATCTCTACATGAATATTTTGAAGCATATACATTTGTATAAAATCCAATACATGTTAATTAAGTATCATTTATTAAAATATTGTATCGACTCGTATGTGAATCCTATGGCCAATTCATAGCCGAATAACCTTCACAGGAAAACACTTTACACGTACATGTATTCCTCACTTATTCTTATACTCACAGGTCACTAGGTGTAGTAACAAGTAGTACTGCTTATTCTTGCTAATGTCGTTATCAGGGCTCTCAGTGACCCAAGAGTTTGCACATTTGACCCACAAGATTTCTCTGGATTGCATCAAAGTTGCAAACCTGAATCCCGCAGGATGCCTGAGATTCTGACTTGGAAATTTACACCTTCTGATAAATCCTATAATCACCAGTTGATTACTAAATTGGCTTAACCTATTACTGGTAATTGCGCGTCCTCGTAATCACTGGTTATAAAACAATACACGGGTACATGTAGCTTTGTCTAATGTCCTATCCTATTTACTGTGCGTCTTCATAATCACTGGTCTTAGAACAACATACATGTAGTTAGAGTACATGAACATTGTACCCGTGCCACGGTTTATGAGAACGTGTGGTGTGCTAGTTAACTTGTGCACTTTTGTAATGTTTATAAACATTTTTTGATGAGCACCACACTGAGGAATTCAATTACAATGCACAGGTACATGTATAACATTATGGTGATCAAAACTAAAGTTTCAAATTAGATTGCACTTTACAAAAATAAAATTTTACAAAATAGAAATGTCAATTGTCTTTTATCTAAATCAGAAAGAAAGAGAAAGTGGGTTTACTTTCATTTACTGGTTACCGTACTTGTATGTCATTGGCAAAGACAAGTTTATGAGCAACAAATTAGATTTTGGCTGTGGTCTTGAAAATATTTAATGTTATGGATAAAAGAATGTTTGTATGCTTGTTTTAATGCAAGTACATGTACCATTTGATACATTTTTTTTAAGTCGGAAAATAGGATTGGCAAGTTACATATATTACCATATTTGACCCATTAAGCGCCAAGAGCGTTAAAAAAATTAAGAAAAAGGGGTGGGCGCCTAATGGGACCAATCAATTGTTAAATTGACATAAAACAGTTAGTTTTTATAAGTTGTTTTATAGTTGTTAAGTTGTTGTTGTTTTTACCAAGACATCAATATAATTCTGTTGCTTGGGGGCTACAGATAAAATGTTACTTATGGTTTTTTAGGTCCACATTTCATTGTCAATAATCTAGAAAAGATTCTTGATTATATTTAAAAAAAGGGGGAGTAGCGCTTATACTATTGGGATATGGGCGCTTAATGGATTGAATACAGTAACCTGATTTGTAATTTTTAGCACCCCTCCCTTTTTTTTTTTTTAAAATATTGTTGTATGGAACATCTTATTGGAATAATTAATACATAGCACATTTTAAGCCATGAGAATGGACAGCCATAAAAATTGTTTGGTGATGGACTTTCAGTACATGGATTTTTTCATTTTCTGGATGGGACTTTCTAGAATTTGACCCATGGGTCCCAGGGACTATCCATAATTATGCTGTAAGAGCCCCACTCTGTATGCTTTATTACATGTACCTAAATTCAAACTTGTTCATGCAAAGAAAGGGTTTACGGAACTCCACCCTGCCAGGTCATATGGATTTCATCATAGCATACAAATACGATATATACATGTACGTGTATATAAATTTGTAAAATAAAAGAAATAAAAACATTTACATGTACATGTCCTTCAAATGTTTCATTCACAATCACTAATATATTTGTTAAATGTAAAAATGCTTTGTTATTTAAGTTTTAGATAATAAGTTAAAATAATAATATTGGTTCCTGCACCAATGTGTAGTAGTATACAATGTAAAAATGTACATGTATTCATTCATGTATGTATCTTGCCTTAACTTTATCTTGGGATAAAAAACAATGTACATGTACTGGTATTTTTCACAACAGTTTGACAGAACATTTCTAGCAAGTAGAAAACTATAAAAAAAATTCAGTCCCCCTCTTCCTCTTGTTTTTTATTTTACTCTTATAAATAAATGTACATGTAGTTTTGATTTAAAATGAGCCATCTAATACATGTGGTTGTGATTTATAAGTCTCTGTACTACATGTACATGTAAAGTTCAGGGCTGATATCTAAACTCAATTTGGACATTAGATTCCATATGTTTATTTACTCATAAATATTGTTTACATGTATGCCCTCTTAAGGTCAGCTACTGAAGCAGTAGCGATGGCATTGATTTATGTGTTACTGGTTACTTCTTCTAGCTAATTCATAGTTACATTTCTACTCCTGTAGAATGTATATAGAAATTATGGATATTGATTTTTGTATTTGTGGCGTTTTGAACAAGGACATACAAATTGTATAGAGATATCTCAAACTGACATTGTAGCAGTCATGTACAATGTAAATGGCAATGGAAATGGTTATCATACAGAACTTTGTATTTGTGCATTTCTATACTTGACACAAATAAAGACTTTGTCAAAGTTTTAAATTGTACATTATAAAAAAAAATCACCAGTTGCTTATACAATGTATACAATATATTTATACATGTACAATGTATTACAATACATATGTACATGTATACATCTACATCTATGTACAATGTATTACAATACATATGTACATGTATACATCTACATCTATGTACAATGTATTACAATACATATGTACATGTATACATCTACATCTATGTACAATGTATTACAATACATATGTACATGTATATATCTACATCTATGTACAATGTATTACAATACATATGTACATGTATACATCTACATCTATGTACAATGTATTACAATACATATGTACATGTATACATCTATGTACAATGTATACATTGCATGTACATTTGTACATGTACAGTGTATACTGGTAGATCATATCCACTTGTAAGTAAACCTAAAAAATTATTACCCTGTATGGGCCTGAAATGAACAATTACTTTGTTAGTATTTAAACCTATACCAGGTTTAGTGCAACTTCCAAAAACCTATCTTTCTAAAACAAGTCACATACTGATACCGATCACATTAAAGAGTGTGGATATTTTCCTTTTTTTTCCATAAAAGCCCCCCCCCCTCTCCCTAAGTAAGAAAATTGCATCCAAGTAATCAGTCAATATCCATACACATTTACAAATAAGTTGTAAATAATAGAACACAATAAAGGAAGTGTGAATTTTGAAATAAAGCTACTAAAACATACAATTTACAAACATATAAAATACAGTGAAACCAGGGTATTCACTTACGCATGATTTCTGCATCTCTGACACATAAAATCTTTTCAGGATGCAAAATATTAATACTAGTGAGTCCCTAAGGACACACAAAAACTCAGTAATTTTTTTTTCAACCTGAAATTGAAAACGTGTGCCTTTGTTGTCATGTATTTTCTTGAATATACTGACCTGGGGACTCACAAATTTAAGGAAAGACTCATTAATTTTGTTCTTGTGGGTCCCTAGGACTCGGTATAATAACACCCATGGGAAAACCCTGTGAAACTTGTATATAAAGACCAAGTCTTTATAGGGAGGTGGTCTTTATATAGAGGTTTATTTGTACACATATGGTTCTATTGGGGTTAGCAAAAACCAGTGTTTATGACCAAGTGGTCTTTATACACAGGTGGTTGAAAATTTATCAGTGTTTAATAATGGAAAGGACAGGAATAATTTACTTATGGTCACCGTCAACTTCCAAGAACTGGCCCCCCCCCCCAAAAAAAAAAAATTACTACTATAAAATAGAACAAAATACGGTATTTGGACAAGTGAGGTTCAGTTTTGGGAAGTTCCACTGTATGTGATAAATTATGTCATTGATAGACTCGATATCTATATAATATGATAATCAAAACATTTCTTGAGTATTGATACATTTCATAATGCATTTCACAGGATATTTTTTCATACACAGTTTCCAGAATTTCCAATTCATTTTACTTCATGGTCTTGAACTATGTTAAATTTCATTCTAATTGTTTAATTTGTTCACATAAACAATGTTTTCCTTGTAATGATTGATTTTTTTCATCTTCAGATAGTCAAACACATAATAAAACACCTTAATATTATAAAGAATCTATTTATTCTGAATGCATTTTCTAGACGTACCAAATTATTTGATTTATCGATATATCAATACTTTTTGCTTATCGATATATCGATATATAATTTCTCATCAATGACAGCCCTCATTGTATGTACATATATATTTTTACATTGCTTTACAATTGTTTCTTATATATTTCCAGGTGTTGGGAAAAGTAGTTTACTTCTAAGATTTTCAGACAACACTTTTTCAGGTAAATATGTTTTTTATGTGTACATGTAAATTTGAAAAGATGTAGCACTCAGTGCAATATTAATTATAAGTTAAATTTTAATTGCACAACAAAATTATTTTAATATACAGTAGAACTTTGATAAGTCGAAGTTCAAGGGACCACCTAAAAAGTTCGAAACATCAGGACTTCGACTCATAGATGGTAACTGAGAACCACACGTTTTTAGTTTCACAGGTTCTAAAACGTATATATAACTGTTTCAAAACCATTTTAAACATAAACGTTCATTATAATGAATAATTAGTGCTAAATTTAACTTACTTTTCGTGAAATTAAAACATTGAGTGTTTATGAGAAGGAATAGAATTATCATGGGTTGATTTCAAACACATGTAAATTTTGACTTCGAATTATATGTATCCTTGTTTTTATAGAAATGAGCCAAAAAAATTATTTGAAACATCAAGAAATTCGACTCATAAAAGTTCAAATTATAAAATGTTTACCAGTAGCGTTAAATTACAAAATAATTCGGGACTTTGTGAACAGTTCGACTCATTGAAGTTCAACTCATTGAAGTTCGACTCATCGAAGTTCTACTGTATATATTTTTTTTAAAATTGTTGTTTTGCAACACAGTGCAATGTATATGCATGTACAAGATGAGGATTTCCCTTCAATTCGACGAATTCTTCCTTTTTCAAGATATTGCTAGCTGGCATAGCATGGCAATGTCAAATCTCTATTTTTCCCATTAAACTCTTACAAATGAAATGAATGAGCCATTTTCCTTCCTTTCATTATTTTGGCATCCCTGTACTTGTATATACAATGTGTTGGTATACATGTAATTACATTACATTTACCTGCATTGTACAGTCAAACTTGTATATACATGTATAAAGGCCACTTAAGGAAACAAAGTACCTGTTATAGACAGGTGACCTTTATAAAGAGGATTATTCATGATGTATTCATTATAAAAAAGTTAAAGGTTGTGTTTAAATGGCCTTTATAGGCAGGTGCCCTTTATATATGGAGGTGGCCTGTAATGCAAGCTTGAATGTATTTGAAATACAGTGGAACCCGACTTGAGTCACCACCCTTTCTACCACTGAAATGTGGTCTTTCAAATGAGGTTTAATTGTAATTTTACTCATAGACCCCTGAAAATTAATGGACTCTTCTGTAAATTAATGACTTAGGCCAGTCCAAATGTGTCTTTAGGGGTGAATGAGTTACGGTATTATTAAACAAAATTATGCTCCGAGGCTGATTTTGGTCTCATGACATAAGAAAGGTGGTCCTTCATGAGAGTGATTTCTCTAGACAGGTTTTACTGTGCATGGAATTTTTTAGGTATAAGATACAATGTAACTTAACTTAATCATGATTTCAAGTTTTTATCAGCTTTAGTTTGAAATATGGTTAATTTTTCTTTCTGCTTTTTTGTCCAGGAACTTACATTACTACAATTGGTGTAGACTTCAAAATTCGTACAGTAGATGTAAATGGGGAGAAAGTCAAGCTTCAAATATGGGATACAGCAGGCCAGGAGAGATTTAGAACCATCACATCAACGTAAGTGTCATGTCATATATATATATTTATAAATGCCTTTGTATTAGGTTACCTCAGTCTTGTGTTGCCATCAGTCTGATTCAGATGATGTATGGATGTGCATTGTCAAAATTTGTTTACACATCTCTCTCTCTCTCTCTCTCTCTCTCTCTCTCTCTCTCTCTCTCTCTCTCTCTCTCTCTCTCTCTCTCTCTCTCTCTCTCTCTCTCTCTCTCTTGAGTTTCATATCCTTATATACTTACAGTGTAACTTGTGTATGCTAATGAATTAAAGTATCCTAGAGTATTCTAGAGATTCAAAGGTTATTTATCAAATGAAAATACTATATTTTGTTAATAAGTGGTTGAATATAGCTCACATGTTCACTCATATGTTTTATTTTAGGTTCAATATCAATTATGTTAGAAAATCAATTTTTTGGTATCATCGGTGCCAGAAGAACTCGATGACAGGTAGAGGACCTGTGCATTTTTATGTACATGTATATTTACATATATAAATATTTAGTCCACCATCAACAGATGGTAGGCTATTCAAATTGCCCTGCGTCTGTTCTGAACAATTCTAGTTACCCTACTTTTCAGAAAGGACTAAAGGAATCTCCTTGAAATTTTATATGAAGGTTCCCCTTGAGGTCTAGTTGTGCATATTACATTTTCAGAGAGATCGGAATCCAACATGGCCGACAGAAGGCCATCTTGGATTTTGACCAAAGGAAGTTTGTTATTGCTATTTCTCTGAAAGGACTGAATTGATCTCCTTGAAATTTGACATGAATTAAGTTGTCATAAGTTAATTTGCTTTATTAAAGATATCGTGATTCAATTCAGTTAAAATATCAAAAAGGAAATGTACCATTCTATATGCATGGTTAAATTAAATAGGCTTACGCTAACTACATGTAGCTGCACTCTTTTTGTTACATTGTATATGACGGATCTGAATTTCTTGAGGGTCCACAGAATTACCGAAATGACACCAATTACTGGAATGACAGGACAAAGCTCCTATCCATAGTGATGACACTTTTGTGGAATAAATTACTTTAAAGGTGTTATTATTGTAGGTTTGCATTAAATCAAAAGATATTTTGTCAGTATTGTCATTGTATTTACCGATCTAGCTTTTCATATTAAGCCATATCAGAATTACATGTAGCTATATTGTGATATTGAACCCGACATAATCCGACATAACTACACATACAATTTGTGGCAAAATTTCTAGAACACTATTTTCCTTCTCATATTGAACATAGTTTATTCTTCTTAGCTGTATAGAAATGATCTAAAAATGATGAAAACTTAATTTGATGTGTCATTTTTAGTGGCAGTGGCTTTAAGTGTCATCTCGGTATTGACCCTGTGACCCTGTCATCCTGGTGATATAACATGTACTCTTATTCCGGTAATTTTATCTACCAATCTGTCAATGTGAGGGCGTATCACATTATAGGATGGATAACTCTGGGAAGTGAATGGTACATTGTAGCCTGGTATATTGGCCAGTTTTAAGTGATATTTTTAACATGACTATTTGGGCTACATGTACTTTGACACAAAATAACAAGACCAGACCAATCTTTTACTAGTCAGGGTCAGTTGGAAGTGCCTTAGTGTCGAGCCCTGCTGAGTCAGGGATTTACCATGTCTCTGGGTCAGGGATTTACCATGTCCCTAAGTCAGAGCTTTAATTTGTCCCGGGGCCAGGGATTTAAAATTTCACAGAGTGAGGGATTTACCACATCCCTTGGTCAGGGATTTATTACCTGTATTTACCTGGCATGGTCTGAGGGATATACTGTTTCTCTAGAATCGAAACTCCTGCTGTGTATGTTTTAGTGAGTGTACTCCATGTAATTGTTTTCCACATGCTGTGTAAACATGGTAAATACATAAAATTATAGATTTCACAATCAGGAAGTGTATTATGCAATTGACATTCTTCTAGTACAGTATAGACAATTCAAGTGGCTATTGTATTTGATTGTTTATGTGTAGATACATGTACAGTGTTTATGCCAGAACTTCTCATAACAATACAGGAATGAAGGCATAGTGAAATATAGATACATTGTAAGAGGGGGTGAACATGTCTAGATAGTGTCTGTACTGATACTAAGCAATAGTTGGAAAAAAATAGGAATGAAAGAAAGGAGAATATCTTGTTACACTGATAAGTATGTAGATATACAATTAAGCTGTGGTATATGTCGCATGTATACATACATTGTATACTGTTTTAGAAAAGCTACATGCATACATGTATGTATACAATATAGGAGTCACAGCCAATCTTGAAATATGTACATGTATAACTCCTACACCAGCCTATAGACTGAAATACAATGTACATGATGTATATGTGTATATATAACTCCTACTGCGGCATTTCTAAATACAGTGAAACCTGTCCTAAGATACCACTTGTCGTATGAAACCAGTATCAACAGGACATTGTTTTGTTAAATAATCCTTTGAATAAAACCACTTCTTGAGAGACCACAGTTCAGTGGCAGAAAGATCGTTCTCAAGACTGGTTCCACTATACATACACTGTACATGTACAGGTGGCTCTCGATGGCTCGAACGTCAAAACCTTTAAGTTCTCGAAACCTCAAAGTTTCAAACAGGTCCCCAATTTTTCCCCTTCATAAATAAGGTAAATTAACTCTTGATATCTCGAACCTTGAAGTTCTTGAAACCTTGAAGTCCAATCGAGGTCCCGATTTGTATATTCCTAAATTATATTTTCTACCTCAAATTCTTGAAACCTCGAAGATTTTTGGTGGTCCCATAGACTTCGATATACATTTGTACATGTATCAAAAGTCAACTTTATATATATATTGTGCATGTACATGTATATATACATTGTAGATTAATACACATGTACTTGTACAGTAAAACTTGAATATAACGAACTTGGTTAGTACGAATTCATGCACATAACGAATCAATAAATAATCTCTTACTGCACCTCTGTATATTCTTAGTTGAAAAACAATTTTATAATGAATTTTTTATGACGACTTTTTGTCTATAACAAACCAATTTCCATGTCCCTTGACATCCCATGCCAACCAAAGTCTTTTATATTATTATAACGAAGTGATCAATATCATTAAAACAAAAGTCAATTGTTGACTTTTTCACCAAGTATAAGTACCCCTAATCTCTGATTAAATAAATTAAAAGTAACAAAAAGTGTGTTTTCTTTATACTTCATAGGAAAGTTCCTTTCTTTTTGCTTCCTAGGAAAGTTCCTGTTTAGACAAAATTTAGAGTGATTTTTGTTCTTAACGAATTGCATTGTAACCATTCAGCCCGATTCACTACATGTATAACTATATAACGAACTGTCCTTATAATGAAATAAAAAAATAAGGTCCCTTGAAATGCTTTATATGCGGGTTCTACTGTACATGTACATGTACATGTATATGAAAAATTCTATAACTTCTACCACAGCCATGGAATAAACAGAATTGAGATAAAATTATCTACTTATGATAAAAAAGTAGATTACATTGTAACCCGTCATGAAAGACTACAGTCTGAAACATTTCTATTTATAGTAAAATCCATATAACCTGGTGGGATGGAGACTTGTGAACCCTTTCTTGACCTGGACGAGTTTAAAATTTAGGTAGTAAAGTATAACATTAAAATTACACTAGAGTAATTCACTAATTGTTCCTACTTGTCACCATACATAAGAGAGTATCCAGCGAGGAATAAAAAGTTTTTCCCGTGCAGCTTGTCGTAACCGAAAAGTGAGTAGAATCATCTGTATGATAATCAAAAGGTTACTCTGCCCCACCATCTTATGTGAATAAGACAATAATAATCCTTTGAGAGACCACCTGTCTTGAGAGACCACATTTCAGTGGCAGATGGGGTGGTTTCTCAAGACAGGTTCCTCTGTATTTACAATTTTAAGATATTTGGTAAAGGAGGATTGTTAAAATGTCTCAATCCTTAAATGAAAAATAAGGAAACATTTAAAGCCAAATTATCATTTGCCAAAGATCATTTAAACACACCAATTTACACTAGATTTTCTCATGGTACAAGTGCAGTATGTACATGTATATATACTTCGTCTTGTATGTAAATGTGTCAGACTTGTTTCCCAATTTTACAAGTGGCAGTGTAATCTGACTCTAAATTCTCTAGTTTCCACTTAATGCTAAGTATGGAAATGGCATTAATATTACCACAAAAAAAAAAATATATATATACTTATATCCTAATTCACCTGTTCAAACAAACATTTAAAATTTTTCATGAAATGATACCGAAACACTTCAACATCGGAAGGGTTTGCTTGCATGTGAGCAATAGTACATTTGTGCATGGATGTAATTAGTTGGGCGATCATTCTGAAATTGTACAATGTACATTTAGATATAAGGAGGGATGTGAATACAAATAAAAAATAAAAATAGATAATTAAATAGTAAAATGATAGAAATAAAATAGGATTCAGTGTTTGAATTGGTTAATAGAAAATATTGAAGAGGGAGAAGGAATTGTTGTATTTGAAAGTAAATACATACACTAGTCATACACAAGTGCATGTACATGTGTCTCATACATGTAATATCATCTCAATAGTCTTAATTCATTTGCGCCACTAGCACTGGTCACGTGGTAGAGCATTTATATGTGAGCTGAAGGTCTACATGTACATGTAAATTCAATTCCTGTTACCAGACCATACCCAAAATGTTTTTAAAAGGTATTGACTGATTGTTTGCAAAGCTCTCAGCATTTGAAATGAAAGTGTCTTGTGTTCTGGATGAAACTTAAAACAGATGACTTGTGTCATCGCTGGCATCTTTCATTTACACACACATGTATCTAGACAGTCACAGTATCTCATCAATATAAACATATCAAGTTCACTTGTTATACCACATTTAGTAAAATATGACTATCAAAAAACTCTGGAAAACCAATAATTTAAGTTGAGTGCAGCAATAAAGGATCAATTAAGTAAAAGTATAAATTGCAGATGGTATTCAAGAATGTGATTTCAACAAAATTTCAATCAGCTAGCCTATTGTCAGTCCAAATCTAAAATATTTGTAGTTGCAGTTATTGGTTATCACCTGTTTAGAATTCTGACTTCCTGTTTGTTTGGAGCCCAACTCCATGATTAAGATGAAGGCTCCCATTTAGGGTTATGATATACATATGTAAATACCAAAGTGTATAGTCTCTGTAGTAATATACAAATCACTAATTGGACAATCTGTGAAAGAGCATTCTTATGGTATATAAATCATGAAAAAAAAAAAAATTGTCTAAAGGTAATTGAAGTAATTTATACTGTATACAAAAATGACAGTAGGCCTACAGTAATGATCTGGTGCTGCTATATAGAATTAGGACTAGTTTACTACTACATGAATGACATTTTTGCCCATCCCTTGTCCCAGTTGTCCCGATTTATCAAAATCGTACATGTAGGAGATTTGCCTACATGTATCCACTTCCTTCCGACAAAAGTAGGAAGCAACCTCTTCAGTGACATCTAGTGGCAGTCCCAAGCATCCATCACCCATTCAAGTTCCAGAGTTCATATTAATCATAATGGTCTATCAAAGGCAGATAACTCTAATATGAATACATTACATATCTCCTCTCAGTGATAAACAAGTCTATACGTACTTGTGGATTTGAATGATTTATAATGCCGTACAATGTACATATGTATATACATGTACATGTACATAATGTATATAGTTATCATATTTCTGTTTAATATATTCAGACACATTGGAGGAGCACAAGTGTTACAGTGGCTTATTATGTACTGTACATGTATAGTTGCTTTTTAGCTAATGCCATACCCCGGGGTCGTCATTGTCAGCGTCCGTAGATTGAACTTTAACCTGGCCTATAACTTTCTAACTGCAAGGGACAGGGCTCTAATATTTCACATATAGATTCCTTATGATGAGGGCTTTCATTTGGTTACTTGACCTAGTGATGTTGACCTTGGACTTTGACCTACTTTTCAAAATTTATAAGGTGAGCTGGTGGAATAAAAATTTTACCAATCCTTTGACCTTAAAAACCTGACAGCTATGGGTCAAATATCTATTTTCAAAATTTACACCCATTTCAGCGAGCTGTGTTGTTTTCTGACAACTCTTGTTATACATGTATATGCAGGGGATTTAATTTTGCTATATTTGAGGTAAAAGAAAATACTGCAAAATTAAATACCTGTGAATATAATACCTTTTATTACATGTATATGTAATCATACATTTACAATACAGAGTTCAATACGCCCATGCAATACGTAACATTGTATTGCACTGTAGTTGGGTATGGAAATTTTGCTGGAGCTACTTTTCTAAATGCGATTCGTGTCATCCAAAATATTTTTCGTTAAAAGTGGAATTATTTTTAAATTTGTGCACAAATATAGATAAATAATGGACATGTAATAAATACAAAACCACACAAATGTTTCTATCCGTATCATCAGACTGCAGTTGATCATTGTAGCGGATGGATTCAACTCAAGCTATGCTCTTGTTGAATCAATCCACTACAACAGTTGCATGCAGTCTGATGATACGGACAGAAACATGTGTAGTTTTGTTGATATATATTTACTTACAAAATATCAGAAAGACAATACACAATGTATAAACATACGTCATAAAAAGGAATCAGAAAAATGTTACATAATAAGTATTGAAAAAATACATTGTGCAGAGCACTAGCCTTACTCCCCACAGCAATAGAGCAATGGAAAACAAGAGAGATAACTCCTGATAGGCTGTACACTTTTGTTTTGTTTGAAATGTAGTACCATAGAATAAGTTCCTTTCAGAATGCAAAATTTTCTTCCTGTAAAATTAAACAACTATACAGTACATAACTGATGTAGTGTGGCCGTCACATTTTTGTTTGTATATTTTCAGATACTACAGAGGAACACATGGTGTTATAGTGGTGTATGATGTATGTAGTGGTGAATCATTTGCAAATGTCAAAAGATGGCTACATGAAATTGACCAGAACTGTGATGTAGTCAATAGAATTTTAGGTAATAGTTCATTTTTGTTTATATTTTATGGCATTTACGTGTGTGTTAATTGTTTCATTATGCTGCCATTGTTTGTGGTGTTGTATATCCTGATATTGCTGTGGGTGTGGTCAGAGATCCCCACTAGAACCTGAGCTGTGGGGAAGTTCGCCAGTTTACTTTCAGAAGACCTCTTCCTGTGTACATTGTAACCAGGTTCTCTCCACTGAAACAACATTTCAGTGGCATTGGGGTGGTCTCTTATGACAGGTTCCACTGTATTATCAATATCAATGATATCTACGGTATTTCATGATTACAGTAAGCATTGTTTTATACTAATACATCATAAATCAATGTTGCAGTGCTTTCTTTATCATTAAATAAATTAATACAGCAGTACTTTCATAAGCAAAATTTAACAAAAAAAAATAGATTTAGAAAAATAATAGATCTTACAATGTTTAGTACAGTCTAACGCCGATTATCCGGACGCCAATTATCCAGATTTTTGGCTCGTACGGGCAAATGCCATGTCCCCCAATATTTTTACCAAGGTAAAAATGGTAATGTACATTCTGTAAATTCACTGATAAAAGTTTCACAAAATGTCTAGTTAGTATTGAAATAGCATCGGAAAACCAGTCATTCTGTTTATTGTTTTAAATAATTGAGTTGTTTTAGCCTTTGTAGGGGATCCGAGATAAAACTGAGACCTAAAAAAACAGCCAACATTTTAATAGGCTACTTCAACATTGACGGTCGCAAGTGTCGTAACAAGCATCCGTAAAGAAGATTTAATCATTAAAACTACAACTTCAATAATATTTCAAATAAATAAATATTTCTTACTGATATACAATATCAGTTTCACTCTTTATTTTGTTTTCAAGTTTATTAGTCCTATGGGTAAACACAAGCAAAGCATATGTTAACCGACTGTCCACAAGTTGGCAAACACCAGGGAGTGAGATACGGGAGGACATGTAAAAATTATTTCACAATAATTACACTACCAAGTCATGTAATATTAAATTTTTTTCACTTGTGTAACTTTTTTAAAATTGATATGTCAAGTACAAAATTAAGACATTGACGGCTAGAAAAAATAATAGCTTTAACAAGGATGTCAAGTACAAAATTAAGACATTGATGGCTAGAAAACATAATAGCTTTAACAAGGAATTTGATTATGATTGAAGCAATGTGGTACAGGCGCCCCATATCGGGCCTCATGCTATGGAAATCTAGGTCAAGACTCGAAGGAGTTTGCAACAGACAAAGTGTCAGATTTCCTCAAATCACAGTGACTTTTAGGACTAAAGATAATGTCAATGAGCTAGCACTTACATGATTTTCCCATTCCTATTAACGGGAGAACATCTGTAGGTGTAAAGTTAATGACATGAAGTAGGCTGCATAAGGATCTAGATCTACATGTGATTTTAGTCATGCAATTTAATATGTTTTTTTTTTCATACATACACACATGTATGTTAGGTCTATATTTTACCAGCAGAGGCTTTATAAATCGCTGCTTTTACATTTACTCATTAACCAATTAAAATAACAACATGCCCGTGAAAAAAAATCAATGTTTCTTCAGTGACATGATTACAGAGAATGACTAACTTAACACTATGAAAATTTGGGATCTACAGACTTCAACAATATGATCGATTATCCGGACGACCGATTATCCAGACTTTTTATGTGTCTCCCATTCAGTCCGGATAATCGGCGTTAGACTGTACATGTATTTGGCCTCTGAAATACATCTTGACCCAGCATCATAAAAAATCATACTTTGATAAAATTCTGTATTTCATAAAATTCCAATTACAATTTTTTTCAAACACACATTTAGTAGTTTGAACTTTAAAGCCTTTTGAATATATATACTGTACCTGGATAGTTACTTAAAATCTTTCTGTGCCATATCATGTTTTCGACCTATTTCTTTCTGCTTGTTTTACACACCTGTACATGGTTTTATGTCATCATTGTCTAATAATACCTTTCAGTCAGAACATAAATCAAGTACTTGTGAATGAAAATGTAAAATCTTATATTTACATACCGACTGTAATTTCCTTCATTACAGTTATACAGAATGACTGTATTGTTATATCAATAAAATCAGTGATCTAAGTGTTAACCGCTAGCTGGCGTAGGAATACCTGAATATCTAAGAAACCCTTTCCATGACCATGTCACGGCAGCAATTTGTCGGACAAGTATTCTCTGAACATATGAATAAATCAATAAAGAATAAAATAACACACATTCATTCCATATTTTTATTTAAAGCCATTCATTACCACAAAACAAACAAAAATCACTGAAAGAAATCGAAAACACAAGACTAGGCCTGCATCTGTAGCACACTGTAGATGCCCATATCACAGGCCTATTGCAATAGAACTAGGTCATGTTATGAAAAGAAACACAGGCCAAAGAAATGAAAATTTGCTTCGTAGTTACGTTGCTTGTAAGTAAGTTGAAAAGGGAGTCAGGTCTAGTGCAATTTTGTCCTGCATCTCTGATAAACAGCTTGCTTTTCCGTCACAATAGAGGCTATTCCTGTCAGAAACAATTCGTCACTCGCATCACGTGAAATCGACTCTCAGTTCACCTCAAATCCTATATATTGCTAGACTAATTACCAGGCCCATCTTGTTTTTCACAACCTGTAATGTTAATGTCGAGCATAAGTAGTGTTCATAGGTTTCTCAGTAAATTGATGGGATACTCTAGTATGTGATCAGCTGGTAAAAACTGAAGTCTGAATTGACATACATTTGTGTATGGATCTATTATAATTTATAGCCCTACACGGATTTTCCATAACGAATGTGTCGATAATTATCTTTTAAACAGAACAATAAGAGTTTGTTATTTCACAACATAATCTGCATTTGTCTTGTTTCAATTGATTTGAAGGATTTGCAAGTGGGCTAGCCTATATACTGAAATAGGTCTACTTACAAAATCGTCACCCCTTCACAGTTTACGGCATTTCCCAGCTGATTCAGCGATTGGTAAAATATCAAATAGAATGGCTACTTCCAGTTGTCATCACCGAATATTAACAGTCACACTCAAACTTTCTGTGATATATTCCACTGATAAAGTATCAGAATTCAAACGAAAATTTGTTGTAAACAACGATCATCTGTTACTATCCAAATCGCACATGGTAGGCCTATCAGCCATTTGCACACGGCCCATTCAGGCAATTCTCTTCTGACACATTTAACCCGCCACTACTAAATGGTCGAATATTAAAAGTCGCGAACTAAATCTGAGAATAAGCATTCAAAATTGTCCATATCACTAGTTTCTTTCAAAATGATATAAAAAAAAAAGAAATTAAACCTTAATTTCATTAGTATTTGCGATCAGAAAAGAGAACTACTTCTCATGTCAAAACAGCTGTTGAGCCATTACGTCATATGAAAACACCCCCTGCAAAGTCAGTGTTCTGGAATGAATTTAGTATCCAGTGGACTACAGTTTCACTGAAAAATGGTAATGTATATAAATATAAGGATTGTTTTTCATTTTTTGAACATCATCGGGGTATAAAAGCAATTGCTCATGGAAAAAATTCATTGTGCGGCACTTTGTGCTTTGTGTAAAAATTGACTATTTTTACTGAAATTAATATATATCCGATATTTCAGTAATCCATTTTCAACCATCTTAAAAAAGCCGGCCTGGCTCAGTCGGTAGCGCGCTTGACTCTTTATTGTGAGGTCGTGAGTTTGAGTCCAGCTGGCGACAGGTTGGTTGCATGTCCTTCAGATGAGACAGTAAAAACCGAGGTCCCGTGTCACAGTAGGTTTCCGCATGTTAAAGAACTGTCACTGCTCAATGGCCGTAAGTGCCTACTATGGCCAAATATTAAAGCCCTTCACCGGCATTAAATGATTTTTGAGTGGGACATTAAACAACAACAAACAAACCCTGTTAAAAAATCACATCTGCGAACTTAAAATTGAAAACTAAATTATCAGCAATTATTCTACTATGGTATTTGCATCCTAATTATAACAGTCAGGTGCCTGTCAGCTTATGAACAAAACATAATAGTCTTAACATCAGTGTGTGAAGTTAGCAGGTTCCTAATATGTGAGCCGGCCTGGCTCAGTCGGTAGCACGCTCGACTCGTGATCGTGAGGTCGTGAGTTCGAGTCCAGCCGGCGGCAGGTTAATTTCCTGTCTGTCGGATGAGACAGTAAAAACCGTGGTCCCGTGTCACAGTCGGTGTCGGCACGTTAAAGAACCCTCACTGCTCAATGGTCGTAAGTGCCAAGCGTAGGCCAAAATTTGAAGCCCTTCACCGGCATTTGGTGACGTCTCCATATGAATGAAATATTCTTGAGTGGGACGTTAAACAACAATAAACAGACAAAAACAAACATCCTAATATGAAAATATTTTTTCTTTTTATATCTGCATATAAAATACATTGTTTTATGTGTTATTTTTCTACAGTTGGTAACAAAGATGACGATCCAGATAGAAAAGTTGTTCTAACACAAGATGCACAAAGATTTGCAGAACAAATGGGAATCCAGCTGTTTGAAACCAGTGCAAAAGAAAACAAAAATGTGGAAGAGGTACGGCATATTCATACATTTTTGGTAATTAAATATAAAGATTTATCAGTTGAAAAAATTGATTTTCAATTGTTGAAATAAAAACGTGAATAAACTCTAAACTCAAAATCAATGTAAACTATTTTATTTTCACTTGGCCAATCAAAATACAAAATCAGAAATGTAATAAATAGAATATTTACCAATTTTTTATGAAGAACATTTATATCTCATCATGTGAAGCAGAAGAATAATATTTAACACGAGTGTGTAATTTAATTGTATTATACTGACTTGGTAAGGTTGGACTGGACTGTGAACATTGTCAGCAGGGCTCGAAGTTAACAGTTGCACGCTTGCCTGGGGCAAGTAAAAGTTAGAATTGGGCAACAAGATTTTGATGGTCAGTTGCCCGGTCAGCAAATAAAAATGTCAGTAGAAGTACAACCTTTCGTCATTTCAAAAAGCTGAAGTTTTGAAAGGGATCCATTTCCTTAGCTTCTGTTTGTAGTTCAAATTACATTTCTAAAAACCAATTTGAAATTAAAATAATTATTCTATTGACAATTAAATACATTAGTCTTTACATCATGGCCGAAATTGTCACAGAACACATCGTGTGTTGACTGTTGTTGATTGCAGTTTATGGAAGCGGAAGTTGGGTGTGTAATAAAAGAAACAATACCGAACAGAACTGAATCTCAGGATGTGTTAAAATGATGATAACACCATAAAGTTAATAAGATTTGAATTAAATGAAGATGATAAATAAAAGTAAAACTGGTTACTTTAAATAAAAGTTTTGATGAAATACATAAAAATGGATAGCAATTGTTTCCATTTAAAAAAAAATGAAAACTTAACTCTTGTAATTTGCATGATTTAAATACATAATAGCTACTTTAATTTGTAAAATGGAAATAATAATGATTGATAGTAATAATAATGATGCATTCACAATTTAATTTTAACTTGCAAATGCATGATTCAGAGACAATATACATTGTAGATATCTATTAAAATAACAATAAATTAATAAAATATGTAATTGAATCATTTTTTTTTTCATTGCGGGCAACCAGATTTTCATTGTAGGCAACCAAAATTTCAGTAGCACTTGCTCAGCGGGGCAAGTTGTCAAAAATGTTAAAGTCAAGGCCTGGCCAGTGTTAGTGTTTTGTTAACTGTTTTGTTCATTTTTCTGCCTGTCAACCTGTCACAGTAAATCTCAATATCTATGCTAGTACATGCCACAGAGAATGGATAGTTTTCCATGAGCAATATTTTTGTCAGAGTTATTTCCCTTTAGCGACCATATTGTATGGCAACATGTAATTTTCTTTACTGTATCAACAAAATTAATTAATCAATTCAGTAAACAATCAGTACAAAATACACACCATGCATGGCATAATACACGCATACCAATGTCTTACTGTATGGGTTAAAAAATGCTTAAAAATCAGAAAAAAAATGTTTACCTATTTTAAAAAACTAATAGTTTTTATTATGTGTAACAAGAGAAACATGTGACATTATATTTTACAATTTCTTCTTGAAATCCTTTCTTCGTAGAATTTTATCTCATACCTTTATCCATACATGGTCCCATTTCATATTTCAGATGTTTTTTTTTCCGTAATAACCAAGTTAGTTCTCGTTTTTTTTCTCTCATCCGGTTGTTGATATCCATGTGTACATGTATGGTCTCATTTTCTGTTTCAGATGTTTTTCGCAATAACCAAGTTAGTTTTAGCTACAAAGAAAGAACAAGTAAAGAAAGTGGCAGAACAACCATCAGAATCAATACGATTAGACAAAAGAGGGGGTAACAAAAAGAAGCAGAAATGTTGTTCTTAATACATGTAATAGTATGTTTCAAATTAACAATTACAGTGATAAAATTATATGTTCAACAGAGACCATTTTAAAACTGATTTACGTACAATGTCTGTATTTACACATAACAAATCTGTAAGATTTCAGAGGAATGTATCATAGTTTGTCACCCTTTCTTGTATCGGTTGCATTGTGTGTGGTTGCTATAACGTTAATTCGTGTTGCTGTGGTAACCATATCCTGTCTGTCGTAGTTAAGCAAATTGATAGCAAAGACTGTTATTGGTTAGTGCATGCTGACCCTTATCATTGTAGTGAAGATGAATATTTTATTTCCAAATACAGTGGAACCTCACTATTAAGACCACCTAACTGACTGACTCAAAGTTGCATGATTAGTGATGTGGTCTCTTAACCGAGTTTCTGTACTTATTAGATATTTATCAAGAGACTGGAAATTTGTGGTCTAACATGTGAGGTGGTCTCCTAAGCGAGGTGGTCTTTATGCCAGATTCCACTTAACAACTTGTCTATAGATCAAAGTATATGTACTTTATAATTCCATATAATATCTATGAAATGTTATTTCTTAGTTTCATACAATGACCAAATAATAACATCATTCAGTCCTTTTTGATCATGAAAGAAATTAAAGATATTGAAAGAATGCAGATGTATAAGTCAGTTAAATCAATTCTTATCAAAAGTATTTTTTGTTTGTACAAAGTCCATTTTTAATTACATTATGAGAAAAAATATCTGGTTTCAAGGGATTAATGGAAGTACTTACATTATTTAACCTGTGTGTCTAATTTGTGTTTTAATTGGTGAAGTCATATATATTGACGATGGATTTCAAGTCCACAACTGGTCATATGTCTATGTTTAAATGTTAATTTATGTTTAAAATTCGCATTTAAGAAAAGTCTATTGTGAAAATAATGAAATAACACATTGGTTATTGAAGGCAGACATTTTCCTTTTTATGAATGCAAAAATTCTTCCAATTATATTAAATTGATTGGATATTGGATATCTTTTCCAGTACAACACATTTTTAGTTAGCTATCCTGACAACATTAAATTGGCCAGGTATTGGGTAGATTTGCCTGTACTCTACAACTGTAGTTATCCTGACAAAATTGAAATGGCTAGATAATGGGTAGCTTCTATACTACAATGACATGCAATTGTCCTGGCAAAACTAAAATGGCTAGATATTGGGTAGGTTTTCTTGTACTATACAACTGCTGACTAATACAGCAGCCCTGGTAGTAAAGTATCATTATGTTGTATTCTGTGACAAATTATTGTTTTCCAAAGTAAAAAAATAAATGAGGTGTTTTCTAAATACTGCTGACCCAAATTTTGGGAGTGAAATTGTTGTGCAAACTAAAACTGTGGTCAGATTAATCTTGTAGTAGTGCAGTGTTTGCTTTCTGTTCTTTCTCTTTCCTCCTTAGTATATATTGTTTCGTTATTTTTTGTTTGTTTTGATTTTTAAAAGAAACTATATAGTAAGGAAATATGTAATGACCACCACACCTGTATATTAGTATACATATTGTTGCTACAACATTATATGTTTGTATCTTAACTTGTGATGTTATAGTTGTTATATCGTCTGATTCACATACTTTGGCGGGCCGAGTAACCTTTTGGTTATCATGCTGATGATTCTACTCACTTTTTGGTTAAGAACAGGCTTCACATTTTATTACCAACTGAATAATTATACCTATGATGACAAGTAAGAACGATAACTCTTCCCAGTGTAATTTTTTAATGTATTACCTAAAATTTAAACTCCTCCAGGCCAAGGAAGCATTCACAAGACTCCAACCAGCCAGGTTATATGGATTTTACTATACCACACTGCAAATATTATGAACATGTTAATCATAGTTAATGCAATATTTAACTGGCCACAGAGCCATTGGTACCATTTCAAAGATTGTATTTTTACAGTAAATCAATGTTTTTGGTAATAAATTGAAACCTGTATTGAAAAACCATCCCGTCTACCAATGAAAGTGATCTTACAAGGCATGCATTCTACCAAAAGAAGTTTTATTTAAAGGACTATTTAACCAGTTGGTTTTCAAAATGTGGTCTCAGAAGATGGATGCACTTTTATGAGAATGTTTTCTCAAGACAGCTTTCACTGTAACAACTTGGTGAGTTGAACATAAGTACATTAGAACAATCGGAATAACAAAAACAAAAATATGATTCTGTATAGAGTTTATGTAGATTTTATTATAAGGAACTCGCAAAAAAGGAAAATATAGGACCCCCATCTAACCCCACCCTTAGCATCGCCACTAACACCCAATCTGCCTGTGTCTGAATCTGGGATGAAATTTTTAAAACAATGTGAGAAATGATATATTTTCAGTAGGAAGGAGAAACATTTAATGCTAGGAAAAAGTAATTTAAAAAAAGTTGAATCGTATCAGATTCTTTGAAAGTAGTAACACAAGCTATGCTAAATGATTTTTTATTAACTGTTGTAAGTGAATTATAATTGAATCGAATATAATTCTTGTTGTAAGTGAAATATAATTGAATACTATAAACATATATAAACATCAGATGAGCTCCAATTTGAAAAATATGTGTATTTTCTAAAGAGAAAGTGGTATCATACAAGGACAAATAATATCTCTAAAAGTATAGCCGAAATCCGTCTATGAGTAACCACTGTAAAAAAAATGACTATCTCAGCATTAGAAAATTTTCGAATTTAAATGGTGTTATCAGTGCCAAATATTACTTTAGTATAAGATGAACAGCAGGTACCGAAATACCAGGTACTAGGTTTATGTATACCCTCGGGTACTCAAATGGTCCACCAGCAGTGGCAACGACCTAGTGGTTATAAATATTATAAACATAATACCAAAGTTATAATGCTCAAGACGATCGTTTCTGTCAATTAGACTTCATCAGTTGACTCCAATTCAAAATGTATGTCAATTTTCTAAAGAGAAAGTGGTATCATACAAGGACAAATAATAAATCTAAAAGTATAGCCGAAATCCATCTAAGAGTAACCACTGTAAAAAGATGACTATCTTAGCTTTAGAAAGATTTGGAATTTAAATGATGTTATCAGTGCCAAATATTACTTTAGTATAAGATTATCAGCTGGTATCCAAATACCAGGTACTGAAATTTTTGTAAGTGAATTATTAAGAAGCAAACAAACACTAACAAACTTTTGATAAGCATCAAATAACTATGTAGTCAGTCAGATTTAACCCTTTCACCCCTTATTTCTAAATGGTATGTTCTGTACTGTTGTCTTAGACCAGTCTATTATGGTCTGTAGTGTTAAAAGGATATTTCATAAGTTAACAGAAATAAGTGTTTTATTATACATTTATTGATATGGTTTATATATTGGTAATGTTCAAGCAGTCATTCTAAGTGTAAGTATGCAGAGGAGTAGACCGAGAGCAGGTACTTTTGACCTAATTCCTGTTCAGCCTGGGGTTAATCGACCAACCAATCTACATGCATATTGGTGTACGTTATGTAGACTATGTTGTTGTATGTCTGTATACCATAAAATCAATTTAAATATAAAAGTAATAAGATTAAACAGAGTTTCGCATTTGGTAGGTATCCTGTTTTTCAATTTGTACTATCTTGGTAAATTGGTTGTTTGGCACTTCATGTTGTATGCTCTTTAATATAATACTGTTTATTGAGAATTCAATGATTTCCTTCAAAACCGATGTTTTTAGACTCATTTTAAAGTCTTCCATCTGAATTATCTTAAACGCAGAATATTGCAGTCTTCCAACTTGAATCTAGATGAACAAAAATTTGCTAAAGTTAGACCATTTAAATTTGTTTATATTTAAATTATACATGTTATAAGTCTAGAAAATATTTTCTTTTTTTTTCTATTTGATTGTATCAATTGTTGTTTTACATCCCCATAACTAATTTTTCACTATAATGGATACATTGCCAGCTTTAGGTGATATGTCTGATTTTTTTTTTTATGTATTTTGCTGTGGACTGATGTCAATTCAATGTGATTTCTTTAACTTGTCTTGTCAACCATGACACATGATCTCCGTTTTAGTCTTATTCAAAAGACATGTGGTATTCGCTTTGAATGCAAGCATATGGGCAAGGGATGAGTCACTACTTATAGGAAAGACATTATTGATACTACTAAGACTGAGAACGGACCCCAGGACTATTTTTGAAAGTTAAGTTATCACTGAAAAATTGGAAGTTGATGTGTGGTATGTTTCTCTGGGCAATATGAAATATCACAAACAATAGATCCCATCATGTTCTATGTATTCAGGGTGGTCTTGTCTGGGTAATCTGTAATTTCACAATGGAATGGATATTATTGTATTCAGAATGGTCAAATTGGTTACTCTTCTTATCATAACATGCATAAATTTGATGTAGATATTGCTCAATTATATAAAAATGTAAACATGAATGTTTCGCCACCATCTACATAGCTTGCTCTGAAGATAATTGAAAGCCACATTGAAATATATCAAAAAAATTGTAAATAATAAATATTATACATTTTGGTTCTTGCAAGTACCATATTGATGAAGTTTAAATTTTGTTCACCATAATATTTATATAATTTATGAAATATGAAATATTTATCACATTTTTAATATGCCATCAAGCAGTAAGCGTAAGTATCAAATATAAGTTTCTTTTTCTTTTTTTTGTAGTAATTTTCTCATTCTCTTCCTTAGCATTTAAGTGAATTCCAATATATAGATTTCTATTTGCTAAACCTCAAGATAAGTCAATGATCAAATCTCAAAAACATAAAAAAGCAATGAGTGACCTTTGACCTTATCTTTGATATAAGGTTGTAACTGATGTCATAGAAATATGTACAAATTTATCCTAATATTGTTCTAACAACTTTGGTGATGCCATACTTTCATTTTGAATAAATAGAATATATAAAGATTAATATTGAAACAGATTGGGATATTTTCTCTTGTTTTATTTCAAATTTGATAATTAAGTTTTGTGACTGTTATTTTCTATAAACATTTATATATTCTTTATTACATTTATTTGCCATCCAGCTACTTCAGTTTTTGTACCTTTTCAGGTTAAAAGTTTTAATGTAGTTTTATTGGGTTGATCAATATCAAAATTACCTTGCAATATTATTGCATATTGTATCCAGATTAATCTTTTTATGGGATAATTACTCCAGATTCAGAATAAATTACTGTTAAAAAGACAGACTTCTAGTCTAATCAGTTTACTTTAATTTATTTACTTTATATTTATTTATTCTTTTTTTATTGTAATATTTGTGTTTATATTTTTCTTTAACAGATTTGGTATCACCTTAGAACAAAATTACTCATATAAACTTTGTTTCAATCAACATGTTCTGAATGCAGTGCATAAGACTTAAGATATTTTCATTCCCCTAAGATCAAATATGGGGGAGGGGATGTATTGTGTGTGGCTTGTTACTATTAGTTTGTCTTTTTGCAAAACATCAAATGACTTGAGTTTCATTTCTCACATTTTAATTAATAATTGTATGCTGATATCTATCGATAAAAACTTTAATGAGTTGGATGATGGTCAAGATGACAATTGTGGCTTTAAAATCTTTATGAATGACAACTATCTGAGAACATGGTTTCCTCAGACATATTATTCTGATAACATGATCACACTTCTTTCTGTTATAATTGTGAATTGTCTTACGTAAATCCCACGGTGTTGCTATAACTCACTGCATAATGTCACAGCTTTATTGTAGGCAAAAACAGAAACAGCATGAAGTGTTTTGTAATAGATTTGTTGTGTGATGGCTTTAGAGATTACTAAACTATATCATAGGTTGGGTAATGAATGTTTTTAAAAGAAATTAGACTCGGACATTGCTGTTTATACCATAAACTATCTCACTTCTTGAAACAATGTTAGACTTGATTTCTTTTGTAAATGTTGGTATGTGTACACATTCTCTTGGACAGTAGACCCCTACACAATAACTGGAACCAAAAATTTGATGGGAACAGAAAATTAAGTGAAATGTTTTATATCATGATTTTATTGTGATTGAATCAAACAAAGATTTACTGAAAGGTTTGATTATGTCAAATGAAAACATTAGAAATCATTCGGTCCACAAATGTTATGAAATTGTCTATTGTCCAAGAGTTAAGGTAAGTTACACATTGCAGAAAATGTCTTGACTTTACATGTAGGTTAAACCATTATTGTTATTTGTAGCATATGTTTATATATATATATATATATATATATATATATATATATATATATATATATATATATATATATATATATATATTTAAGTGAAAATCAAGTTTTCGATGTAATATACATATGTACATGTACAGTGGAACCTTGATTTTAAGACCACCTTACTGACTGACTCAAAGTGGTCTGATTAACAATATGGTCCCTGAGGTAAGGGTATGTTCTGATAAGATATCAATAGATAATTTTCAAGAGACTGAATATTTATAGTCTCAAAATCAAGGCCATCTCCGAAGTGAAGCCGTATCTCAGCAAGGTTCCATTGTTCTATTATTAAAGTTGGTAATGTGTATCAGATGTATTGTATATTGTCAAAAGTACTTATAATGAAATATTGATTTACTGTGTAATGGTGGAAACCCATGATTTAGATAATTAAGATAATCATTTTTACCCCTACCTGTTACAGTTATGTATGAAATTGATTTATACTGGTCATGATGGTGGATATTCTTGGCAATATGTACCATATATATTGAAATTCTATAATGATTTTTTTTTTTCTATTAGTTTTCACCAAGTGGTGCAAAGCCAATTTTACAACTTCCAGGAATACTTACAGTATTAAGACAAACCTGTGTATTTTTGTTGGTTAATTCCTTTGCTTTATCATATTTGTTAATATTATTGATGACAGCATATTCACTCTCCCTTACAGAAATATCTTTACTGTTTTCACTAAATGTTGGAAAATATTATTTTTAGGAATGCATGTTAATCTTTTCATTACTTCCTAGTAATTCCATTATCATTATTATTTTTATTGAGGTTACATTCCTGCTTTTATAGGGCCAATTGCTTAGGGCAAAACAATTTGTTTGCCCCAGCCCCGCAAATCAAAGATCAAGGCAACAACTTTTTTGTTTGTTTATCTGTTTGCCCATTTTTCTTTTGGCAACATTTTGATTTCCTTCAAATCAACTAAGGTTTCCTCCGTCAAATTTTGACCAAAATTGGTATAAAGTTATATATCTGTTCAGTAAGATCTAGGATGAGATGTCCATCATTTGGTCTATATATAAGAGTTATGAGACATAAAAATCCTAAAAAATGGACTCCTCTTGGGGATATAGTGTTTCTAATTTTTTTTGGTTTATTCATAACTTATAAAGAAATTTAATTTTTATTTCTATCTAATGTGCAAATTAAGTGAGAAAGATTTTAATAAAGAATCTTTTTACTTATATCTTGACAATTATCATGTTTAACACAAATGATAACATACATACAATTATATAATTACCAAATCCGTTAAAGGCCATTTTGGCAGTAACACAAATGTGCATAATAATTACATATATACGAAATAATAAAAGCTTTGATGCAATGTGTGATAAAGGAAGCAGACAGCAAAACTAGTGATTGTTATAAAAACACGTAACTTTGGGGTGACCAATGGACAAAAAAATTGGTATTAGAAAAGGTACATATATATATATATATATATATATATATATATATATATATATATATATATATATATACACACACATATATATATATATATATATACACACACACACACATATATACACACACACACACACACACATATATATATATATATATATATATATATAATGGAGTCATATAAACAGGTAACATATGAATAACGTGGAGTAAGGTTTGTATTCTTAATTTCATCCTAGAAAACTATTTTTAAAGTTTATATATTTATCCAAAGCTAAGAGTTTTATACTGCCTAGAGTGGCAGTCATTGTTAAAAAGTCAGTTCATTACCACCTTATAGCTGTATGGATTACATCGTAGTATTGTGATATTTTGGTCATTCTGATAGCAATTATTAAATAAAATCTAAATTATGAAATTTACCTGACCACCTTTACAATATTTTGTCTTGTATCATTGGTCATTTTATGATAATTAAGAATCATATCGTTATGTAATGATAGAAAGTAATTAAGTAGCTGAATAATATGTATCTAATGAACATTTCCAAAATCTATACCTTTTTCCCCGTTTAGAATAGTTTACATATATTTTATTTGTGTTACAAAATAAAAAAAATATTGAGTATTTATTTTTCATTTGTAAGATTCACGTGTTAACGGTAGTGTATTGTAATATGATGTCGTGGACTACAAATATGTAATCTATATACAATGAATGTGTTGTAATTACTTTGTTTTCTGCTCATGGATATCACATCTGATAATTTCTATACATGTATAAAAATAGGCCAGAGCAATGTCAGATTTTGAGTTTGATATACCTATTGAGTAAAATTTAAGGTGCATTAGCTGTGTTAACCAAAATAAATTATTTTGGTTTTATCTACTTTTACCATTTGTACTTGATATACAATAACAAATAAGAGCTATACACAGGTATAAAAATCTTATATTCCTGTATATTTTGTGAAAATGAGGTCAAGTCCAGTTTAGCATTCATATACAAATAGTGAGTTTTGGTAAATCAATTGCAAGTGAAAAAGTGCCAAACCTTGGTTTCTCAAGCAATTTTCACAAACTATATATAGGGATTCAAGAATTTTTATGCCTGTGTATATCTCTTTTTGTTATTTTATATCAATCTGAGTTGTAAGAAAGAAAAAAAAATTGAAAAAGAGTCTCAGCTAATGCCCCTGTAATTGATGATGATCAGTCTAGATTAGCGTACAGCTAAACATACATATTTTTCAACTTATAACTTATACTTTTCTTATCAATCAAAACACTACTAGTCTATTATTGTGACATCTTGTTTTACTGCAGTTAGTTTTATGTTACTTTAAATACTCATTTGATGTTCTCTCCCTATTTGTAAAACATTTCGTGGCCAGGAATAATTAAACTAATTAAATAATGTTTAATTAAACTAATTAAATAATGAACATAATACAAAAGTAAAGAATCCTGGCATACTAAAATATATTTTTACTGAAATTTTTTTAAGACCTGTTGAATTACCCTGTGAAATATCTTACTAATAGCAGGAATATATTTGACTTTTCGTGCTCACAACCATAACGTTGGTCTGATACGAGATTCACAATTGCCAATATAACGTATTAGACAAATGCACTGCTAACGAATATGTTCATGTAATTGAAGATAAACGTGTTCGAATGTCATTCCAGTATGTTTCATGATGATTCATGAATTGCTTTGCAAAACCTGTACTTTACTGCGAGTTTATTGCTAGATTTGATCAGATTAATTCTAAAGCATATTTCACTCTTTCTTTTTTGCTGGATATGGGATGGGCTTGCTCTTTCTTATATAATTAAAATTTGTAAATTTTCAATTAGAATGTTTTAAGTGATGAAGGTATTCTAAGTGGTTTCATGATTTGTGACAGAGTAATATTTGATTGACAGAATGTCACTCTGCTGTTAATTCATTCGATGATCAATCACCGAGAATGGGAAACAAACAAGCTGGATTAACCTTTCAGAACAACTTGCTTTAGTAGCATTTTCATCATCTGTATTGGGCTAACCAATCATGATTATACCAGCGTTGTGTTGACAACATTTTAACGGGGTTGATTGACAAGGCTTGCTAATTTGTCAATTCTGTTTCATTTTCATTCAGTACTTATCGTGTTAGTATATAAAATTGTAAATAATTTTGTATATTATTGTTTAATATGGCAAAATGAATTGTAATTTTGCTATCATGTTCTTGTACAATTGTATTGTGATAGCTATGTAATATATAACTCATTTTATAGTAAAATGCAATAAATTATAATAAGATTGTACAGAAATTCAGCCTTCTTCTTGTTAAAAATTACAATGGCATGAAGTTGTTGTTGTTTTTTTTATATTGTTTTCAAGAATTATCCTCATGTTGTAATGTTTTGTTCTTCTAATGGTGATTCAAAATCTTAGATAGCCGCCATCACAAACCAAAGTTTGACAGTTGTCCCTGATTGGTTGAACTTTAAAATTGTCTTCTCTAATTCACTCAAATACGACATGGGTAATGACTACAATCTGGAGTTGTCTTTCTTTATACGATATACTAAAACTCGAGACATTCAGCATCTTACAGACTTTTCACCACAACTATATTCCATTTTATTAAGCGGAACATGTTATACATACGCTACAAATGTCTAAGCCGAGTCCACTTTGATTATTGTTGAACCCAATTCCGCATTTTAAAAATGTAAAGGGTGTTTTGAAAGCACAAACACGTGTACAACACTTTGTACAAAAAGAAGGGGGGTTAGATCTACCAAGGTAAAGTAGAACATATAAACACAACGAATCATAAATATTATATTAGGGTTGACAGGCTTCTTGGTGACCAAATGTTAGAACTTCAGTATTGTATTGAATCCGCACAAGGCAATACATTTTATCTGTACAACCTATTTCGGACAATCTTCGGATGTACCACTTTACCATGGTAGAACTAAAACTGTATTACTAATATCAGAAATAAAAAATAAAACAAGTAGCCTACATATTGTTCGATTAGTTTAATATTCTACATGAAAAGTTTAACATTCCTAGTCACGATGTAAACCGATTTATACGAAACGGTGACTAAAATTCATAGCCCAGGATGAGGAAGTATTACAATTCAAGTACTTTTCACTAAGACCTTTGTTCAGTGAGCTATGTGATACATACATGACCCGCTCCGGCAAAATAAATCACGTAACTCAAAATAAAATATTGATTTACATGTACATGTATATAGCATATTTCGAAAGTGCTAAAAATGTGTTATAAACTTATACAGAAGACAAACACGCATATAATATGTAATGTATGTATTTATTTGATATAACAAAACTAAAGTTATGCAATAAGAATAATGCAGAATTAGTGTTATATAGTAAAATCTATATTGCCTGACGGGTTGGAATCTCATGCAAATTTTCTTGTCTGGGACTAGTTTAAATTCTAGTTAATGCAGCATAACGACATTACAATTACACTGACAGTAGTTTCTATTTGTCACCAAACCTAATAGTATCCAGTTAGGAATATAACGCCTTTCTCATGAAGCCATCTTGACCGAAAAGATCTGTATTTCATCCGTGTGAAATTCAGAAATCACTCAATTTACTCATCATAAATCATTAGATCTATATCTTATCCACAGTCAGCTTAATTCTATGCATTTTAGAATCTGAATAAAATTTTGAGGAACAAAATTAAACCACAATCCCGATTCTTCAGCACCATTATGCATACTGTCTTATGTTATTATGGGAAAAGCCAAACAAATGTCCAAACATTCACTTCTTACAGTTCATAGCTTTATACTAAGTGTTTCCTGCTAAAAGTCAGGGGCTCTGTGGCCGATTGGTTAGAGCGTCGCACTTTGAACCATGAAGTCTCTCACTTCTGGTCAGCCAGCAATGGTTTGAACCCCGCGGGAACCTAAGCTGATTTTGTGAGAAAACCAGTTACTTCCAGAAGCCTGGGGACGAAGTCACCAAATTTACTCAATACTCAAGCTCAACTTATATTTTATTATTTTGACCACATAGTCACTTATAAAACTTCGAATAAAAAAATGTTCATGACAACTGAAAGTAGCCATTTTATTTGACATTTTTACCAAGCAGCTGGGAACCACGATGACTGATTGGTACGTAACCAACGTAAGTAGGCCTATTTCACACGACCTGATTTCACACGATGCGGGTGACGAATTGTTTCTGATAGAAATATCCAGTGAAGGCAAACAAATCGACTTGTTTATCAAGAGATGATTGACAAAGTTGCACTAGGCCTTACTCTCTTTTTTTTCTGTTGTAACTATGAAGCGAACTTTCATTGGTTGGTTACGTACCAATCAGTCATCGTGGTTCCCAGCTGCTTGGTAAAAATGTCAAATAAAATGGCTACTTTCAGTTGTCATGAATGAATATTAGCTGTCTCACTTCTTGTAAGTCACACTTAAACATTCTATAGTATATCCCATTAATAATATATCAGAATTCAAACGCAAATTCGTTGTAAATACATTATACAGCATACTCATGGGCGCGGCCATTTGCATTTTCAATTCTCTTCTGACACATTTAACCTTCCGGTTACCAAGCAGACGAATATTCTAAAATAACTTAAAAACAAATCTGACTTTTATTCAAAATTTTCCATATCACTAGTTTCTTTCAAAATGATATGAAAATAAATTCCATTTAGTATTTCCGGACAGAAAAGGGGAACTACTTCTCGTCTCACACAGCTGTTTAGCTGTTACGTCATATGAAAAAACTCCTACCGCAAAGCCAATTAAATAGAATGAATTTCGTAACCAGCTGACTACAGATTAACAGAAAATGGTAATATATATATATAAATATAAGGATTGTTTTTCATTTTTTGGACTGCATCGAGTATAAATGCAATGGCTTATGGAAAAAAATTCAATGTGCAGCACTTAGTGCTGCACAGAATTTTTTTCCATAAGCCATTGCATTTATACTCGATGCAGTCCAAAAAATGAAAAACAATCCTTAATTATATGTTAAATTTGAGCTCAACTGATGAAATCTTATTGACAGAAACGATTGTCTTGAGCATTAGGTTTGGATTACTTTGTAACACTTTGGTATTGTTAATAATATTTTAAACTGGAGACCACATACTGTAGTTTCCATAGCCGGACATTTAGTCTGCCACCCACATAACCACAGGACGGTTCTGTATTAGCTAAACCATAATCTTAAAAATATTGGCACATATTCATGTACTTCATTTTCCTTTATCTGTGATCAAAACAGGCGTGTCATCACCGACAAAATCACTGCTACAATCTTATTTTAAGATATTCCAAATTCTGAGAAGTCCGTTCCTTCAGCTTGACAGCAGAACTTCAATGTGATGAATTCCCCCAGGTTTATATGAGAATATGAACCGAACACGACATTTCATTACGCGAGATAATTTTTGATAATTTACAGCTTACACTCAAAATATGTATATGTCTACCAAGGTAAAGTAGCACATCCGGGTTCTGCCAAAAACCAAAACAACGGTCTATTTTCCAAAAATGGGAATGCACAGATGAAACGTGACGCCATGTATTTTTGTACCCGTTATATTTTTGTTACTGAAAACAAGTCTGTCACCCCTGGTATGATTCAATTTAGATTTGTTGTGTTTGTAAATATGTACCGATCTACCTTGGTAGACTTACAGATCTATGTACATTGTATCAAATTGATTCAACGGAAAGATGATACAATATAATGAAAGTCAGCATTAAAAAGCTATCCGAAATTCAGACGCGCATTGTCTGAGATTGGCTGCTATATTTTATATTAATATAATTTATATAAATATAATAACTTCAGACTGGAATTGTGGCCACAGGTCAAGCCAGCACAAGGCCCGTTTGAACCTAAGCTGATTGTGTGAAGAAATTGCGGAAAACTGGTTGTGATTTATCAGCGACCCTCATCTAGTTCCAAGATCCTAGGATCCGAGTAGTATTGTACTAACGGGTGGACTTGTCCGTAGGTCAAGTTCTGTGTCATTAACTGCCTGCAACTTAAATGATAAGAGGACGCAGTGGTATTGTTCGTTAGAACGGATTGCCCGCTGTTTATTGTCCTCGTTTGAAGTTTTAAAGAAGATGGGGTGGTATTGTCCGTATGACCGACTTGTCCGTCATTTATTGCCCTCAACTGAAGTTTAAAGATGATGTGCTAGTGTTGACAAAAAGACCGAGCTGTCCATTGCTTATTACCCTCGTATCAAATTTGAAAATGATGAGGTGGTATTATCCATAAGACCGAACTGTCCATCATTTATTGCCCTCGTCTGAAATGTAAAGATAATGGAGTGGTATTGTCTATCAGACCGAACTCTCCATCATTTATTGCCCTCGTCTGAAATGTAAAGATAATGGAGTGGTATTGTCTATCAGACCGAACTGTCCATAATTTATTTCCCTCGTCTGAAGTTTAAAGATAATGGAGTGGTATTGTCTATCAGACCGAACTGTCCATCATTTATTGCCCTCGTCTGAAGTTTAAAGATAATTTAGTGGTATTGTCTATCAGACCGAACTGTCCATCATTTATTGCCCTCGTCTGAAGTTTAAAGATAATGGAGTGGTATTGTCTATCAGACAGAACTGTCCATCATTTACTGCCCTCGTCTGAAGTTTAAAGATAATGAGGTGGTATTGTCCATAAGACCGAACTGTCCATCATTTATTGCGCTCGTCTGAAATGTAAAGATAATTTAGTGGTATTGTCTATCAGACCGAACTGGCCCATGTTTTATTTCCTGCTGCCCTGCTAACACTGCTGCTGTCGGCTGTGAAAAGAATACTTGATTACAAACAATATATATATATATATATCCTAAAACAGTTCCAGGAAACACTAGATCAGGTATAATCAAGAAATGACCTTTCTAGTGCATTCATGGAAATAGCCTATGGCTAAATTATGGATACAAATCTGGTAAAAATGGACAAACACGGACCTCTTGAAACCAAGAGGTGGGATCAGGTGTCTTGGAGGAGTAAGCATCCCCTGTCGACCGGTCACACCCGCCGCGAGTCCATAGTCAAATCCAAATGAAATATGTGAGGAACGAATGCTCGTCACAATTGGTACAGACGTCTCTACAATCGCCAAAAAAAGAGCAATTCAACATTTCAGTTAGTGTAACAGACTAATCGCAAACAAGACTATTATACCGACCGTAAAATTTGCGGAACCTAAACATCAAACGCGGTTTTAGATATCCCTGTGTCAGAAATTTGTCAGTGAGCAGTTTACATCTGTATATGAAATGTTGAACACGCCCTGGCATATCGGATCATTTGTGAAATATAAACTCCATATGCGGATGAATATGGGATATTACTATTTACTTAGTGGACAAAATAGATATCATGATAACCAATCACTAGATATTTAAATTTTCGGGTACCACTTTTAGTGAAAAAGCCAGTTGTCTATGATGTTTAAAAGTTGCTTGAGACGGTGACAAACTGTATTTATTGAACTGTGCTTGATTCTGGTAGAGGCTATCTGCTGAAAAGGTATCATTGTCCCGAGAATGTGACATCAACTATAGGAATACGTAAAACTGCACCATTTTGCCCTATTAGAAATTTTTATGACATCATCCTTTGTGTTTTTAGTGGTTTATTTTTGCTATTCTATGGGTATCTACAGGTAAGTGTTGAATAGATGAATAGAGTTTAGCTCTATTCAACTATTTAACAGCTAGTCGTTGAATAAATGAATGGATAATAGTTCTTCAACTGCCAAGTCATCTCAACAGAATAAGAAAACAAAATCATTTTAATTTTAAAAACAATTAATTAATGTTTTCCTGTAATATTTTAACAAGAATTATATAAAAAAAATGTTAATTCTTAAATTCCCTTTCCCGATTTTAATAAATCCATGTTGAGTTTTAGGCAAATATTCAAATTCATTATCATGATTTTTCTTTAATTCCTTCAATCACATTACTCGCATGAATTTGTATGTTTGTAATTCCGTACAGCATCTGAACAATGAACTTTTTTTTCACATGTAATCTGCTCACCAATGTTGGCGGCAGCCATACTTGTAACTGCGGCAGCACGTAAAGAATTGTTTGAAAAGAAATCCTCCATTCCTGCTTTGACAGTAAATCCCCTTTCACTTTCAAATCCACTTTCACTTCTCTTATACCTGGCCTAGTAGTATTTCTCTGCAAACTTTTTCTATTTCTTAATTAGCTATCCTTCAAATAAATTTACAGTCCATTAGTATTTTGCTTTTTTTCAGGGCAAATCTAGTTTCGTATTGGTATCTTTTTTATCTAGAATTGGCTCCGAGTAATTATTATTTGTAATTTTAAGAATCAATTATTTCTGCTGTTGATAATATATCATAATCAGATACTAAATTATGAATTTTTTAAGTTGAAAGTAGGCATCATTTCTATGTCAATCTCCTCCATATCTGGTACATCATTCATCTCAATATATTCATATATCTGGTCAAGATGACATATCTTCAAACTTCTTCTGAATAATAAATAAACCATTGTCAATGTCCATATTGCTACATTTGACGGACTTCATTTTGTTTGTATTGTCACACCTCAGTTAACATTGCATGAGCTACCTTCACGCCATGTAACTTTAGATTCTATTCAACTATTCAACGTTGTTTAGATGAAAGTCCTAATCATGCATTGTGATACAATAAATAACTAAATTTCGGCTCTCGAGTGGGTATATGTTCTCTTCTATTCAACACCATTTCGTGATTTATCTATTACATATTGAAACAGAATTCTAAACACCACTAACGAAACATTCATTTTTGAATGCATAGATGACCGAGCGATCAGGGTGTCGTGCACGAGAGCCAGGCTATTGGCAGCACACACACACATACACACACACACACACACACACACACACACACACACACACACACACACACACACACACACACACATTATTATTCTTGCATAATTTGTTTATATTCAAGTCTAGAAACATATCATGCGTAATTTCATTCCATGTAGCAACAACAAAATTTTTTTGTATACATTTGATTTAAAATTATTCCTACTAAATGAAGTAGCGATGTCCCCATTTTTCGATTCTTTATGTACATAAAAATCCATTCATTTACATTTCTTAGAAAAAGATATTCTTTATAACATAATGCATTTACTTTTTGCATACTTAAATTAGGTTTATGTCAAACAAATGTACAAAGGTGACATTCAACAACATATTTATAAACAGCAATTAGCATTACCCGCACGTTTCGTTACTGATTACATAGGAAAGATCCGTCTCATCACATACATTTTTACCAGTCAAGGATATTGTCGACAAATCGATCATCGCCATGAGCAGTAAATTGACTAAAAATTCAACGATTTATTTATATCTAGTTCCGTGCTCTGTCACGGAATTTTATAAGACTTTATTTATTATCATCATAAAATGATTATATTAACTGATAATGCCATTCGATGTAGATACGCTTTCTGTTGGGACATTTTACTTACTGTAGACACAAGGAAGAAATTAACAACCAAGCTATATGACAAACGCGATAATTTGGACTTACCAAATGTCATCTTTCTTAACCCTTTAAACCCTACAGGTCATAATAGACTTGTCTAAAGAATATGAAAGAGCATACCATCGAGATACTTGGGGTTGGAAGGGTCGTCATCTCGACGGTCTTGATGTCAACATTTCGCAATGATGACTTTGTTGACAATGACTGTGTTTCAATAAATGAAATGTTGAGATAATTGTGTTATGTGGATTTTCAGCCCGCATTTATCAAATGTTTACCATTTTTTTTGTATATTGTCTCCTAAACCGCCTGAAGATTAATTCTTTGGTATCTATGATGTTTGTCTCGCCGCGAGGAATACGCGAAAGACGGACATAGGCGTTGCTTTTCCAATGACGACGGAGTCGCACTTTGTGTTTAACTTGATCCAACGTTAGGTTTTGGTTACAAGCTTGTTGTTACGATAATATTGGTGCTAGGTTGGTGAAATTTGGCCTGGATGCCCCTTGAGGATCTAGCATTGATAATGTTAAGTTCAATTTGGAATATCTTTTTTTCTTAATTTTTAATTTTTTGACATAGTGATTTTTTGTTTTTGTTTTTTTTTTCACAAAAATTGCTTTGTTTAGCTCCAGTGTTAAGTTTTTGTTACAGACTTGCTGTTCAGTTGATATTAGTGATAACTTGGGGATATTTGGTCTGGATGTTCCTGGGAGACTAGTATTGATGCTGTGAAGTTTAATGGGGGATGTTTGATTTTTTCTTAATTGTTAATGGTTTTAGACTTACTGTTATTTGCAAAAAAAAACCGCTGTGTTCAGATAAATTTTAAGTTTTCATTTAGGTCTTGGTTCTCGGTTAATGATGGTGTTAGATTGCTAATAAATTGGAAGAAGGTTTTATTAGGGTAGACAACCAGTACTAATTGATGTGCATTGAGGTCTTTAGGGGTATATGCCCCACCCCCTAATTTTTTTATGGATTATATACATTTTTACTTATAACTTAAAAACCGTTCATAACCCCACCCTAAAACCATATATTATTGATTGTTATGGGGAAACACATTCAGAGGTGCATATAAGGGTCCGCCCCACCCCTTGAAATATATATTTTTATTTATAACTTAAAACCCGTTTACAGCCCCATCCTTAAACCATATATATTATTACTTGTAATAGGGAAACACATTTAGTGGTGAATATCGGGGTCCGCTCATACCCTGGAATATATATTTACTTATAACTTTAAATATCCCCGATCCTAAACTCATTAATACTGCATGTAACAAGTATATCAGCTACATTTAATATCGAAGCAGGGACCGATGAGCCATATAATAACACGTGATTCTTGTTATATTTATAATGATGATAAGTTGTCAACTGAGTTTAAAATTGCCTAGGTTTCTGCGGGGCTCGAATCCGCACTGTCCAGGGCAGAGGTAAATTACTTTATGGTTAAAGTGCCTAGCTTTACTCACTCGGGCACGGAGTTTATTACCTATACTGTCCCAGAGTTAGTTCTGTATTTGGAGTTATATACAGGGTCTATATTTTGTATATTGTGCTTTCATGATGCTTAATCCTACATCAATATACGATAACGGTGAGCCTTTTATGGTAGGGAGAATATCCGGCTAGAATGTACTTGGAGTGACACCGGCTTTCCACTGAAGTACTTCGTCATGTGATCAATTATGGTTCCGACGGGATTGGCTAGAGTTTTACAGAAATACCGCGTGATTTAAAGCCTGCCATTCTAACCACTCGGCCACTACGATCCGTCGTCAATTAAAAATGGACATATTTTTTATTTCTTCTTACCCGTCCTATAAATGATTTTTTTGGTGGTCCTAGTGTATTCATCAGGATTATAAATCAAACAAAATACACATATACATGTAGTAATAATTCAATAAATTCTTTTTATAGCATGTAAATATAAGCAGTGATATATAAAGCCTAGAAAGCCTGGTACCCAAACCACACGGCCACTGTACACGTGGTCCCTCATCAATAATGAAAAAAAGCTGGAGGTTTTATATTTCGTTGATATAAGAAAATTGTATTTGTAAAACAAACACATTAGCAATGACAGAATCAGAAACAGAATCATTTATTTCTTTAAGTTCATTAAGTACGGAGAAAAACATCTTCCCAAATCAAGGTTTTCCGATCCACTTCATTACTCACACGCCTTGACAGATTTGTCTGTATATTGTGACTTCGCGGCGTCTGTTTCCATTGACTGCAGGTACCATTTCATGAACCAATCAGATCATGCATCGACCACATAAAAGAGGGGAAAGTACGTAAACACTGAATAATGGCGACGTGCAAGCTATGCGACGAGTCTTTTCATTGGCTAATGTCAGGGGTTAGTGTCGGGTCAATTTAAAGAAATTTTAAATCGGCTCTAGATGTCGCCCCCAGTGACCGCCAAATATGTAATCTGTCAAAGTGTGTGAGTATTGGAGTGGATCGGAAAATCTTGACTTGGGAAGATAGAAGAAAACATGTATACAATATATACCTTATAGTGAGTGTTCACACAAAACATACACGTGTATATTAAGTTCGAATATATACGTGTTAAATATATATTCGAGTTATCTTAAAAGTCATTCACTAGCACATTACAGACAGGTACCAATAAAAGAGAGGTTGTTATTATGGAGGACAGGAAACAATTGAAAGTATAATCTGAATAAATTTGCATAGTTTCCTTAACACTGTTAAAGAGTTACTGTTTATAAGATTATTATACTTTACAAAACTTGCATACCTTTGATATTTATTTCTTTTAATATATTTGTCTATCTTCATTGAAATATTGACATTCTAATCATTAATGAATACAAAAACTACAGACTCTGCCTTCTTTACTGACGCCCATCTACCAGTTTCAATAATTAATGTATGACTTGTAGTCCTAAATTTACAAAACATTATGGCGGTCTTTATCATTTAAAATATGTAGGTATTATTCGAATTTGCAACTGACTTTTAAATTTGTAACAATGACAAAACATGAAATAAATTGCTTTGATCTCTAAGTAATGTTTTGCTCATTATCATAGTTTGAATAAGTGTAAATTACCTATTATATAATCGGTAATGAATGTGAAAAAAGTTATCATTTATCTTAATAAGTAACAAAAAATCAATCTGGTAAACAAGGGTTCTTTATAAGAGAGGGATTCGCAAAAGCTTGAACTAAATCTGATTTCCACAAGTTCTGAAAGCGCACACTGATAAGGTAAGACCCTTTCACATCTTAGATTTCAATAATTTTTCAATATTTTAATAATTTACATTCTAGTAAAAGTTGGGAAAGCTCCTCTTTTTCACAATTTGTTTTCTAGATTTTTCCAATCACAAAAATCAATTAGCTGTGCTTTCGATAAAATGACTTGCAAAGTTTGGTTTCGAGTTATTACCTCGACTTCGAAATTCTGAATGCGATATACATGTATATACTTAGAAATGGGCGGATATATAATATATTATATACATACATCCATCCTTTTTTCGTAACCGTATTTATCAAACGAGCTAATACAGTCTAAATGAAAATTAGACCTCAGAAAATATCTGTATTTGATAAGTTCCGTTTTCTAAGGTCAAAATGATTTTTGTACTTTCTTGATGCCTTTACCTCCTAACAAAACAATGGAGAACAAAATGTATTTGGTGCAGAATGACCTGTGATGTGAGGTAATTTAATGCATTTGTAATCCACTTGTCCAGAACATTGGATGCATTGCTTTATTTGTATCCATACTTATAAATATTTCAAACAAATTGTCTTAGAATTTGCTTCGATAAATAGTTTGCAATATAAGCATTATGCCAAAGTTGTAGGTTTGCATAAAAGCCGAAATATTAGTCAAAGCTATTTTAGAATAAAATTATAGTCCAAATCTCTTTTTGGAGAAGTTTAGAATTTCTTTAATAACGGTGCTTACATAATACTTCAGTATAATTATTATCATTAGACAACTGGTACCGATATACTAGGTACTGAAATGATGAAAGAATCAGTTCGTTTATTGATATATTTGAGGTGTTTAATATATATATATATATATATATATTATATATATATATATATATATATATATATATATATATATATATATATATATATATTATGATCTGTGTGTTACGCAGCTTCATAACAGATTACGTAAATATTTTATATGTAACACTTATAATAAAGCCTAGTGGTGATTTGATTGGCTAACGTGCAGTAAACTGAACTACTTAAATTCACTACGTACGCAGACTTCATTCATCTGAAGGTTGAAGATGACGTCACTTCATTCATCTGAAGGTTGGTGATGACGTCACTGGGTGTTTGTGGCGTCACTTGAACTTGAATGGGGACAATCGAATAAAAATGTTTATATGGTTTTAAAATTTTGTTGTATTCAAGTCGGCAATTTTGCTAATTTCAACATCTGATAAAGTATGCTTATATGTAAACAATAATTTAAAATGTAGGCTAAATGTATGTATCAAATATAAGCAATATTTACAATATGTTTGTGCACTTATTTCTGCGCAAGTATTTTACGTATTTGGAACAATTTGGTCAACTCGACAGAAAGGAAATATAAGTTCTCATCCCCAGTCATAAAAAATACCGTTTATATAGACCCTTTAGCAGTTACTGCGGTCTTGTATCTTTGGTTGGCAAAATGACAGAGATTCCAGCAATATAACGTCAAGAAACAATCAGTTACTATAACGACGTCTATGTTTTTGCGGGTATCCGTATCATTTTTCCAACCAAAGTCACAGGACTGCAGTTACTTGTCAAGGGTCTATTGCATAGGCTATGTTTAATCATATGATAAAAAAAAAAATCTGTTACGAGTTTCCATTCATACCACATTTATGATACTCGTTATGAATTTTCATTTTTTTTTTAAATTTATTCATTTATTTAATTTGTTGGCTCTTTAATATAAACTGAATAATTTTCGTAAAAAACACACATACGCATAATTTCGGTTGTTTGTCAAGACAATAAATGAAACTTGGAAAGAATGTTTTGTTATCAAAAACACGGATCAGGCGAAATAGGTATTTTTAAAAAAATGTGAATCAGTAAGAAATCCACTAACTGTAAATTAACTAAAACGCCAGAACTAAAATCGATAGATTCTTTTTTCTAGTTCAAATACAATACAAATTGATACAGATTCTCAGTTTAATAAACGGTCTGAATTTACAGGCTTGTTAGAGTGTTTGTATGGAAAGTGAAATATCGTTTACATGTTGTTTGCGTAAAATGCGACAGATAACGTGTCTGAAATTTTAATTTGTATATAATTAATAATACTGAAAGTAAAATTAATATAAAATGCTACAAATGGATAATCTAACTCCAAATCCAGTAGAATACGACAAATTGGATATAGACATTGGTCTCAACATGAACAACAATTGCGAATCCCAAACGCTATGGGACTAGGTGTCCGGAGGACTTAGCGTCCCATGTTAGCATGTCGCACCCATCGCTGTATATGGTCCTGCTCCATAACACTGTCTAACATTTTTGAGAGGTGACTTTTCAATTGTCTAACAAGATCCCCGTATCGACCACAAAACTTCATTAAGGCCCTGTAACATATTAACGATTTGTCGAATGTAGGCTATGCCGATGTATGAAAAATTCATAAGTCGTTGGCATACGTCGACCTTTCGCTGTAGCAGTATCACACATTAACGATTTGTTGAATGTATGTCGACCTATGAAAAAAATTATCAAAAAATCATAAAACGTTGGAATACGTCGAACTTTCGCTTTAATTTCGGACACGGTAGAAATTTACAAAAGTTTAGCTTTGGTAATTTCTCTTACATCCGCATGACACTTAGTACTTATGCTACCGTAAAATATGAAAGATGACTAGCTGACAAACAAAACTCAAATAACAAATTCTTTGAAAACGTTTATGACAATAGCGGAAATTACTAAAGCCGGTGATATAGAGTGAGACTTCCCCCATAGCCAGACTTCCCCTGGCGATCCTACTCTGGAGTAAGCCTACCCCCAATTGTGGAAATCTGATTCTAGAGCCAATCTTCCCCCTCTATTATTTTGAGTGAGACTTCCCCTAGAGGGGAAGCTTCACTCTAGAGTCAGCCCTCTTCATTAACTGAAGTCGACTATCTTGCGTTTTAGAGAATCTTCTCAGATTATATGGGCGCCTCTCTTCAAAGGTTTTCGAAATTACTGTATATGAAACATATAATTCTTAAAGGCATACAAGCTGTCTATATGAAAACAAATAAAATTGTCTTGATAAATCCTGGATTGCAAAAAACATTGGATGTTCTTACATGGATGCAAGTAATAACAAGGTAGTATATGCATGATGTGTTAAAATATTCTATTGCTTGATATATAACATGGATGCAAGTAATAACAAGGTAGTATATGCATTATGTGTTAAAACATTCTATTGCTCGATATATCATTTCACTTTTTAAAATCAAAGTTTAAGTCTAATCGTGTGTTATATGATTTTATCAAAATGACAGCCTGTATGTTTTAAGGGATACTGGTTTGTAATCCATTTTCGTTTTACCTCGTCCTTTCTTTATTTCCAAACATCTGTAGCCAGTTATTGTTTTCTTATATCCTTGTGTTGTAAAATATATGCAAATAGTATTCCCTAACTATATAAAGATAAAACGTCAAATTGCTTTATAATTTGTCACATCCCCAGCCTCCGCTGGCGCGAAGTTACGCGAGAATCAAAGCCTTTAAATTATTATTTTAGTTATATACTTGATTATAGATACATTTGAAGAAAAATAAAATCACCTATATCATTGTGGTTACCTTGTTTCCTAAATAAAAACTCAATAAAATTATATAGTATTGAATAAGTTGGCAAAAAATTGTAAAACCTTTAATTTTTGTAGAAAAGCAGAGGCGTAATTAGGGCCTGAAAACAAATATCTGAGGTCTGAGATCCCCTAAATTGAAGGATGGAGTGGGCGAAATTGAATATTTAGATAAAAATGACATTGTTTCCAAACATTTTCATGATATTATTCATAAATAAAATTGGGCAGTTGCCTCATCTGCCCCACAGGGTGTTGAGGCTCTGAAAAGGGTGAACATTAAAAATCTCACGTCCCTTGCTGCTCTCAGCGAACATATTCTAGCTTTGTCTATCTTGAAATTCCAGATTTGCCCACGAGTATGATAGAATAATCTCAAATTTACATATTAACTTATTCTATTTCCCTTCTTTTATCATCTGGTATTTTCACCAAAACAGACACGCAGACGTTGTTTCTTATTTATTTCAAGCAAGATTTCCGATTAAGTTTAAGTTAGTTATTCCTCAAAGTTTAAAGGATGAGATTCGATGTAAATGCACACAATGACATTTCTTTGCACTTTATGCAAATTACGGTAAACAAGAATGTCAATATGCTGTAGATGATCAGTTAAATAATTGCTATAAATGGGGTATGACCACAGGGGGAAGTCTGGCTAGTTGTAGAGTTAGACTACCCCACGGGGCGGTACCAGCTCTGGAGCAAAACTTCCCGAAGAAAGTCTTGCTGTAGAGTGAGACTTCCCCCGGGGTAAGTCTCACTGTAGAGCAGTACCGCCGGGGAAAGATTAACTCTAGAGTAGGACCACCGGGAGAAGTCAGGCTATGGGGGAAGCGTGTCTCTATAACACCGGAAAGGATAAGTAGTAATATACCTCAGTCACCCGCATATGGAGTTTATTTCACAAATGATCCGATATGCCAGGGCGTGCACAACATATGAAGATTTCATATACAGAGGTAAACTACTCACTGGCAAATTATTGACACAGGGATATCGAAAACCGCGTTTAATGTCAACGTTCCGCAAATTTTACGGTCGGTATACTACTCTGTTTGACTAAGTGAAATGTTGAGTTGCCTTTTCGTTGGCGGTTGTTGAGACGTCTGTACCAATTGTGACGAGGATACACTCCTCACTTGTTTCATTGGAATTGACTGTGGACTCACGGCGGGTGTGACCGGTCGACAGGGGATGCTCACTCCTCCATGGCACCTGATCCCACCTCTTGGTTTCCAGAGGTCCGTGTTTGTCCATTTTTACCGGATTTGTATCTATGTCCTGGACATTCTATTGATTTATACTTTGGTATCTGAAATTTTTATATATTTATCTCGGACAAGTGTCATGAGAATGTTTAAACAGAGATTACTGACTAAATGAAACTTTATAATTATTTACCAATAGATAAAAGTGATTAATGTTTTCTTACTTAATTAAAAAGACACTTACCATTTTACTAGACATTACTTTTTCTTAGGAAACTTATTTCTTTATACATAAAGAGAAATAAATGTTTACATTTAAGTTTTACAATTCAGCGAATTGAAAACTATTTATAACAATCTCCTTTGCAATTCGCTAAATAAGTTTTTGTAAAACTTTAATGTAACGTATGCTTGGAATATTAGTCTCAAATTTATTTGCAATCTACAATTAATTTTCAGGAATCAAAATGCCAAAAATACATCTGGTTTTGTTTTTACTTGTGGCTTTGGCGGCTGTCTCAACAGTGTCTCAATGGCACAGTGAGGACCGTAAGTATTCTACACCAAACCCGCATTAAAGGTCGACTCTGTATAAAGGGCACCTGCCTATCAAAACGCCATTCAAACACAACCATTGAAAACACAATTTTATATAAATTAAATTAATAAACATTTTTATAAAGGCCACCTGTTTTTAATGGCTTCTTTTGCATATTCCCTTTATATAGCCTTTATAGACAAGTTTTTGTCGTATGTGAAGTACGAACATAGTGTTGTGTTATATGTAAGTGTCGTTAATGTTGTTTATGTGTATGACATTTCGGTATCAGCTGTTATCTATTACTTAACTAATACTGTCGTTTAAATGCGAAACTCCCCGGAGCTTAGACTGTAATATTTTACAGTGGTTTCTCTAAGACGGATTGACAATACATTTAAAGGGGCATTTGCTGTGTTTAAAAAAAACAAACAAAAACATGTACCTCGACTTTTTTCTATACTTATCCTACTTGTACAGTTACAAATAAAAGCTATAAACTACAATGGATGATTTGTGCCATTTCGATATTTCGACCTTCCACTGGAAAGGACGACATTTAGTACTTCTTAACTGGTGACCTATCGTTGTTTCGCGCCAAAAGGACGATAATTAATTTCTTTTAATTGGCGACCTTTCGTTGTTTCTCCCCGAAAGGTCAAAACAACGAAAATTGTTCTCCAAAAGATTGACGATGTTGATCGCTAATTTCGCTAAAAATGTCGACCTTTGAAGTTCGTTGTTTCGGTCCGAATGGACTAGTTTCTTCAATGGCGAGCTTTCGTTGTTTCGCTCTGAAGGTTAAATATTTTACTCCTCTTAATTGCGAAACAACGAAAGGACGAGATAGTTTTTTTAATTGGCGATCTTTCGTTGTTTTGCCCCGAAAGGTCGATATTTTAGTACTTTTTAATTGGCGACCTCTCTTTGTTTCGTCCCGAAAGGGCGAGATTTAGCACTTCTTAATAATCCATTTCTAATTGTTCCACGTTCAGTTTTGTCAAAATATTTTCTACTCTGATCACGTGACTTCAACAGAAATGTACAATAGATGACAAGCGTCGTGCCTTTTGTGGAACCTATTTTTCAACTTTGGCACTTTCTACTCTGTATAATACATATTCTTAACCTTTTATATGATAAATTCCTTAACCGGAAATGATGCAGGCCACATTTGTCTGTCGTTATAACATTGTGCATCAAATTGTAAATAATATTTCAAAACGACAAAGATATTGTCGAATATTGTATTTCACCACATATATATATATATATCTTTTATTATTTTAAGGTTGCCCAAGATATTCATGTTATGTAAGTAATATTGTGCGTTGTCAATATCTATCTATCTATCTATCTATCTATCTATCTATCTGTTTGTCTGTCTATCTATCTGTTTTATACATGAACTTTCCTCCATCTATCCATTAGTTTTATAAAATCCCGGGAAGATGGTTTTCTTACAGGTGTCACTGACATCGAAGTGCAGGTATAAATACCATAAGCATTATCCATCTACCCGTCTATCCTAATTCACCACTATTTAATCGCCGTTTGATAACCACTGATTTGCCACTATCTACTTGTCTATTTAACCATCGATTAACCATAATCTACCCGTTTGTTCATCATATATTATCTACATGTTAATTTAACTACTGTCTACCTAAACATTGACTACCCATTGTGTACCTGCTGTCTGTCTAACCATCGATTTACCATTATCTACCCATCTTTTTAACCACTGTCTACCTGTCTATCCTACCACTGATTGACTACTCCCTACCCGTCTATATAGCGAACTAGCTACATTTAAATTTCATTCGTGCTAAACCTGTCTCGTCATAATTAATCACATCGATTTTCATTGCTGTTGAAAGTTATGCAGTTCAAAGTCTTGTACACACCAATCAGGTTTAGAAGTACGAGATTCAACTGTACAAAACTTTAGTGTTGAGGTTGTAGTAAGATTGTCACTGATTTACATGAGAACAAAGAATAAGGTAACATATAAGTAGCTACAATTTTAATGTTAAACACAAACTTTATTTAATCTCTACATAAAGATGAATTATACTACATTGGTTTTAAAATATTTTGTAGAATTGTTACTTTGGAACGTGTAAACCATTTTATTGGCGGGGACGGTTTATTGGATGTTACTGCAGTAAGTTATCTCTCTCTCTCTCTCTCTCTCTCTCTCTCTCTCTCTCTCTCTCTCTCTCTCTCTCTCTCTCTCTCTCTCTCTCTCATGCTTTAAAGTTTCATATGAACATATGCAAGTGATATTTTAATACACTTCCCCATCGTACTAAATTGCATATAGATTCTACATTGTTTTCAAGACGTAAGATTTTTCAGATGATGCCCCTCAGTCACATACTTCTCTTTCCAGTACATAAGCCACCTTCAAAAGTGAATCTAATCATAAAAAACAACGAATATCGTAAAATCAACTCCACTGATTTCAAATCGTATTATTCAGGAAATAATGTGTTTATTTTATATATACATACACTTTTGTATAATATGTATGTGTATATTGTAATTACGAATGTGTGTACATGTATGTGTATTTTATATTCACGGTTCCTTAATTTCACGGATTTATCAGCATCGTGAATAGAGCGAACATTTAAACCGCGAGTTGTTTGTGCACTGTACAGTATATACGTATGTTTGTATATCATATCTGTTTATTAGTATAGTTGTTATATATGTATGATGAAGTCTAATTGACAGAAACGATCGTCTTGACCATTATACCTTTGGTATTATGTTTATATTATTTATAACCACTAGTCGTTGCCACTGCTGGTGGACCGCTTGAGCCCCCGAGGGTCACATAAACCTAGTATCTGGTATTTCGGTACCAGCTGATAATTTTATAATAAAGTAATATTTGGCACTGATAACACCATTTAAATTGCAAACTTTTCTTTGACAGTGGTTACTCTTAGACGGATTTCGGCTATACTTTTAGATTTATTATTTGCCCTTGTATGATACCATTTTCTCTTTAGAAAATACATATATATTTTAAATTGGAGCTCAACTGATGAAGTCTAATTGACAGAAACGATCGTCTTGAGCATTATAACTTTGGTATTATGTTTATAATATTTGTAGGCCTACTCTTTTTAATATCTTTATTTGATTTCTTTTATATTTCAGAGCACTTCCATCACCATTATGATAATGATTACCGACCATGATGACCATTATGACTAAGATAATTCTTAATGAAAATAAAACAGCCATCGGAAAAAATGTTGTGAATATTGCTGAAGAAATAAATAAAGTAGTAATCACGAATCGCTTAATCAGTTTCTTTTGCTGGGGCATACAGTACCATTATGCCTATATTCATACAAAATATTTCTCAATACATATGATGAGTAGTATACGAATCATGTGACAATATTATGAGGATGAGTACTTCACTAATGATAATCAATTAACACTAGATATGAGGTTTATATTGAATGGTTTTCTGATTGACAAGCATGTACTAATTAACAGTGCATTCTGACTTACATCATTTTGCTTCCGGTATAATGACCTTGTTTGCAATTATAGTGTTTCGCTGAGTGAAATGTTGAGTTGTCTGTTCGACAGTGGTTGTTACATCGTCGTTACCGACTGTGGCAAGGATTAATTCCTCACCTGTTTCATTTGAATTTGACCGTGGTGTGACCGGTTGACCAGTGAACGATTACCCCTCCACGAGAACTGGTCTCACCTCTGGAATTTCAAAGGTCCATTTGTGTCCAGATTCTACCTGATATTTATATTGTCTCATGAACCTTCTTTCGAATAATACTTTGGTGAATTTTATATGTGATGATAAAGATAGCTATACAAGTAGCTGAATGTATGTGTGCACGTACTACCATTTTTAAAGCACTTGGTATGACCCAGCAACGGAATCGGACCCAGAACATTGTCCATGTGTGTCGAACACTCTACCACTACACAACTAAAACAACTAAATTGGTTCCAAACCAATAAAAAGACAATCTGTTGCATTTGATCCTTGGTGAATTTTAAACCCGAAATAATGAGTTTAGGATGCAAGAATTTAAATGATAAAACATAAATGGAATATGTTTACACAGTGCTGATAGAGTGATTGTATATAATAAATCATCTTATCTAATTTCATTTAACTCATTTACACTCTCTCACTGTGGTGAAGGTAAATTTATCTTATAAGATATCATATATGAATTAATTAGAATTAGTGTAATTTGTTAGAATATAAGATTCTACTTACTGTCAGAAATTTTCTGGTCAGTTCCTTGCTCAAAGCTGGTCTAACAAAGGGTACTCAGAAAAAGCGAGAAACTAGGAGGTGTCACCTGAGAAAGTCACATTGGCCAAAGTAATCATACAGGTAAAAGAACATAGGGAAACTAAAGTACACTAAAACAAATATATTGACTGAATGTATGGAGGGAAGGGATATAAGTCACAACACCAGAAACATTTAAATTAATAAATGACTATAAATATATTGATTTGTAAATGGAATTATCTTTTATATCTAAATATACCTAGTTTTTTATTCGTTAATTATGGGAATAAACTGGAACCAATTTCAAATCAATATCAAGTTAGAGCGGCACATCTAGGTTCTGTTAGAAACCATAACAACACTTTTAATTTTCCAACATTGGATGTGTACAGGTAAAATATTTTGTCTGTGTTTTGATTTCTCGTATTACCGTGGATCTAATATGTCCTATATACGCAGCCGAAAAGTAACTTTCACAACTGTATGATCTAATTAAGACTTTGTGTTTGTAAAGATGTGCCCATTCATCGTGGTAGATCTATACATCAACTGGATAAGAAATGTCACGAATTTATGTAAAAAACGTACATATAAACATTTGTATTCTATCACATTTGATAAGGTCAAGTGACCGTAAATATTTCTGCCAGTGTTATACACGTTTTTATCGCTAAATTGCTTTTTTTTTATATGATCCATGTTTATACACTTTCAGCAGTAAAATAAAATTATTGAAGTAAAACATGGAGATAATATATCAGGAATGTAAAGTTAATATTGTTACGATTAACAAGCGCAGCAATACAATCAGACAGTCAACAGGATTTTGGCTGCAATATGAATATTACATATACAAAAGCAGTAACCGAAATCAGGTCAATGAGATATTATACCAGTTAGATGTAACTTGGACACACACTCGGGCCTCTGAAAATTAGGATGTGGGAGGAGTAGGCTACCCTGACGGCCGGTATCACCCACCGTGAGTCCACAGTTAAAGCAAATGAAATCATTGATAAATAAATTCTCGTCATAATCGGTAAAGACGATTCACTAACCATTATCGAACAGGCAATTAATTCAACAGTCTGTCGCAATAAAGTGTAAAATGATACAAAATCTATCATTTCTTGGTTACTATTTTCGATTAAAACCTATTGGTGTTCTGTTACGGTTGATGGGTCCAAACCGCAGCAATTCAGGGTTATCCACACACTGCGCACGCCAAATTACGCTTTAAATGTATCTACTATATTTAATCATCTTGTATGACATAAGGTACCTGGCAAAAATTATGTGGACTAAAACCTTCGGCAAGGAGCTTGGGGTCGTTTAATGCCTTCAGTGGGTCCAGAACAAAATTCTGGTGCAGATCAGTTCATTGAAATTAGCACTCATTTTTACTGTTTTGGAGAGGGCACTTGCTTTTGTTTCACAAACATTTCAGATAATTTCCCGGGTAGACACATTCATTGGTGTATGATCATTGGGTCATATGGGGGTCCTTCCCCACCCCTTGAAATTTATATATTTTTACTTATGACTTAAAAACCGTTCACAGCCCCTGTTTAACCATATATATTTTTGATTGTTAACACATTGTGGGAAAACACATTCAGTAGTGTATGTGGAGGTACTGGTGGGCGCCAAGACCCCTTTGGGATCTCTTGTTAGTTATGATATTAATAATTTCTATATTAGTCGTTTGACAATAATACAAGGGTTTAATGACCTGTAGGTTTTGAAGGGCGTCAATAAATGAAAATTATTGATTTAAGTAAACAAACAGTCAGTGAAGGACTTGAATGATATTTAAAGGCGTAAAACCAAACTTTTGGATTCAGTTTTACAAATATAAAATGTTTCTGTGTTGCTTTTTTAAAACCACTTTCCATTCGTTATAACGCTTCAGAAATTACCAAAATTTATAAGTTACGCTACGTTGAGTTCGTTCCTGAAATACATCACGGGACTTATTATTTACGCCTTTTTCAAGGCCTTTAAGATTTTTGAATTCTTATCGAATGTGATGGTACTAAGATATATTGGTTATTTCCATAGTCTGATCTTATGGTCTGGTATAATCAATTAAATGTAATAAACACACTATTGTAGTCTGAATGTATATATACATGTATTTATACATGTATGAGGTCGCATGCGTGTGCGTGTTTTATGTATGTAGCCTATGTATGTTTGTATGTATGTATGTATGTATGTTTGTGCGCGCATGCGTATCTGTGTACATGTGTTTTTTTATATATGTTTGACATGTTCATAATAATATCTATATTTGTAAGCTTGTGCGGATTTTCGGACCAAGATATATACATTGTATCTGTTTTGAATCTTGTAATTTATGAAACTATAAGTTTCAAATGAAAGTGAACAAATAGCACTTCTAAGAGAAATAACCATGATATAAAATTATGTAGCTTTGCATTTTGTAAACACGAATGTATGTATACACTTACTGCGCCAGCTGGTGAATATTTGCTGATAGAACTTTGATTCTACAAGCGAAAGGGCAGCTATAGCCAAGATAGCAATCAATCAAATATTCGGTTCCTGAAACTGATTGATAATGACAACGTTAGACATGAATCATAAATACCAAATGAAATAACATGATATTATACGAGAAACTCTTTTATACTCGGAAACTCTCGGATTGGACAACCAGAATCTTACACTCGGGGCGAGATTTCTCTATCCACTCAACAAAGTCATGTTTGATTCTCCTGCAATTTTAGGCGACAGATTAACTGATTCACATTTTGTTATACGTATGAAAATTTTGTTTAATGCGTTCAAATATATGATAATGCGTCCATGAGTTGTCTGTTGCCATGAGGAAAGCTTCAAGGTTAATCCTTATATATTAAGGCCAAGAGCGGGGATAAACATGTACAAGGTTTAGATAATGTCCGATGGAGGAGAGAGGAAAATATGATATGAGAACCGACTTTATAAATCGAGGGACATGAAACATGTAAAAGATAATCCGTGAATTTGAATTTGAAAGTTGTTTTGCGGCACACTCGACATTTTTTTTCAGTCATGTGGTGGCGGTCAGTTTTACGTGGTGGAGGTGAGAATCCGATTATTATTACAGGGAACAAACCACCGGCCTTCCGCAAGTAAACTGGTAAACGTTTTCACAAAATCACCTGAGACTTGGACCCGCGCTAACCAGAGGTGAGAGACTTTGTGGTGTAAAGTGCTATGCTCTAACAAATCCGCCACAGAGCCACTTCATCCTGCATAATAACAATATGTATACTAACTTTTAAATTTGGTTTCATTTTTACAACATTTATATTTGTATATGTTTTAATAAAATCATTTTTGTCATATTCTATTTTTGCAAAATGGTAACAATCAAGTCGGTATTGATGGACAAGTATTAAGAAAATCTTACCTTTACAGAAATTATTCTATCAAGTTATAGATCAGAGCTAAGTTCACATCTTCATTCAGCACTCTTGTAAAAGAAACGTTTGTGTAAACACCAATAATTATGATGTATCATGATGAAGTAGCTCCTGTTTATGTATCCATAGTAACTTGCACAAAGGGCATTTGTACTTTTTGACACAAACTGAAATAATGAATGATATGTATACATTGTATCTGCAGCGCAATGTTTTTTTGATATTGTTTTGTTTGTTGCATTTTTGAGATAATATATCATTCTAGTTTTGAAAGTGTCAACCTGTTTTATACTCCGTAACATGTGATACACGTAAACATAATAAGAGCCTAAACTTGCTTGATATGTCGAAGAACAGGCTTCATATTTTTGCAGAATGTCTACCAGATTAAGTTTGCTTCGTGATACATTTTACATGAAATATAAATTAAAATAAGAAGAAGAACCAAATCGTTTTATCTTTATTCTTAAAATTCTAACATGATAGTAGATATCATTTTGAAGAGAGATAAAATATATAGAATGCTGATTAATGGTTATGTAGATCGTCGCATTTACAGTATTTCTCGTGTTATGATCCTGCTTAGGTCAGACAATCTTAAAACAAGATAACGATGAATGAAAACTCACCCTTTAGCCTAAAAAACTAGGAATGAGCGGGGATTGCTAAAATATTAGTAATTATAATTACTGATTTTAAAACAATTTATAAAGAAAATTGTTGCCATAATTTATTGAATTAATAAAATACGAATCAAAACAATCTAAGTTTGTTATAGTCATTTTATTCGTGCTATTATATGGAATTAAAGTTTGACGTTTAATAGGAGTTGGACAACAACAATATCATTTTGGCACAAAATCTGGAAATTTCATATAACAGCATATTTAAGATAATGACAATTTTACTGGATCCAAACTTTGGATGATTTGTATACATATATATTAACAAGAGTTATCAAACGACTTTCTAAATATATATATATATATATATATATATATATATATATATATATATATATATATATATATATATATATATATATATATATATATATATATATATATATATATATATATATATATATATCTGTGTGTGTGTGTGTATGTGTATGTGTGTGTGTGCACTATATACTCAGTTTGATATGCAATATGTCACTATCGTTAAAGTAGGCTGACTTTCCTTTGTCAGTATCCAATCCGCCACATTAAGTAGTTAAAGTTTCAGTTTTTCTATGTTTCAATGCAAAATTGATTGGTTAAATACTATTAACAATTGTCTGGTAAATCAAATCATATATCTTTATATGTCATATATCAATTTTAAGATACAATGACGTCTCCTCTCAAAACGTCTAAAGCTTTTCTTTTCATCTAATGGTTATATCTGTAACAAACAAACACAGGTAATCGTATGACACATAAATTGTTGAAAATCAAAATTCAAATTGCTTTCTACAAAATATATCCTTCTTACACTTCTGAAATAAAGTTTGTTTGTGCCTGCGTGCGTATGTGTGTGTGTGTGTGTGTGTGTGTGTGTGTGTGTTTTAATGTACAATGGATTGGTAAAATACTGATAACAATTGTCTGCTGAATCAAATCTATCATATACCAATTTTAAGATACATTGTTCATCTCCTCTAAAAACATCTAAAGATTTGGTTTCTATCTCGTGGTTACACATGTAACAAAGAAACACAGGAAGTCATGTGACACATTAAGTGTTGAAAATAAAAATTCAAATTGCTTTGTACAAAGTGCATGTATTATTATTATTATTATTATTATTGTTGTTGTTGTTGTTGTTATCATTATTATTATTATTATTATTATTATTATTATTATTATTATTGTTGTTATTATTATTATTTTGATATATCAATAACTGTTGTTATATTGATTTTTCACGTGATTCACTGTAAAAACTGTTTTATCTTTTTTCACAAGACACAGGTTTTCAGAGTTCATAGATACGGTGTATCTTATTATTACAATAAAATTAAATAAAATAATAAAACAATAACAACCTTTTTATATATGAATAATTTTACAGACCGCAGAAAATTGGTTCTCTGTCGTTAATTTTTATTTTGTCAATAAACTACAGTAACACCTGGTTTAGCGACCACCTGTGTATAAAGACCACCTGGTCACAAAGAGAGTTTTTATGTCCCCAATAGTACCATTTGTGTACAAATCAACCTCTATATAAAGACCACCTCCCTATAAAGACTGGCCTTCTTGTGTCACTAAGGAGGTATTTATATACAAATTTCACTGTATATATCGACCTCACTAAAATACTGCTATTGAATATATCATACAGTATAAATACCATAAACATAGTTTTATTTAACGAACCGAAGCAAATGCTCAAGACGATCGTATTTGTCTATAAGACTTCATCAGTTGAGCTGCAATTTGAATTAGATATATATTTTCGAAAGGTAAATGGTATTATACAAGACCAAATAAATTCTAATGCATAGTCAAAACCGTCTAAGAGTAACCACTATAAAAGGATTTAGGTTCTGTAATACCTAAATCATAATCTCAAATAAATATTGTTACATTCATTAACTTCATTTTCCATTATCTGTGATCGAATCAGGCAGGTCATCACCGACGAAATCACTCACTGCTACAATTTTATTCTAAGAAATTTCAAATTCTGAAACATTCTTGCAACAGAACTTCAACGTGAAGGTTTTCCCCTTGGTTCATACAAGAAGATGAACCGAACACGACATTTTATTACGTTAGAATTTTTTTGACAATTTGCAGCTTACACTCAAGATATGTATAGGTCTACGTGTATAGGTAAAGTGGCACATCCGGGTTCTTTAAAGAACCAAAACAATAGGGTCTATTTACCAAAAATAGGAATGCAAAGGTAAAACGTGACGCCATATATTATTGTAGCTTTAATATTTTGGTTGCCAAAAAGAAGTCTGTCGTCGCTGTTATGATTCTATTTAGACTCGTTGTGTTTGTAAACATGATTGTGTCAATTTTCCTTCCTAGACCTACAGATCTATGTACATTATATCACATTTGTTCAACAGAAAATTTATTAATTTTAATGAAACAGCATCAAAAAGCTATTCGAAATTCAGATGTACATTGTGAGAGATTGGCTGCCATATTTTATTTTATTTATCAAGTCAGCACGAGCCCCGTTTGTACCTAATCTGATTATGTGAGGAAATTTGCTAGATGTGGAAAACTGGTAGCGATTTATCAAACTAATATTCAAAAATGTGAAAAAGCGATAGTACAATGTATAATGTTATCATATATTCGTACCACCCCCACCCGCTAAATCAAAAAATAAAAACATTATAACTTAAAGGGGATGCATACTGTAGTGAACAGAACCCCCACCTAGTTCCAAGTTCCTATGATCGTAGTGGTTTTGTATATAGAGGTGGTTGTCCGGTGGCCAAGTTGTGTGTCATTAACTACCTTCAATTTTAGAGTAGAGCGGACGGAGTGGTATTGTACGTTAGACTGGATTGTTTATCATTTATTGCCCTCGTCCGAAGTTTAAAGAGGATGGGGTGATATCGCCCCCCAAAACTGAATTATCCGTTGTTAATTGTCCTCATTTGAAGTTTAAAGAGGATTGGGTGGTACTGCCGGTGAGACCAACATATTCCTAATTTTATTGCCCTCAACTAAAGTTTCAGAGCCTCTATTTGTCTTGTATATATGTAATGCTGTCTATACTGCGGCCCATCATTTATTTCCTGCTGTCCTGCTAACACTGCCGCTTTCGGCTGTGAAAAGAATAATTAATTACAGACATTCAAAGTTTTATACAGATGAAATTTGAGACAATGAAACCCTAGGTAAACCGCAAGTAGGAGCTTGAGACGGTGACAAATTGTATCTATTGAACTGTGTTTGATTCCAGTGGAGGCTATCTGCTGAAAAATCACTGTCACGAGAATGTGACATGAACTATAGAAATACGTAAACGTGCATCATGCTGCCCTAATATTGAAACAGAAACTCTAAACACCACTAACGAAACACTCATTTTTGTGAATGTGTAGATGGCCGAGCGATCAGGGTGTAGTGCATTGTACCAGATGTCAACCGCCCCCCCCCCACACACACACACACTGTATTCTTATTGTACTTGTACACCAATCGCTGTACTCGTGCACTTTTATATTTATATGTCAAATTTATTTTTGCATTTTTTGTTTATATTTATATCTTAATAAACATCATGCGTAACTTCATTCCATTTGTCAACCAAAACATTTTCTGCATACATTGGATTTAAAAATTATTCCTACTGAATGAAAAAGCACTGTTCGCTTTTTTCCAATTCTCTATTGAAATAAAAATCCATTCATTTACTATTCTTAGTAAATGTTCCATTGTGAAATTTAATGTAATGATTCTTTATTCTTTATAGCATAATGCATTTACTTAAAATGAGGTTTAGGTCAAACAAATGTACAAAGTTGACTACAACAAAATATTTGTAAACAGCAATTTACATTACCCGCACGTTTCGTTACCGATTATAAAGGACAAATCCATGTTATCACATGCATTTTTACCAGTCAATGAACATGTCGACAAATCGATCATTCGCCATTGAATTAACAATTTCTTAAAAGTACTTTTTTGCCGAATTTTATAAACTTTTATTTATTATTATTCCTTTATCGTAAAATCATTCTATGAACTGAAAATATCATTCATTGCACATACGCTTCCTACTTGGGCATTTCACTTAGCAAACTATAGACACACGGAAGAAATTAACAACCAAGTTATACGACAAACGAGTTTGCATTTGAAATATGAAGAGTATACCAATTCCTCAATTATTTCATTTAAATTTGCCTGTGGACTCGCGGATAATGTGACCGGTCGACAGGGGATGATAGTCATATGGCACCTGATGCCATCACGCGTTTGTCCTATGTTCACCAGATTTGTATATTGCCTCATGAATATTAAAAACATAACACAAAAGTTATAATACTCAAAGTCAATTAGACTTCATCAGTTGAGCTCCAATTTTAAACAGATTTCATAAAGGGAAAGTGGTATCAGACAAGGCTAAATAATAATTTTAAACGTATAGCCAAAATCCGTCTAAGAGTAACCACTGTAAAAAGATTACTATCTTAGTTTATATTGTGCTTTCATTATGCTTAATCCTACAATCAATGAATAATTTTACTTATACGATAACGGTCAGCCTTTTATAGTGAGATTAAATCCGGTAAGGATGCACTCGGAGTGACAACGGCTTTCCACATGTAAACTGAAGCACTTCATCACGTGCTCAATTATAGTTCCGATGGGATTGGCAATATATTATTAGCAATAATTTATTTTCAATAAAAAAACCGCTGATATAATGTAACAGGTGTTATTCTTTGTTAATATTAATAAAAATACATCTGTAGTATTCGTATATCTTTTTTTCGATGAAAGATGGTAATTTATACTTTTAAACCCTGTAATACAAATAAATAGTTATCAATACAATAAATAAAATGAAAAAAAAAATTATAGATCTGACTCATTATATGCCACAGTATGTAGTAATGTACAACATAATTCAACAACTAAAATATTAATTTATATTTAGAAAAGAAAGATAACTCTTTGTTTCATTAATGACAAATGTTTGGATAATGTTAATTATCTCCATAATAGAATATGTTTCAAAATGAAATTTTTATACATGTATAAAACAATTTATTTACAATGATGTAATGAAAAAATTCTCATTTAAAAAATTATAAACATTACTAATGACAATCACCTGTTTATGGAACAAGGCTATGCTTACAATAATGTGGTGTGGTATTATACATGTAGGTCTGAGGGTCATATGACTGCAATTAATAAAATTACAATATATAACTCTCAAATAAGTAACAATGAAATTGATAACTTTTGGATGTTTAACATATTAAAGATTTTAGACATAAATAACCATGGAATTACATGTGTCTGTCTCAAACTTTACTTTACATACAGAAATGATAGAAAATGAATTGACTTTCTGGAATTATATGAAGAAATATTTAATACAGGATGTAATAATTCAATTGCACTTTCTGTTATAACATGTTTATATTTGTCTAGTAAATACGTTTATTTTTAGTTATTATGGAAAAGTTTCAATGTCATCGAAACTAAATTTCAAAATAACTTTCCATGTCTGCATTTGGTGGATTAAATCCTTGTTTCTAACAAAGGCTATTCACCAAAAAGCATGAATCCTCTAAAATTTATATGTAGTGCGGATTATATGTTATATAAATTACGTTGTGTTGAAACCAATTCAAAGAGTATTGTATAATTTCAAAAGGCAAAAGTAAGTAGAACTATTTGCTATTTTATTTACCGATTATTCAAACTAGATTTGATTTCATTTACCCCAAAATATTTGGACTTTTCTGTAAAAGTTGAATTCCTGAGTTGGACTATAGTTTACATGAAGCGCGAATGCTGCCTCCTTACAGCATAGCCATCCAAAGTCGACGTAAACCCATAATAGGTTTATAACAACCCAAAATAAAATCACATCATATTACAATAAGCAAACCGTATATGTAAAACAAACACGTTATCAATGACAAAATACGAAATAAATTGCTTTGGTTTTTAAATTAATGTTTTGCTCATTATCATAATTTGAATGAGTGCAAATTACCTATTATATATCAGGTAATGAATATGAAAATAACTGTCATATATCGTAAAAAATACAAAAAATCAACCCGGTAAACAAGGGTTCTTTATAAAAGAGGAATTCACAAAAAACTTGAACCAAATCTGATTTTTACAGGTTTTGAAAGCGCATACCGATAAGGTAAGAAAGAATCTTTCACATTTTACATTTCATGAAAATGACTTTTTATTACTTTACAGTCTGATCGAAGTAATTAAAAAATCACTTTTTTCGCAATTTTCTCAAATTTTTTCCAATCACCGAACTTAATAAGCTATTTGACTGTGGACTTACGGCGGGTGTGACCGGTCAACAGGGGATGCTTACTCCTACATGACACCTGAAACCATCTCTGGATTTCCAGAGATCCGTGTTTGTCCAGTGGTAACCAGATTTGTATATGTATCGTGGACATCCTGAAGATTTATACTTTGGTATCTGAGACTTTATATCTGTGTTTTATTAATAATACTGAAAAATTATATATGCTTGAAATATTTGCAATCTACAATTAGGTTCCAGTGGTCAGTTTAATCCAAGGTCGTAACTTAAGACGTAACTCGAGTTACAATATTTTATACGTGTACTTTGTTTCAGTTTCACCTAAGGTCGTAAGCGCATGCTTACACGTTATCCTGAACGTAGATACGCGTGAAATTAGCAATACTCTGGTGCATGCGTAGATTCAGGCGTGATTTTATACGTAGCAAGAAAGCTACGACCTTTAGTGAAACTCATTTTAAACATAAGCTACGACTAAGCACGTTTACGTCTACTAGTAAATTTACGACCCTTAATGAAACTGGCCCCAGGAATCAAAATGCAAAAATACATTTTTATATGCTTGGTATATTTGCCTTAATTCTATTGGCAATTTACAATTTAGTTTCAGAAATCAAAATGCAAAAAATACATTTGGTTTTGATTTTACTTGTGACTTTGGCGGCTGTCTCAACAGTGGAATCGTGGGGGCTCCGTTACCAACGTAAGTATTCTACAGTCAAACAGTCACCTCTGTATAAGGCGCACCTGCCTATAAAGGTAATTTAACCATAACCTTTGTTACCTTTTTTACAATGAATAAACTTCTTTTTGAAAGTCACCTGTCTGTAATGACTACCTTTTGATGTTTTGTTGCACATATGTATATGGAATACAAACGTGCAGTTCTGTGGTATATGCATGTATCGTTAACGGTGTATACGTGTATGATATTTCCGTACCAGTTGCTTATTTCATACTCAAGTAAAATACCATATGGATAGCACCGTTAAATTCGAAACCCCACAAAAGTTAACATAGAAATATCTTGGAGTGGTTACTCTAAGACGGATTGGCAATGCATTTAAGTTTAGGGAATTATGCATTAATTTTAAATTCAAGCTCAACTAATGAAGTCTTTTTGACAGAAAGGATCGTCTTGAACGTTTCTTTTGGCATCTTTAAGGAATATTGTAACATTGATATTATGTTTATAATATTATTAAAGTGAGAATTTTGATAATGTTTTTTGTTTTGCACATTACATGCAAACTTTTACATTTCAAGATTCAAGTCCATGTTTGGCCGGCTTGTTTACGCTATGCTAGGGTGTTAATTTTATTTTAACTGATTTTGTACTTTATTACTTGTATGTGTACTCATACAGATATAATACAAAGTCCAATATGTCCGTGCAGTACACAACGCTGTACTGCACTGCAGTTGGATACAGTTTCCGCCGGAGCTACTTTTCTAAATGGAATTCACGTCATCCAAAATATTTGATGGCGTCTTTGAAAGCGAAATTAATTTAAAATGTGTGTTCAAATATAAAAAAAAGAAGTGGTGGCATGCTATAAATACAAAACCACACAAATGTTTCTATCCGTACTTGATCGTTGTGGCGGATTGATTCAACTCGAACTACATTGTACGCTCTCGGTGAATCCATCCGCTACAGCGATCGCATAAAGTCTTATGATACGGATAGGAACATAAGTGTAGTTTTGTCTATTTATATATTGGTTATATAAAAATAAAACGTTCCCTTGATAGCACAAAATATCGATAATTATTGGCATTCGTACTCTGTTTTCAACGATAGATCAAATACTCGCTTAACCGTATTATGATGTCTCGTTGTTTACGATTTTTAAGTTCTTTCCCCAAATTACTCACAGCTTAGATAATAGAAAGTAAAATATTAACATTGTCTTTTGTAAGTTGAAGTCATTTTGTGTTGTCAGATTATAGCTGCTATTGTCCTGTAACATCTCTGGACTCCATATTTACCAATGCGCACACTTCCTGAGCAACATTTACGGCATAAAACCTATCTATATTATTATAACATTGTGCACCAGTGTAAACAAATATTTCAAAACGACAAAGATACTGTCGAAAATTAATGATTGTCAAGTTACCCGAATTTGCATCTCCATGTACCCCAGGCTTTCTCGTGATCTATACGATCAAATTACAAAATATCATACAATGTAATTAAACCAATGGTGATAAATTTTATGTGTAGATTGCATTTTACAAACTCACCTTTTTTGCTTCTATTTACTGTGTTACATGCTGTTCTATTTAATTAAAATTGAAATTCATTGGAATGTTGTTGAATGAGGCGATATAACATATAAAATAAGATATACGATTTATCTCGTCATTTTTTTTATGAAATGCTTCATTTGCAAAAATGTATGCAGTCAAAAACATGGACAAACTTTCATGCTTAATTTATTTTTTTTATGAATTTAAGATTGTCCGAGATATCGCTGTTCTGTAAGTAATATTCTATCTATCTTTCTATCTATCGATCTAATCTAATCTATCTATCTATCTATCTATCTATCTGTCTATCTGTCTGTCTGTCTGTCTGTCTATCTATCTATCTATCTATCCTTCCATCTGTTTTATACAAGCACTTTCCTCGATCTATCCATTAGTTCTCGTCCTGGGGAGATGGATTTCTCACAGCCGTTACTAGCACTCAAGTGCAAGAACAAACGCTCTAACCACTATTTATCTACCCGTCTATCTAACCATTGATTCACCAATATATAATCGCCGTCTGTCTAGGCTAACCTCTGATTTACTACTATGTATCCATCTAATTCACCACTGATTAACCATTACATATCTATCTAATCACCGTTTAGCAAATATCTACTGGTCTATAAAACCATCGATTAAGCACTATCTACCCGTCTGTTCACCATCCATTATCCACTATCTACATGTTAATCTAACCACTGACTACCTAAACACTGACTAACCACTGTATACCTGCTGTCTGTACCAGTCTAACCATTATTTACCCGTCTATTTCATTATTGTTCACACGTATATCTAACTACCGTCTACCTGTCTACTCGTCTACATTGCGATCTAGCTACATTTCAATTTCATTCGGTATAAACCTGCCTCGTTATAATAAATCTAAATTGTTGTTTTTTCATTTTCATTGTTGTTGAAATATTGATGCTGCTCTAAATTAGTATGAATCATACTAAATTAGATTTCAAAAAAATATTTTGCAGAATTGTTACTTTGGAACGTGTAAACCATTTTACTGGCGGAGACGATTTATTGGATGTTATTGCAGTAAGTTACCATAGTCTCTCTCTCTCTCTCTCTCTCTCTCTCTCTCTCTCTCTCTCTCTCTCTCTCTCTCTCTCTCTCTCTCTCTCTCTCTCTCTCTCTCTCTCTCTCTCTCTCTCATATGATTTAAAGTTTCAAGTTTATGTAAGGAATATTTTAACATTCAGCTTCCCCACCGTGCCAAATTGCATATAGTTTTTATAAGATTATCAAGATGTAAGATACTGCAGTTGATGTCCATTACACACCTCTCTTTCCAATATATAAGCCATCTTCAAAAGTAAATCGTAATCCATAATCCTAAAGAAACAATGGGCAAAAGACATCGTTATATCAGCCCTACTGATTTCAAATATTGTATTATTCAGAAAAGAAATGGATATTTTTTTAATTAATATATTTATATCGCTATCTTTATTGGAGCTCAACTGATGAAGTTTCATTGACATAAACGATCGTCTTAAGCATTATGACTTTGGTATTATGTTTATAATATTTATAACCACTAAGTCGTTGTCACTACTGGTGGACCGTTTGAGACTCCGAAGGTATACATAAACCTAGTACCTGGTATTTCGGTACCAGATAATCTTATACTAAAGTAATATTTCGCACTGATAGCACCATTTAAAATTCTTAATTCTTCTAAAACTAAGATAATCATCTTTTTACAGTGGTTACGGATTTTGGCTATACGTTTAGATTTAGTATTTGGCCTTGTCTGATACCACTTTCTCTTTAGGAAATCTCTTTAAAATTGTAGCTCAACTGATGAAATCTAATTGACAGAAACGATTGTCTTGAGCATTACTACTTTGGTATTATTTTTATAATACCTAATACTTTCACGTTTCACGTTAATTTGCTTATCAACGGATTCAAGAAATAAGAATAAGATTGACAGCGTTAATATTAAAAAAACCACAAACTTGTAGCGTTAGAATTCAAATGGAATTATATTTATTGTGTTCATCTGTTTGTTGATAACTTTAACTGATTTTTAGGTCACCTGAGGCAAAGGCCAATGGTGACCCATTGCAATAGTCTTTTGTGTGTCGTCGTGTCGTCCGGCCTTAACGTTAAGTATTTTCGCCTTCTCAAGAACCAATAAACCAATTTTAACACAACTTGGTAGGAACTTCCCCTCACGCATAACGTTTGTGAATAAAAATGGACTAGTTCCCATATTGGCTCCAAAAGGTTTTAAAAAGGCTAAAACATTAATGTACATGTACATCTTAAAATACTTATATGAACCAAGGATGAAATTTCTGTCAAATTTGTTATACATTGTTAAGTCAATATTTGCAAAGAGTGCGAATGAATACAAAATTTATTCATACAGAAATCACGTGATAGCGTAACATGGGGTAGAGTGTTTTACAAATAGCTTATTAACTCAAGATATATTAGATTTATAGGAATTATTTAAGGATCTTTGTGACAAAGTGTGAAGATCATGGGGTCAAATGTGAAGATCACAGACACCTAAGTAAACAGAAAATATGACTTTGCACACTTTCAAATGTTAATGAGTTCTTCCCAAGAACCAATAGGTAAATTTTAATTAATCTTACGGAAAAAATGCTGCATAAAGCAAGTGAAAGTTAGCTAGAACCCATAGGAGATCCAAAAAGAACCAAAGCTTAATATATCTTTAAAATATTCTTCTCATGAACCAATGGTCAGCATATTCCCACAGTAGTCATAAGTTTCACTCAGGTGACATTAAGGCCGAACGAGACTCTTTTTATATTTCAGAACACTTTCATCATGATGACCACCATAATGTTTATAAACCCGGTCGAAAGTGAAAGTAAAAAGAAGTATCGAAAAAGTTGTAAAATGTTATTCACGAAATAAATTTGACGCAGTCGCATGAATACTTTTGTTGATATTCTTTACATTATCCTTAGTCACAACCGGACGCACGGGTTTTTAAGTCGTGCGTCTTCTGCGTTTTTCGCCTAAGGTAAGAGTCGTAGAGTTCGTGGGGGCAGACAAATTCAAAGTCAATTCGTAAGTTGGGATTAAGAGCGGCGTATGTTATTGGGAAATCTCAGTTTGTTGGACATGCTCAGCATCCATCGTACGCGCTTACGGACAGTCTGCGTGTTCGTTATTCCGCAAGATGGCTTTGCGAGGCAGGTGCGTTCCTTGGGGTTTTTTGCCGTTCATACCCCGTAGAGTGGAAGTATGGCCGGTCGTTACTGAGGCTTTTGTTCAGAGAAAGTGGGCATTCAGACTGAATTCTATTGTCGTGAATATATGTTTAATATTTGTTTAAAACATAGAGAATAGATGTTTAGTGGCTTAAAGGGGCATTAGGTATGTTTTGCTTTTTTTACTACTTAGATTGACATACATTAACAAAAACGAGATATACATAGACATAAAAATTCTTAAATGCCTACATATTTTGTGATAACTGTTTGAGAAATCCAGGTTTGGCACTTTTTCAGTTCCAATTGATAAACTCAACCTAACTATTTGTATATGAATACAACACTGGACCTAACATTATTTTCACAAAAAATATATAGGAATATAAGATGTTTATGCTTGTGTATAGCTTTTTATATATTTTAAAATTGTACATCAAGTACAAGTAGTAAAAGAAGAAAAAATCAAAATAATTTTTTGTAAGCACAGCGAATGCCCCTTTAACATACAGGCTGTATTTGGACGAGGGTTAAGAAAAACTACATGTCGAGCCCGTGTTGTTTTTCTTACCAAAGTTCAAATACAACCTGCATTTTAATACACAAACTATCTATTCTGTTTATTATGGAAGCATATAAGGGCCACCTTTATCTTTTTTATTTCACGTTTTGCCAACTTTAAAGTTGGCTTTTCCAACATTTTTCTTGATATTTCCAACTCTTAAGTTGACTTTTCCAACTTTTTTCTGGACTTTTCCGACTTTTTTCTTTGAATTTACAACTTTAAAGTTGGCTTTTCCGATTTTTTTCTTGGCTTTTCCAACTTTTTTATTGGAATTTCCAACTTATTATTTTGGTTTTTCCAACTCTTTTCTGGAAAGTCAATATGAATATGGCCTACATTTATAAACAGGCACTCGGACAGTGTGTATTAAATAAAGTTGAATATCTATAACATAGTCTTCAATTTTAAGATACCATGTAAAATATCACTAAACAGTACAATTACTTTTTAACAATCAGGCGAATTTTCGCTATAATGGTGGAGTTAAAAGGAAAATGATGATACATCTACATCGAAACTACCCTGAGAGGCTATGGTAGTGACTCATATTACCAGAAATTTTTTGCATATATTCGGTGAAATGTAGCAATCATACAAATAAATTAAACATTTGGAACATAATGAATTATCTAAAACCGTAGTTTATTAAATCAATGCATTATAAGTTTCTTTTCGATGTGATTATTAAATTCTATATCGCACAAAGCCTTATATAACTTCAGGGGACGACTTTTTGGGACAGCATTGCAAATTGTGTCAAGTCAGTTTATTTATTTTCAGTACGTCACAACGCAATCTTTTTAGGGACATATTGTTTTAAGTTTCTTTGCCTTTGTGATCAAGATTGCAATATAACGTAGTGGCAGATCTAGATATATTCAAAGGATTAACATAAATTTATACTAACTTAAAACTCGGTTACTGTGCATTAGATTAATTAACACGTATCTTTTAGTGGTTTTATGAAACTAAGCCTCTAACTGCTAATATGTCACATTAATTATACACCTCAAAAGAAGATTTTACAAGGCATAAAAAGGTAAAAATGGCATCTTTATTCTTAAAAAATATTCCATTGTCAAACTTATTAACTCTGAAAACAAAGAGAAATTCAGTAGGCATATGCTGAATGCTCCATTGGTTCTTTATGTAATGCGTACAGATAAATATTGTTTTTTTTTAAGTTGGAAAAGCCAAAAAAAAAGTTGGAAATTCCAACAAAAAAGTTGGAAAAGCCAACTGTAAAGTTGGCAAAATGAGAAATAAAAAAAATTAAGGTGGCTCTAATACGCTTCCGTAGTTTATCCTGTAACCTATTACTGCTACTGAATTAATTTATGAGACATTTTTAATGTATTGAAAACAATATGGGCACCGCCACTTTGCCCAAAATAAATATTTAACAAATTGACGTCATTTCAACTATAAATCACAAGGTCAACGTCTCAATACAAGGTTAGAACAAATCGCGTGTTTAATATCCGTCACTGACCGATGAAGCTGTGGTATATCCGGCATGTCATATACGACATTTCCGGTGTTAGTTACAGGAAAATAATAGTACATGGGTATATTACAATGACAAGTAGAGGTAATGCCCAAAGAGGTTTGTTTGTTTCAGTGGTGTTTTACGATACACTCAACAATTTTTTAAGTATATGGTGGTGATGATAACCCAGTTAAACTCTAGCAGTGACTATCTGACTTCCACAAGTTTACTGACAGACGTTTAAAATCAGCTTAGGTTCTAGTGCCAGTGGAGCTCAAACTCGGACTGACTAGAGATAAAAAACGTTATGTAAGATGTTTTAACCGCTTTAAATGTACTCCAACACAGACGTCCAGAGATGTAGATACTTAAAAGTTAACGTCATACTTTGACAGTTATAAAAGACATCTGTTTAAAAACTCATTAAACAGATTTATGATCTGTTCTTACGTCGAATGTTAAAAAGTTTCATATGATGCAACATTTAACCCTTCCTCACGTGTTAGACCATCGTCCTACAAGTAGAGCCATATAGACACTCAATATCCATCTGTAGATTGCACATGTTATGTGCATGTTGTGTGCATGTATGATTTTATAGGTATGTCAATAATGTCTGAATATATGTACATAAATGTGTATATAGTAAAGAAGCATGAGTGAATATACATAAGCTCACTGTATACATATATGTTTTATTTGTATGTGTATATTGTATTCACATATGTTTTATATGGATGTTCATATTTTATACAGGTATGTTTTACCTGTATGTGTATTTTGTCCCTCCCCACATGAAATGTGCATAACATTGACACATGGTAGTTTAGAATTTGGAAGTTCATTAGAAAGAGAATTTAATTGAAAATTCATGATTAACTATACCTAAAACCTATGACGTCAGAACCTATTTTATGTCGTCATCTATGACATCATCGTAAATTAGCATTATTTGGTTTTACATCAGAAATGGATGACAAGAACTTGAAGAAGAACCTTCATTTAGATGTTGTTAAATTTTATTTTGAGTATATCCAACATGCTTAAATTGATTTTGGGGACTTAAAACAGGTAATAAGGATACAATTGTAAGGATCCCATCGGATATACATAAAATGTTACCCGAAACTTCCTGGATAGGTTACAGATAACGCTGGACATTTGGAATATGTAGTGAAAAATGACGTTTAACTGGCAAATTTAAAAAATGTGTACAGCTTAGAATATGGCTCACTTAAAGAATATTTAATGTGTATGCATTAAAAGTGATATGCCAACAATATTGTTAAGAAACACTCTTTAATATGATATATGTAGCTTGTAACATATTTTATTGAACGGAAAAGTCGGGACATGTTTTTGAAACACACTGTATGTTTTATATGGATGTTCATATGTTGTCATATGCAGACCTACTGTATACACGCACATTTTAGCCCCTGATTAATTTTGCCTTTTTATAGCAGAAAACATATTTTCCCTGTCATTAATTCGCCCTTTATCACCATGGTATCATGGATGGCATCAATGTCCATGCTTCAATTATCTATCCTGCAACATTCACTTTCATTTTCAATTTGCCCTTTCATCTAATAGCAAAATTGTGAAAATTAAACGGAAGTGGAAATTTCCAGATATACAGTTTTATCATATAAACGTCCATCACTATAATCACTATGATCGATACGACTAAGAAAATTCTTATTGGAAATAGAACAAGCATAGAAAAAGTTTTGAAATATTGTTTAAAGAAATAAATTTGGCATCGCTAATATAGTGCATTTCTTTATTTGTTATTTTGTTCAAAGAAAATATTCGTATACAAAACAAAAAACAAAATTTTGTCTTTATATTAGTTTATGCATATCGTATTGTCGAATTCATGACAAAATGACCGGTTACAAGTTTTCCCACTTGAATAAATCCAATATATTCCAACCTACGATACAACTCATTTATAATCAGAATTCGCTACATCAGTGGTTTGCTGGGACACACATTATCACTTTGCCTATATCAATACAAAGGATTTCTAAATGCATATTATGAGTAGTAAATAAAAACAAGAGGCCAGTTTGGGCCATATTGCTCACCTGAGTCGGTATATTTGAAATACCGTAGAACGTAGCATAAAGACCACCTCACATTTAAGACGATGAATACCGTAGAACATAGCATAAAGACCACCTCACATTTAAGACGATAAATACCGTAGAACATAGCATAAAGACCACCTCACATTTAAGACGATAAGTACCGTAGAACATAGCATAAAGACCATCTCACATTTAAGACGATAAATACCGTAGAACATAGCATAAAGACCACCTCACATTTAAGACGATAAATACCGTAGAACATAGCATAAGACCACCTCACATTTAAGACGATAAATACCGTAGAACATAGGATAAAGACCACCTCAAGATATTCATTCTCTTCAACTTTTCCTAATAGATATGACATAAAGACATGAATATGCATTCATGATCATAACTTTCCTAAAAAATCAATGAAATCATACAAAAAATGAATGTAAACGACATTGTACAAAATATGTCCAAAAGTCATCAAAATTTGTTTTCCGATTTCTATTGAATAAGAAAATATTAATCATACATCTATGTAGATCACTCATATGCAACCAGTTTGTTTTTTAATCCATGCAACATATCTGGAGAAAAAGGTTTTCAAAGGGTACCCTATAAGGCCTCTTTTGCCCCACCCTGGATCAATCCCTTGGCCGATCTGACCAAACTGAACAAACTTGGTAGAGGATCTTGAGTACTTGTTGCTATTAAGTTTCATCAAATTTCATTCAGCAGTTTTGTAGAGGACGTCAAAATGTGAAAAGTTACCTTCCGTTCATGTTTGCAAAATTAATAAAAGATAAAAAAAAATTAAATTTCAGCAAAATTATTTCAGGAGAGCATACATCTACCTTATTACAGGTAAAACGCATAAAATGAATGCATCATAATGGATAAATGGGGAGAAAATCAAATAAATTATATAAAAATGAGTGCAATTTACAAAGTCTAAAAAGGCGTCAAAAATGTGTCAAAAATTTATTTTCCGATTTCTACGAAATTAACAATCAAAATCAAAATCTATATAGATATGTAAATCATTAAGATGCCATTAGTTTTCCAATCCAACTTGATTTTATCTTATTGAAAAGTTTTATTTAATAAATAATACTTGTACATGTCTGCTTTGTGCATGATTACATTTTAAAAAAAAATATTTGTGTGTAGTTTAAAATGAAATGTTTAATAGATACTCTCTGCAACTGTTACCGTTTTGAATTCGCCCAGATTTGAATTCGCCCTCTGAATATGAGGGCGAAAGGGGAAAAAATGGGGACAAAAGTTTCCCTGTATACAGTTAACAAATGGAAATCCAGAGGTGGTATCAGGTGGCATGGATAAGTAAGCATCCCCTGTTGACCGGTCACACCTGCCGTGAGTACACAGTCAAATTAAGATGAAACAAGTGAGGAACAAATCCTCGTCACATCGGTACAGACGACTCGATTCCAATCGATAAAATTGTAATTCGTTACTTTTGATCTGGGATAAATTTCCAATCTAAATACCGGGCTCAGGGTACAAGACTTTAAATGATAAATAATAAATAGAAAAAGTTTATACACTCTTACATATGTAAAATGCAACCACTGTGTATATTTAGAAAAATAAAGATTGTTTTCATTCTTATTTTAAGCTAGCGGTGTCCTTTGATTTGACATTTAGATAAATCGACGACGTTTTGTTAATTAATAATGCGTTTCATTCATATGTCAATGCGATATATCCCACCGAACTATAAATTAAAGATAAAGCACACACGCTTCATACTTAGAATCACTATAGCAAAGACGGGAAATTAACAACTAAGCTATACGACAAACGAGACGATTTCGATTTTCCACTTAAGACATTTCCCACGGTTACTTAGTATATATTTCACAAATGATCCGATATGCCAAGGGAAATTAAACATTTTCATAAGCTATACACTAACAAATTATTGACAAACGGATATCGAAAACGATTGTCAACGATTTTCCGGTCATGTATAAGAAGTTTGCGAATATCCTTTCACGGTTACCCGTTGTCGTTGTTGAGACGTTGTATTTTTCACAAATTTTGATCCGATACTCACGCCAACCGTCGTGTTGCCTACATATGAACATTTTGGTTTCATCCGTGTTTGTCCATTTTTACCAGATTTTGTATCTCTATTCTGGACATTCTGTAAACTATTTCACTAACAAATTGAGTTGACACGTTGGCAGTTGTTGATATCGACCAAATATGGCGAGGATATCAACGTCACGGTTTTACGGGACTTATAAAAGTGACCTGTTTGGGGATGCTACTCTCTTTCACTAATCCCACCTCTTGGTTTCCAGTTGTCCGTTCGTTGGCGGTTGTTGTATCTCTATCCTGGACATTCTATTGATTTACACTTTGGTATCTGAAGTTTTTATATTTATACTTTGGTATCTGATATTTTTTGTATTAATACAAAAAACTACGGCAAACATTTTGTTTATAAATCATTTTAAAATCAGTCGTCATAACTATGAATATTTTAACAATTTCCGCTCATCCCTAGTTTTTTAAGGTAAAACGGTGATTTGTCATTCATCGTTATCTTGTTTTGAAATTGCCTGTACTGAAAAAGATCATAACACGAGAAACACTGTTAATACTACGGTCTACGTAATCATTCATTAGCTTGCTAAATAGTTTTATCTCCCTTCTAAATAACATGTACTATCATATTAGAATTTTAAACAGAAAAATATCACTCAACTTCAAATATAATTCGTTTAGGCTATTCATTTTATCTATGTTTTTACATTTTATGTAAAATTTATCACAATACAAACTTAATTTTGCAAAAATATGAGGCATGTTCTTCGACATATCAAGCTATTTCGGCTCTTATGATGTTTACGTGTTTTATATATTGTGGAGTATTAAACAGGCTGACACTGCAAAACTAGAATGATATATTATCTCAAAAATGCAACAAACAAAACAATAGCAACAAAACATTGCACTAAATATACATTCATTTATTATTTTATTTTTTGTGAAAGAAAAGCTAAAAAGTATAAATGCACTTTTTTCAAGTTACTATGAATACATAAACAGGGGATACTTCATCATGATAAATCATAATTATTCGTTTTTTAAACATTAGTTTCCTTTAAAAGAGTGCTGATGAAGATGTGATTTTAGCTCTTATCTATAACTTGAAAGAATACTTTGTGTCAAGGTAAGATTTTCTTAATACTTGTCCATCAATACCCAATTGATTATTACCAACTGTTTTGTTTATTTCACAATTATAAAATATGACAAAAATGATTTTATTTAAAAATACACAAATATAAATGTTGTAAAAATGAAATCAAATTTAAACGTTTGTATACATATCATATTGTTATGATGCAGGAGAGGGGGTGTCTCTGTGGCCGATTACTTGCGGAAGGCTGGTGGTTTCCGGTAAATTGCAATCTGATTATCTCCTCCACCACTTGAAACTGACCGCCACCACATGACTGAAAACAATTAACAACTTTCAAATTCAAATTCAGGGATTTTAGTGAATCCCGTCAAACGGTTTATTGAGTGAGTTCTCATATCATTTTTTTCCGAAATGCTCCCTGCTCTCTTATTCCAACTTTATACATGTGTATTCCCACTCTTGGCCTTGATATACAAGGATTAACTTTGAATCTTTCCCCACGCAACAGGCAACTCGTAGACGCACTATCATGTATCCGAACGCATTAAACAGACAGCTGTCGCCTTAATTGCAGGAGAATCAAATATATGAGTGGATAGAGAAATCTCGACCCTAATGGTAGGATTCTGTTTCTCCAATCCGAGAGTTTCCGAGTATAAAAGAGTTTCTCGTATAATATCATGTTATTTTCTTTAGTATTTATGATTCATGTCTACCGTTGTCATTATCAATCCGTTTCAGAAACCGAAATGATGAAAATACATATTGGATTGATTGTTATCTTAGCTCTAGCTGCCACTTCTGTTGTGGAATCAAAGTTCTATCAGCAAAGATCTACCTGCTGGCCTAGTAAGTGTATACATTTGTGTTTACAAAACGCAAATTTACATCATTTTATATTACGGTTATTTCTCTTAGATGTGATATTTTTTTCACTTTTATTTCAAACTTATAGTCACATAAATTACAAGAATCAAAACAGATACAATGTATACATCTTGGTCCGGAAATCCGCACAAACTTACAATAGATACTATTATTAATATGCCTAACGTATATACATAATATATGCACACAGATACGCATGCGCGTACATATATACATACATGCATGCTTACATACATACATACATACATACATACATACATACATACATACATACATACATACATCTATGTTCAGAGGAGAATAGTGTTTTATGAGATTAAAAGTCTACAGAAAAACGCACAATATGTCTTCAAAAGTGGTTAACAAATATCACACACACACACACACACACACACACACACACACACACACACACACACACACACACACACACACACACACACATGAGCAGATTATGTGCAAAGATCATTGATACTATAGATACCGACTTTACTATTAACTAATATTAGCAGAAATATATATACTTGATAGTTAGTGCACTCACCAATGCCACCTTGCTTCGATCTCAGGTTTGCACAAGATAGCATGAGGGAATGGTATGACTCAAATACTCACGCCAACACCAGAGCAACAATGAATTAATCAAAGTTTCGTAAACTTGTTTGTTAATTGCTGTAAAATAGAAACATTTTGTACATATTTGAATATGCATTTTACAAACAACAATTAACCGTTCTTACGGTGTTGGAGAGGGTATATCTGTAGCATTTTACTTGAAGTTGTCCGTACACTCTCTTCATTATTTTCAGAATGCTACAGCTGGTGTTGTTCTGTAAGTATAATTTCAAATTTATTTCTTTTATATATCAGTATGTCTTATTCACCATAACTCTAAGAAAGACAAGATAAAATGTAGGAATTGAAAAATATTGGATTACCAAGATAATGTTGCACATTGTGGTTCTGTCACAAAGTAAAACAGCATTGTCTGTTATACAAAAATGTTGTATACAGATAAAACATATGGTCTCAGTGCACGAATTCGTGCATTACTCTACCTAATGATTTAATAAATGTATACAACTTTTTTGTGCCGTCACCTATCCAGTTACCCTTGTTATGAACCTATTTGAGAACAACTCGTTGTCTTTATAAACATAAAGTATGCCATTTTACTTTGATAAACCTATACTTTTGAGTGGCCAGATACGATCAATTCAGGGGAAACATATCAAATTAAAAGAAATAGATAAGGAATCACCTTTAATAAACATTATTGCCATCTACCATTGGTATGAACGAACCAGCGAGTAAATTTCTGTTAATCCTAGTTCCATTAAAGGTAAGGTGTCGTTCGCGGACGGAACGACATCTGCTCTGAATTGGGTTCCTTCCTATGATTTAACAGTATTATCGTTTCAGACACTGCCATTAAATGAATTTACGATGTATTTACGGCTGCACGCACGCGCGCGCACACACACACACACACAGAAGAAATTATTTTACATTGATATAATTTTTTTGAAATTTTGTAGAATTTGTGTGCCTATATTGGAAGATGTGTTCCTGATTATTCTTATTCTGACTGTCGCTGCGGTACGTGTTAAATAACGTAGTAATCCAAGATTTAAATGTTTATACTTTCAATTATTAATTATAGCAATTATACATCAACGGCAACAACAGCTTTTCGTATTTTACCACAACAATTAAGACTGATGATGATGATGATGATGATGATGATGTACAATTAGTATCAATTAGATATTATTATTATTACTACTCATATTACAGGTGTTGGTACTGTTGTCACCCTCGTCATAACACATATGTTAAGACACCTAGCAAGATGTCAAATAAATGGCGATATCCTTGTTATAAAAAAAATAATCATACTGCTATATTTAGATGTGATGTGTTTTTACATTAACTAAATATTACACTTTCAGACTACGGTATCCTGCGAGGAGGAAAATTCGGGAAATAAAAGTTCGAGGACGTTATAAGAGAAGATTTTTCGAGGAAAATTGTTTTTTTTTGACGAGTATATAACATTTGTCATTCTTTACGAGTGTGTAAGAAATAAGATTGTGAATAAATTGAAAAACGTTAATCGTGTAACAGAGTAATTTCTACGGAAGGGAATCATGACCACCTTATGCTTTTTACGTCTCATTTTTCCATAAAGTTGGCTATTCTTCGAATCAACATGTACCTGAAAACGGTGTATATGTGTTACAAGGAGAAACAATGGGACATTCAGCTTATTCCTGCAGCATTTCCCTTTGTTTTCAAAGTTTATCAGTTTATCAATGAAATATTTTTGAAGAATAAAGATGTCACAGTTTAGAAATAGGAAGCCACAAAATAGCCTTCCATGCCATGTAAGATAATAAAAAAAATCCGGGGAGCATACCCCCGTGATATTTATCTCCTATGTATTTTGTTTGCTGTATTTTAGCTGTATAATCAATGTGATATATAAGCAAATGAACAGGCATAGTTTCATGTATGTATGCTGATAAAACCATAAAAAGGTGTGTGTTGTAAACATTCTCCTAGCAAAATCTTGTTTAAGAATTACTCTAATGGGAAAAACCCGACTTTAAAGTTGGAATCATTTCCGGAAATTATCTGAAATGTTTGTGAAACAAAAGCAAGTGCCCTCTCCGAAGCAATAAAAATGCGTGCTAATTTCAATGAACTGATCTGCACCAGGATTTTGTTCTGGACCCACTGAAGGCATTAAACGACCCCAAGCTCCTTGCCGAAGGTTTTAGTTCACATAAGTTTTACCAGGTACCTTGTGTCATACAATGTGATTAAATATAGTAGATACATTTAAATCGTAAGTGTGCGTTTAAGGGAGGCAATTTGGCGTGCGGAGTGTGTGGATAGCCCTGAATTGCTGCGGTTTGGACCCATCAACCGTAACAGAACACCAATATGTTTTAATCGAAAATAGTAACCAAGAAATGAAGTGAAGTCTATCATTTTACACTTTATTGCGACGACTGTTGAATGAATTGCCTGTTCGATAATGATTGGTGAATCGTCTTTACCGATTATGACGAGAAGTTATTTATCAATTATTTCATTTGCTTTAACTGTGGACTCACGGTGGGTGATACCGGCCGTCAGGGTAGCCTACTCCTCCCACATCCTAATTTTCAGAGGCCCGAGTGTGTGTCCAAGTTACATCTAATTGGTATAATATCTCATTGACCTGACTTCTGTTACTGCTTTTGTATCTGTAATATTCATATTACAGCCAAAATCCTGTTGACTGTCTGAACGTATTGCTGCGCTTGTTAATCGTACCAATATAAACTTTACATTCCTGATATATTATCTCCATGTTTTACTTCAATAATTTTATTTTACTGCTGAAAGTGTATAAACATGGATCATATAAAAAAGCAATTTAGCGATAAAACGTGTATTACACTGGCAGAAATATTTACGGTCACTTGACCTTATCAAATGTGATAGAATACAAATGTTTATATGTACGTTTTTTACATAAATTCGTGACAATTCTTATCCAGTTGATGTATAGATCTACCACGATGAATGGGCACATTTTTACAAACACAACAAGTCTTAATTAGATCATACATTTGTGAAGGTTACTTTTCGACTGCGTATATAGGACATATTAGAACCACGGTAATACGAGAAATCAAAATACATACATAATATTTTACTTGTACACATCCAATGTTGGAAAATTACAAGTGTTGTTATGGTTTCTAACAGAACCTAGATGTAAAGCTTTAACTTGACATTGATTTGAAATTGGTTCCAGTTTATTTCCGTAATTAACAAATAAAAAAACTAGTAATATTTAGATATTAGATAATTCCAGTTACAAATCTTTATATTTATAGTCATTTGTTAATTGACATGTTTCTGGTGTTGTGACTTATACGCCTTCCCTCCATACATTTGGTCGATCTAATTGTTTTAGTTTACTTTAGTTCCCCTAGGTTCTTTTACATATGGGTTACATCTAAGTTACTTTGACCAATGTGACTTTGCCAGGTGATAATCCTAATTTTCCGCTTTTTCTGAGTACCCTTTGTTAGACTAGCTTTGACCAGACATATTTCTGACAGTAAGTAAAATATTACATTCTTACAGATTACACTAATTCTAAACTTTCTAATAATTAATTCATATATGATATCTTATAATATTTACCTCCACCAAGATTGAGAGAGTATAAATGAGTAAAATGAAATTAAGTAAGGTAATTGATTTTAAAATATTAAATATTAAAATATAAAATACCAAAGTTATAATGCTCAAGACGATATCGTTTCTGTCAATTAGACTTTATCATTTGACCTCCAATTTGAAAAGTATGTGTATTTTCTAAAGATAAAGTGGTATCATACAAGGCCAAATAATTTCTCTAAAAGTATAGCCGAAATCCGTCTAAGAGTAACCACTGTAAAATATAATAAATCAATCTATCACAGTTATATAAACATATTCCATTTATTTTTTATCATTTAAATTCTTGCATCCTTAAACTCATCATTTTGCGTTTAAAATTAATCAAGGATCAAATGCAACAAATTGTTTTTTTATTGGATGGAACCAATTTAGTTGTTTTAGTTGTTTAGTGATAGAGTGTTAGTTCTGGACAGCCACTATCGAACAGATAACTCAACATTTTACTCAGCGAAACATAATAATTGCAAACAAGGTCATTATACCGAAAGCAAAATGATGTAAGTCTGATGTGCACTGTTAATTAGTACATGCTTGTCAATCAGAAAACCATATACAAGCCTCATATCTAGTAACCTGTTAGTTGATTATCATTAGTGAAGTATTCTTTTAATTAGAATCATCTGCATAAAATGGTCACATGTTTCACATACTACTTATCATATGTATTGAGAAATATTTTGTATGAATATAGGCATACTGGTACTGTATGCCCCAGCAAAAGAAACTGATTAAGCGATTCGTGATCACTACTGAGTTGTACCGTAGTTTGGAATATATTGGATCTATTCAAGTTGGATAACTTTTATCCTTTTGTCATGAAATACACAATACGTTATCCTTAAACTCATATAGGGACAAATCTTTTTTATACTCTTTCAACAAAATAAGAATATAAACAAAAGCACTACATCCGCTCTGCTTTATTTATTTCTTTCGCAACATTCATAACATTTTTCCGATGGCTGTTTTATTTTCATTAAGACTTATCTTAGTCATAATGGTCATCATGGTCGGTAATCATTATCATTATGGTGATGGAAGTGCTCTGAAGTATAAGAGAAATCAAATAAATATACTAAAAGGTATTATATATAAGTACAAACATGCTTAACAACTATACCCGTGTACAGATGTGATGTACAAACAACGTATATACTGTGCAGTGGACAAACAACTCGCGATTTAAATGTTCAATATATTCACGATGCTGATAAATCCGTGAATTTAAGAAACCGTGAATATCTTCTAAATGAAAATACACATACTTATAACGGGATGTCCTAGATTCCTATATATTCTGTGAAAATTGCTTGGGAAACCCCGTTAGGCAATTATTTACTTGCAATTGATTAATTCAACCGCGCGATTCTAAATGCACACCATACTGGAACTGACTTTATATTGACAAAATATATAAGAATATAAGATTTTTTTTATTGTACACCAAGTACAAGAAGTAAAAGTAGAAAGTAGAGGTTTTATTTCTTTCACTTTCTTTCTTCACTTTCTCTCTATCTCTGATATAATTCCCATAAGCGTCGTACTGACAATTTCGGCCCTGTTGAGTTTTTGTAGATCTTTACGTGCCGAACATTTTTTCTTCTTCCCCTTTCTCTATATCTCTTATACTTTTCAAGATAATGGCGAGATAAAACTGTCAAAAACATGAAAATTCCAATTAAAGGGGAAAATAAGTACTACAAACAATTTCCGCCCTGTTGACTATTAAACATAATTACATGCCAAACATCTTTCTTCTTCTTTCGATTACCTCTATCTATTGTACTTTTCATAATAATGGTAAACAAGAGGCTCTCAAGAGCCTGTATCGCTCACTTGGTTATTTGCTTGAGAAGATCAGACGAACCGAGCAATGTTTGTAAAGGACCTTCCCTACATAAATCCTGTAAAGTTTTGGTTGAATTTGCTTCAGTGGTTTCAGAGGAGAAAATGAAAATGTGATTTTCCCATAGGGTCCAATGATAAACTAAGCCCAGCCCTGGCGGCCATGGTTTTGACAGATCGGAACGAAATGAGCAATCTTTGTAAAGGACCTTCTATACATCATTCTTCTAAAGTTTGGTTATATTTGCTTCAGCGTTTTCAGAGGAGAAGATGAAAATGTTAATTTTCCACAGGATCCAATGTTCTTCTTCCAAGTCAGGAACCGGATTCATGAATGAATGAATAAGGTTCTGCGAAAACTTTGCAGTGTGTGCAGCACAGCAGTCTTCTTTTGGCTATATAATGTTAAACTAAGCCCCGTTCTAGTGCCATGATTTTTGACGGATCAGAACAAAATGAGCAGTCTTTTGTAAAGGACCTTGCATACATCATTCCTGTAAAGTTTGGTTAAATTTGTGTCAGCGGTTTCAGAGGAGAAGATGATTTTCCTATAGGATCCAATGTTAAACTAAGCCTCGCCATAGCGGGCCATGTTTGTTGACGCAAAGTGATTCCAAAAGCCAGGTGAGCTAAAAATGGCGGTCAAGGAACAATTTTCAACAACGGTTTTGAAGTCGCAACATCAATATCTATTTGGAAACCAAATTTCATTGAAATCAAACAATGTTGAATTTTCCCCGCCTTTTTTGTCGGCCATTTTGAAAATGGCGGTCAACAAACAATTTTCAACACCGGTTTTGAAGTCGCCACATCATGGCAAACATTTTATCAATTTACATTCGACCTCCATCTTTCATAGTTTTGGAGTTAGAAGACGAAAAACATAAAAATTGAAAAAATTCTGTGAAAAAAGGGCAATAACTCCTACACAGGTTTTTGGATTGTCTTCAAATTTTCACGGTGGGTAGATTTTGATATGTTGAACATTTTTGTAATTTACACTTGACCTCTATCTGCTACATTTTTTGAAATAAAAAATAAAAAATGCCAAAATTTTGAAAATTTTACAAAAAAAGGGCTATAACTCCGAGATGAGTTTTCCGATTTTCTTAAAAATTGCATGGCAGGTAGATCTCATCGAGCTGATCACTTTTACCCTGTCAGATTTTTGATATCTGTAATGGTTTTTGAGTTATTGGCCAAAAACTGCAATTTACCCCATATTCTATTTTTAGCAACAGCGGCCATGTTGTTTGACCTGCGACAAAGAAAATAACAAATTTGAAACTAAATACCCTAGTGACGACTCAGTTCAAGTTTGGTTTAATTTGGCCCAGTGGTTTCAGAGGAGAAGATTTTTGAAAGTGAGTTAACGACGGACTGCAATTTACCCCCTATGTTCTATTTTTAGCAACAGCGGCCATGTTGTTTGACCTGCGACATAGAAAATAACAAATTTGAAACTAGATACCCTAGTGACGACTCAGTTCAAGTTTGGTTCAATTTGGCCCAGTGGTTTCAGAGGAGAAGATTTTTGAAAGTGAGTTAACGACGGACGCAAAGTGATGGCAAAAGCTCACCCTGACATAGGCAGGTGAGCTAAAAACTGTCAAAATCATGGAAAATCCACTTGAATGGGGAATTAACTCCTATAAGTTTCGGTTATGATGACTTTTTGTTCTTACGTGCCGAATATTTTTTCTTCTTTCACTTTGTCTATATCTCTTATACTTTTCAAGATAATGACAAAAACTGTCAAAAACATGAAAAATTCACTTAAAAGGAGAAATAACTCCCATAAGTGTCGTCCTGACAATTTCGGCTCTGTTGACATTTTGTAGACCTTTACGCGCCGAATATCTTTGCTTCTTTCACATTCAACTTTTAATTTGGAATTTCCAAGAAAGATGGGAAAATCAATTTTTAAGTTGGAAATTGCAATAACAATGTCGACTTTTCCAACTTTCAGCTTGGAAATTCCAAGAATAAGGTTGGCATCTCCAACATAAAAGTAGGAAATTTCATTAATGAAGTTGAAAAAACGAACTTTTAAGTTGGAAAAACGAGAAATAAAAGGTGGACCTAATACGCTTCCGTACATATGGGATCTCCTCCCTTTTCATTCGCAAATGTAATGCGAATTCAAAAGAAGAAACTTCCTACATGTCTGGTTACATTGGCCCACTGGTTCTTGAGAAGTCGAAAATGTTAACGACGGACGAGACACGACACGAGACAAAAGACGATCGCAACAGGTCACCATTTGCCTTTGTCTCAGGTGACCTAAACATCAGATAAAAATATCAACAAACAGATATGTAATTCCATTTGAATTCAAACAATACGAGTTTTTGAAAAAATAAACATTAATGCTGTCAAGTATTTTATACTTATTTCTAGATTCCTGTGATAATCAAATTATAAAGGAACGTGAAATTATCATAAGATAGCGATATAAATATATTGGTTAGGAGGATCTCCATTTTTTTCTGAATAATACGATTTCAAATCAGTAGGGTTGATTTTACGATGTCCGTTGTTCGTTGTTTCTTCATGATTAAGCTTTAATTTTGAAGGTGGCTAATGTGCTGGAAAGAGAAGTATGTGATGGGCCTCAATTGCAAAATCTTACGTCTTTATAACAATGTAGAAACTATATGCAATTTAGTACGATGGGGAAGTTAAATGTTGTATTAAAATATCCCTTACATATCTTGAAACTTTAAAGAGAGAGAGAGAGAGAGAGAGAGAGAGAGAGAGAGAGAGAGAGAGAGAGAGAGAGAGAGAGAGAGAGAGAGAGAAAGAGAGAGTATGGTAACTTACTGCAGTAAAACCGTCCCCACCAATAAGATGGTTTACACGTTCCAAAGTAACAATTCTACAAAATATTTTAAAACCAATGTAGTATAATTCATCTTTATGTAGAGATTAAATAGGGTCTGTGTATAACTTTAAAATTGTAGCTACTTGTATGTTACCTTATTCTTTGTTCTCAGGTATTATGTAGTATATAAATCAGTGACAATCTTACTACAACCTCAACACTAATGTTTTGTACAGTTGAATCTCGTACTTCTGAACCTGATTGGTGTGTACAAGACTTTGAACTGCATAACTTTCAACAACAATGAAAATCGATGTGACTAATTATGACGAGACAGGTTTAGCACGAATGAAATTTAAACGTAGCTAGGTCGCTATATAGACTGGTAGATAGTAGTTAATCAGTAGTTAGATATACGTGTAGCAATGGCTAAATAGATGGGTAGATAATGGTAAATCAATGGTTAGACAGACAGCAGGTACACAATGGGTAGTCAATGTTTAGGTAGACAGTAACGTGTAAATAATGGTCAATGTGTGAAAAACAAACGACGGGTAGATAATGGTTAATCGATGGTTAAATAGACGGGTAGATAGTCGCTAATCAATGGTAGATAGTCAGCTAGACAGTTGTTACATAGAGATGTAGAGGTTAATCGGTGGTGAAATAGACGGGTAGACAATGGTAAATCAGTGGTAAATCAGACGGCGATTAGATAGTGGTGAATTAGTGCTAGGATAGACGATTAGATGGATAGTGATTTAGGCATTTATACCTACATTTGGGTGCCAGTGACGCCTGTAAGAAAACCATCTTCCCGGGATTTTATTAAACTAATGGATAGAATAAAACAGATAGATGGATAGAGGGATGGATGGGTAGTTAGACAGATAGATAGACAGATAGATAGATAGATAGATAGATACATACATACATACATACATACATACATACATACATACATACATACATACATAGATACATACATACATAGATAGATACATAGATAGATATTGACAACACAAATTATTACTTACAGAACAGCAATATCTTGAGCAACCTTAAAATAATAAAAAAGTATAAAAATATGAAAGTTATTACATGTATTTGACTGCAAACTTTATTGCAAAATGAAGCAATTCATATACATTTTTATTACCAGGTCTATATATTTTATTTTTATATGTTCTATCGCCTCACTCAACTAATGGGTAAGTAAAAATACACATCATATTTTAATGTCATTGATGTAATCATGATATTTCATAATTTGATTTTTCCTACCGTATACATCACGTAAAAAACCCGGGTACACCTAGATGCAAATTCGGGTAACTTGACAACTATTAATTTTCGACATATCTTTGTCGTTTCGAAATACTTTTTACACTGTGATACACAAGGTTATGATAATTTATATCGGTTTAATACCGTTACTGTTGCGCAGGAAGTGTACGAATTGGCAACAAGGGTGCAAGCAGTTACTAGACAAAAGCAGCTATAATCTGACAACACAAAATGACTTTAGACTTACACTAGAAAATGTTTACATTTTCCTTGAAATTCACATTAAGTTATGTATTGGTTGTATTGCTGTTTAACGTCACACAAGAATCTTTCTCTCATATGGAGACATCACCAAATACCGGTGAAGGGCTTCAAATTTTGGCCTACGCTCGGCACTTACGTCCATTGAACATTGAGGGTTCTTTAACGTGCCGACACCTACTGTGACACGGGACTTCGGTTTTTACTGTCTCGTGTGAAGGACAGGAATCCGACCTGCCGCGGGCTGCACTCGAACTTACGACCTCACGATCAAGAGTCGAGCGCGCTACCGACTGACCAGGCCGGCTCTCTACGTTATAAGTAATTTGGGTACTTTTAAAAATCATAACCAACGAGATGTCATGATACAGTCAACCGAGTATTCGATTGAATACAGAGTACGAATGCCAATAATTATCAATATTTATGTTCTATCATAGACACCAAAACAAAACACTTTCACTTAAGGATTGTTTTTCATTTTTGAAAAGCATGGAGTATATATGCAATGGATCATGGAAAAAAATTCTGTGAGTACTGCACATTGAATTTTTTTCCATGATCCATTGCATATATATATATATATATATATATATATGCGCATGTCTAAGAACTTTTTTATCTGAAGTCGCCATGGATATTATACAATGTCATCTTGTTTCTGATATGGACCCAATGACCGCTGTTTATAATTTTAGAACTTGTACAATTTATTGCAGTGGATTCCTCTTAATTGCAAAGCCAAAATGTCAGAGAAAATTATGCAAATAACAGGAATATACAATTAACAGGAATAGTGTATTTTAGTAAACAATGATGATTCATCTTCATATATCCATTTATATACAAAATACTATTATCAACACCCTAAGTACACTAATAATATATTATCATTAAGCATTAGGGTAAAATGATATTATAAAATCAAACTTTTCATAAAATATAGTTTGGTTCCCATTTCTATCAAAATAGTATTTCCACATATAACTTTTTATCAGTACATTTTTGCCCATTTTGAAAATATTTTATGCAATTAACAGGAATTCTTCGATTAACCTATGCAATTAAAAGGAACATTTAACATAATAGATAGGAATTGGTTTTGAGTTCTTATGCAATTAACAGGAATATGCAATTATCAGGTATGGAATTAAGTGGAATAGACTTTATTTACAAAGTAACATGCGGAAGTGTAATGAATGGGAACGTTATATTTTTATATAAGCATGATATAATGTACCTATCAGTTAAAACAAACATTGACATGCTAATTTAGCGTACACAGGCAGGCAAACATGGAACGAAGTTTAAAATGTAGAATTTATAATGTAATATGCCAATAAACATAATACCAAGGTTATAATTTTGCTTGAAAAGGCTAAAACAAACGCTCAAGACGGTCGTTTCTGTCAATAAGTCTTCATTAGTTGAGCTCGAATTTAAATTCAATGCATAATTCCCTAACCTTAGTCGGAGGCGACCTTTAATGCAAGATAGACTGTAGAACACTTACGTCGGTAACGGTGATTCCATCGTTGAGACACTGTTGAGACAGCCGCCAAAGCCACAAGTAAAATCAAAACAAGATGTAATTTTTGCATTTTGATTCCTAAAAATTAATTTTAGATTGCAAATAAATTTGAGACTAATATTTAAAGTATTCGTTACATTAAAGTTTTACAAAAAATATTTCAGCTAATTGAAAAGGAGATTGTTATAGATAATTTTCAATTCACTGAATTCTGAAACTCTGATATAACCATTTATTTCTCTTTATGTATATAAAATATAAAAAGTCTCAGATACCAAGGTATAAATCATTAGGATGTCCAGGATATAGGTACAAATCTGGTAAAAAAAAATGGACAAACATGGACCTCTTGAAACCAAGAGGCGAGATCAGGTGTCATGGAGGAGTACGCATCCCCTGTCGACCGGTCACACCCACCGTGAGTCCACAGTCGAATTAAAATGAAATACTTCAGGAACGAATCCTCGTCATAATTGGTACAGACGTCTCAACAACCGCCATCGAACAGGTTACTAAACATTTCACTTAAAGGAATTTTCCCAGGAAAAAGTAATGTCTAGTAAAATAGCAAGTTTCTTTGTAATTAAGTAAGAAAACATTTTCACTTTTTTTTCACTGTCACTTTTATCTATTGGTAAATGATTAAGTTTCATTTAGTCAGTAATCTCTGTTTAAACATTCTCATGACACTTTGAGTCCTTTCCGGTGTTATAGAGTGATGCTTCCACCATAGCCTAATTTCCCCCGGCGGTCCTACTCTAAAGTGAGTCTTCCCCCGGCGGTCCTGCTCTAGAGTGAAGACTCTTGAGCAAGACTTTCATCGGGAAGTTTTGCTCTAGAGCTGGACCGCCCCCTGGGGTAGTCTCACTCTACAACTAGCCAGACTTCCTTCGGTGATCATACCCTAAAGTGAGTCTTATTTCATTTATAAATATCAATCATTCGTGAACTTTAAAGTAATTATTTAACTGATCATCTACGGCGTATTGACATTATTGTTTGCAGTAATTTGCATAAAGTACATTGCATGTATTTACATTGAATCCCATCCTTTAAACTCTGAGATATAACTAACTAAAACTTAATCGGAAATCTTGCTTAAAATAAATAAGAAACAAAGTCTGTGTGTCGGGTTTTGGTGAAAATACCAAATGATACAAGATGGAAAATAGAATAAGTGTATATGTAAATGGCAGATCTGGAATATCAAGATAGACGGGCACAAAGCTCAACTAACTAACTATTTTTTGCCAATTTTTTTATAAATAATGTCATGGAAATTTTTGGAAATTGTGTTATTTCTATTTAAATATTCAATTTTTCCCGGGCCAGCGGAATCTGGAAATGACAAAAATTATAAAGCCATGAGATGTTTTATCTTTATTTAGTTAGGGAATTATATTTCCATATATTTTACAACACGGGGGGTCTAAGAAAACAATATCTGGCTACAGATGTTTGGAAATAAAGAAAGGACGAGGTAAAATGAAAATGGATTACACACCAGTATCCCTTAAAAGCACACAGGTTGCATTTTGATAAAAACATTTTTACACACGATTAGACCTAAACTTTGATTTTAAAAAGTGAAATGATATATCGGGCTATAGAAAATTTTAACATATCGTGCATATACTGCCCAGAATTGATTGAATTTTCTGATGATTGATATTTCTTGCATCCATGTAGGAATATCCAATTTTATTTCAGATATATTTCACATTCGAATTCCATTTAGAAATTACCATATCTCAAGTTTTTTTGCAACCCATGAAAATTTGTATACAAACAAAAGTTTTCATCTTTACAGCTTCTATGCCTTTATGAATTATATATATCATATACAGTAAGTTCGAAAACATTTGAATAGGGGCTCCTATATAATCTGAGAAGATTCTCTAAAGAGCAGGATAGTCGACTTCAGTTAATGGAGAGGGCTGACTCTAGAGTGAAACTTCCCCTCTAAGGGGGAGTCTCACTCAAAATAAGACTGACTCTAGGATCAGATTCCCACAAGTGGGGGAAGTCTTACTCTAACGTAGGATCGCAGGAGAGGGGGAGTCTGGCTTTGGGGGAAATCTAACTCTATAACACCGGCTTTAGTAAATTCCGTTATTATCATAAACGTTTTCAAAGAATTTGTTAATTGAATTTTATTTGTTAACTAGTCACCGTTCATATTTTTCGATAGCTTAAGTACTAAGTGTCATGCGGATGTAAGAGAACCGTATCCGAAATTACATCGAAAGTTCGACGTATGCCAACCTTTTATGAATTATTGATTTTTTTCGAAGGTCGACATAAGTTGAACAAATTGTTAATGTGTGATACTGCTACACCGAAAGTTCGACGGATGCGAACGATTTATGAATTATTCATACGTCGGCGGTATACGTTCGACAAATCGTTAATATGTGACAGGGCCTTAAGGAAGTTTTCTGGTCGATATGGGGATCTTGTTAAATAATATGAAGTCCCCTCTCAAAAATGTTATACAGTATTGTGGAGCAGGACCATATACAGCGATTGATGTGACATGCTAACATGGAACGCTAACATCTCCGGACACCTAGTCCCATTGCGTTTGGGATTCGCAATTGTTGTTCATGTTGGGACCATTTTCGATATCCAATTTGTCGTATTCTACTGGATTTGGAGTTAGATTATCCATTGGTAGCTTTTCATATTAATTCTACTTTCAGTATTAATAATTATATACAAATAAAAATTACAAATACCTTAGCTGTCGTTTTTTACGCAAACAACATGTAAATGATATCTCACTTTTCCATACAAACACTCAAACAAGCCTGTAAATTCAGGCCGTTTACTATACTGAGAATCTGTATCAATTTGTATTTTATTTGAACTGGAAAAAAGAATCTATCGGCTTCAGTTCTGGCGTTTTAGCTTATTTACTGTTAGAGAATTCGCGACTGATTCAAACAATTAGAAAATACCTATTTTGCCTGATCCGTATTTTTAATAAGTTTCATGTATTGTTTTGACAAACCGAAACTGAGTGTGTGTGTGTATGTGTGTGTGTGTGTGTGTGTGTTTTACGAAAATTATTCAATTTATATATAAGGGCCAACAAATTAAATAAATGAATAAATGAATTAATTTCAAAGTATAAAATTTTACATATATATATATATATATATATATATATATATATATATATATATATATATATATATATATATATATATATATATATATATCTCAAATCTATCAATAAACGAACTGATTGGCTCATCAATTCTATACCTGGTACATCTTTAGCACTTGTCTAATGATAATATTTATACTGAAGAGATTTGAACTATAAATTTAGGCTAAAATTGTTTTGACCAAAGTTTCGGCTTTTATGAAAAACTACAACTTTGGTATTATGCTTATATTGCAAACTATTTATCGGAGCAAATTCTAAGACAATTTATTTGAAATATTTACAAGTATGGATACAAATAAAGCAATGCATCCTTTGTTCTGGTTATGTGGATCATAAGACAAATTACAAATGTATCAAATTATCTCACATCACATGTCATTCTTCATATATTCTGTTCTCCATTGTTTTGTTTGCGTGTTAAAGTCATCAAGGAATAACAAAAATCATTTTGACCTTTGGAAAAGGAACTATTCAAATACAGATATTTTCTGGGCTTTAATTTTCATTTAGACTATTAGCTCGTTTGATATATACGGTTACGAAAATGGACGGATTTATGTATAAAATATATCCGCCCATTTCTAAGTATATACATGTATATCGCATTCAGAATTTTGAAGTCGAGGTAATAAATCGAATCCAAAATTTTCAGATTTTTTTTATCGAAAGCACAGCTTATTGATTTTTGTGATTGGAAGAATCTAGAGAACAAAATTAATTGTGAAACAGAGGATGAAATCTAAAATGTGAAATATCCTTACCTTATCACTATGCGCTTTCAAAACTTGTGGAAATCAGATTTGGTTCAAGCTTTTGCAAATCCCTCCCTCATAAAGAAGCCTTGTTTACCAGGTTGATTTTTTCTTACTTAGTAAGATATATGATAAATGTTTTCCCATTCATTATCGATCATATATTAGGTAATTTGCACTCATTCAAACTATGATAATGAGCAAAACATAACTTAGAAACGCGGCAATGCGATAACAATCTTAAAAGTAGTCGTAACAAAATCCATAATATGAAACAAGCCAGCAAAATTTACAAAAGTACGTTAAACAGGTATTACAATCGACATAGAAATGACGTAATAAACGAACTCAGAACGTCACGTACAAAGGATCCTCGAGCGTTTTGAAAAACAATAAAAAAAAACACACAACAGAATGGAACTCGAGTAATAATAATGGTCTTTGTCTAATAGAGTTCTATGACTTTTTCAAGGAATTAAACCAAGACTCTGATGGGTGTAAATGTTTACGTATAGTGTATAACATGTATGCAAAGATCAAATTTTGTGTAGTAATAAACTGTGAACGATCCGAGTTTTTCATGTGCAATGTCGGAGTGAGGCAAGGTGAAAATTTCTCATCTCTGTTGTTTGCATAGTACTTAAATGACCTTAAAACATATTTTTAAGTGAAAGGAAATCATGTCATTCATAATCTTTCTCGGGAATGAAACCGGATGTTTATAAACAACGTTCTACTGCGCAAGTCAACGAAGGAGTCCATTCACGTGCAGGGGTGTTTCGCCAGTATTTTCAATCCAGTGTCTGTAGTAACTTCCGAGTGATGAGATGTATACACCCTAATAAAATGATAGACAGTTACAATGAAAATCAACAACAACAATGGCCGCTACCATTACCTCTAATCGAGGTCGGAAAATCATAAAGGGTGTAACTAGGATCTCGAGTATTGGAGGGTCCTCTTCATATTTGAATGCAGAATTGATTACTACTATGACTTTCTTTAAATAAAATAGCAATTTTATTGATAACTTGATGGTTTCTTTAATGTAAACTTAAAAAAACACTTTCTGGGTTTGCTGGGACACACAGTAGTTGTAAATGCTTCTACATCTAAAGCGATTTGCCATGCTTTAGTTAAAGGTAATGAACACCACGAGAATGTTGATCAGTACACTTACCTGGGGGGTTGTAATAACTTTTAACGGTAGTAGTTACAAATTTGAAGAATACCTACATATTTTAAATGATAAAGACCGACATAATGTTTTGTAAATTTAGGACTACAAGTCATACATTAATTATTGAAACTGGTAGATCGGGTGGTGTCAGTAAAGAAGGCAGAGTCTGTAGTTTATGTAATCATTATTTATTAGAATGTCAATATTTCAATGAAGAAAGACAAATTCATTTACAAAATAAGTATCAAAGGTATCCAAGTGTAGGTAAGTTTAATGATCTTATAAACAGGAACTCTTTACCCGTGTTAAGGAAACTATGCAAATTTATTCAGTTTATATTTTCAAATGTTCCCTGTCCTCCTCAATAGCAATATCTCTTTAATTTGTTAATGACTTTGAAGATAACTCATTTATATTACTGTTTTTGTATTAAAATATGTTTAACATATATGTTTTGTGTGAACACTCACAATGATTTAGTATACATTTTGTGCATATGTTTTCTCCCATCTTCCCAAATCAAGGTTTCCCGATCAACTCCATTACTGACACACATTGGCTTTAAATTTAAATCACGTTAAAGTCTAGGCTTTATATATCGTTGCTTATATTTAGTAACTATAAACATATTTTACTGTATATGTGTATTTGTGTTTGACATTTAACCCTGCTGAATACACTAGGATCACCATTTGTATTCTTTATAGAACAATCCTCAGCGAAATGTCACTTTAGTATAAAATATCTTAGTATGACGCCAGGATATTTTTAATTGTACATATAACTGCTGCATACACACCCTTCACATTTTTATCATGGAATGCTACCAATAGCGTGACGTCATTGTTTTAAATATGAACGATAGTATCTTGACGTGTGTGTGTGTGTGTGTGTGCGTGCGTGTGTGCGTGTGTGCGCGCGCGCGCGCGTGTGTGTGTGTGTTATAATATAGCTCTTGAGACTGTCAATAGTTTTTATAATTAACAAACAGTTACAAACAAAATATACATGCACTATTTATTCAGTATGGTATACAAGACGTTACTATAGTTAAAATAGTCTGACTTTTTTCTTTGTCAGTATCCAAACCGCGCACATTTAGTCTTAAAGTTTAAAAGTTTTTTGCATGTTTTTTTCAATGTACAATGGATTGGTATAATACTGATAACAATTGTCTGTTAAATCAAATCACCATATCTTTATATATCATACATTAATTCTAAGATACATTGACGTCTCCTCTCAAACATCTAAAGCTTTGGTTTCAATCTCGTGGTTACACCTATAACAAATAAACACAGGTAGTCATATCGCACATAAATTGTTGAAAATCGAAATCAAATTGCTACTACAAAATATATCTTTCTTACACTTCTGAAACAATGAAGTAGTGAGTCCAACTCGAATAGGCCGAAAGAAGCTTGACAATGTATGAACACAATCTAGAAAAATTACAGGAGCTGTAAGCTGACTGGAACTCTTCAAAACAGTATTCATATCAAATGTTTTATTGAGAATTCCAAGACCAAAAAACGCCGTTCACTTAACTGTAAGATTTTAAAGATAAAACACACAGAATTGATGGTGCAACTGAACATTTTTATTATATATTCATTGCATACAGTTTTAAATAATATTGAAAATTATTGCCTATGAAAAGAAACATTTGGTTGCATGAACGTATTTTTTAGTATTATGAGAAAACCACAAAACAATCATTTGCTGTGTTTACTGTTCAGTCACATAATGAAGTTTTATAAACAATGTATATAGCCAAAATAGTAAAATAAATGTTGAGCTTGGGTATTGAGTAAGTTTGACTTCATTTTTACCTCTTTCGGGTACTGCGAATATTCTAAATAGTTGACGTCATAATTGAACCAGGCGAGATAGAGAAAAAACTCCCGTGAATGTTTTGGAGGAAATTTACCGATTTTATAAAACATGCGAGTTGCGCTCGCTTTTGAGGCATTCCACTTATTTCATATATTGAAAATATGATTACTACGAGATCCGAGTGGCCTCCGTGGATGAGTGGTTAAAGTTATGCCATGAAGTCTCTCACTTTTGATCAATGCGGATTTGAGTCCATCTGAAACCTAATTTTGTGAGAAGTTTGTCAGTTTACTTGCGGGATGCGGGTGGTCTCTTCCCTGTTACATTGTATCCGGAATCGCTCCTCAACCATTTATAAATGTCCTCCGCCATTTCTCTGAAAAATCATAGCTTGAAGCACCAAGAAAACAATTATAATGGCTTAGCATTCGATCACTTTGTTATACATAGTCTATCGAATCGATGTGACAAATTATATGGAAAACAAACGCGCAGAATACACAGAACAATAAATGACTCTTTGTTATGAAACGCAATCACGTGATATTATATATTACAAACTATCACAAAGTATATACCAACTATTGGTGATATTTTATATTTTTAATTTCTAAATTGACGCTCGATAAATTGCTATATAATTGTAATTTATGGTTACAGAATGTGACACTTTTCCCTTACCGGTGCCCCAATTTTGGTTTACCAGTGAGATTAACGCATTCAACCCAAATGACTTGCAAAATTACACAAAACTCATAGATGATAATAATAAATTAATTAATAAATTAATAGATTAACTAATTGAAATTGTTATTAGGTTTTTAACATTTTCAGACGAGAATAAATAATTATGACTTAATGTCTCAATTAGGACTAGACTTTATGCGAATCTCGAAAAACAATACACAGAAAATAATAAAAACTGTATACAAATGCCTGGTACAAGTAATACAAAATTGATATTTAAATAACTTAGAACCTCCCTGGAACATAATATAATTGTATTCCAAATCATATTTTCATTTTACTCTTTAAATATTTAGTTACTGTTATATTCAAGATATGTACATATATACAATCAATTACACGCACGTATGCATCCACATCTTTACCCTTTTTTAACAGCGCGTGATAATGCCCGGATAGATTCTTGTGCAGTATGGTAAGAAGAAGAAAATATGTTATTCGTATAAAAGTGCGTGTCCTCCTTCATTATATTTAATCAGGAACTATTTGATCTTTATCAATTACAAAATTCACACTTTACAACACATTTGCTCAATTGAATAATTCATCATTGTTTTTTATATATATAACTAGGCGAGGTATAGTATAATACATCATCAAATGTTAATGTTGAGATCTACCATGACGTTATGTCTGAATTTTAGTGTCCTGTTAGAATTATTAATTTGAAAATTTATTTTTCAAGCACTAGTTTACCTTTATCTCTCTTATCATTATAACAAAATTCTTCCACCCAGGAAGCATGTCCTATTGAAAACTGAGGTGAAAGTAATAATAGCACTGCAATAATGTTGATTCATCTTTAGACGGTTTTGGTTATACATCTAAATTTATTATTTAGTCTTCAATTTGTATGATACATGTATCACTTTCTCTTTCGAAAATATACATCTATTTTAAATTGATGTTCAACTGATGAAGTCTTATTGACAGAAACCAACAATTTAAAATTATTAAAATTATAACTTTGGAATTATGTCTATAATACATTGTATTTATAACCACTGAGTCGTTGCTACTGCTGGTGTACCGTTTGAGACCCCGAGGGTATACCATAAACATAGTATGTGGTATTTTGGTAAAAGCTGATAATCTTATACTAATGTAATATAGCGCACTGATAGAACCATTTAAACTCTAAAATCCTCTACAGCTTAGATTATCATCATTTACAGTGGTAACACTTAGATGGTTTTGGCTTTTTTGCCATCTTTGCTGAACAGCATTAAATATTGTAAACCATTTTACATTCATTATGCCTTGTTATGCCTTGTTATATATATATATATATATATATATATATATATATATATATATATATATATATATATATATATATATATATATATATATATATATATATATATATATATATATATATATATATATATATATATATACTACTGCCCTATTTGCGTGGGTATCTTGATGGACTCAATGAACGAATGGTGAGGACATCGTGCTTTAAATTATGAAACGACTTGCTACTAGTGTTAAGTCGGAGTTCATCACCGTACAGCAGAGAAAATGTTGAGTGTTTTGCAAATCACAAATAAAACAAAACATAAGTTTCTGCGGATATCTGGCACTGAAATCTCTAAAAAGCCATGTACTTTTAAAATGAATATGTTTATGAATAATTTATGCAACGATTCCTTTTACTTTTTAAAAACCTTTGAACCATGCTTAGTGATTCTTAATCAAGTTGTAATATGCCTTTAAGTAATGATTATAAATATCCGGGTCGGTCACATAACAGTTCCATCATTACTTCCAATACTATCTATATAAATGGAAAATGAGTATGGAATATCTATCGACACGCAGATAAAGTCGGAAAAAGAAAGATTAAGGTAAGCCTTTGCCAAATATAATTACTTATAATATATATCCGACTTGTATTTTCCAGTTACTTAACATTCATTTAGATGAAAAGGTGCAATAACCTGCCATAAACGCCCGACACCTGTTTTGATGCCCAGGGACTACTTAAATGTTATATTCATGCGCGTAACATTTTTGGTGTTATGGTGATTTGTTGTGAATTGAATTAAATATTTTTAAATTATGATTATTCAATTTGTTTCATTGATAAGGATATATGATAAAAGGTTTATTGAATGTATATGGCGATATATTTGCGACATCTTTCTAGCAAACTCTGTCCTTTTTCGCGCCATGAGCGGACGTATATATTTCAACATATATACATTCAATAACCATTTTATTATAGTAAATTTCATATAACCTAGCGGGGGTAGAGTCTTGTGAACCCTTTCATGACCTGGACAAGTTTAAACATTAGGTAACAGAGCCTAACATTAAAATTACACTGACAAGAGTGATCGTTCATATTTGTTATAAGAGAGTATCCAGTGAGGAATAAAGCGTTTTCCCCGTGCAGCTTGTTTTAACCGAAAAGTGAGTAGAATCATCCGTATAAAAATTAAAACGTTACTACGCCACCGGAACTCATTTGAATTGGACAATATATATCATTTTAACATATATTCAAGAACCTATCCTTATATGCATTTTTAAATAATGGAGTGTTTTTAATATAACTGGCAAACTTTCCCGACAATATCAGCTGAGGTTTCTATGGGGCTAAATCCCGCGAGTTGAGATACGTCATGGCTTAACCATTTCAACCCTACACTCAATAATAGACTGGTCTAAACAGTGGAATAGAACATACCATTTAGATATTTAGGGATGGAAAGGTTAAGGAACCCAATATATAAATGGTAAACATTTTATGGCTGGTATGGTACTCTAATTATTATATGTTATTGTAGATAGGTATGTTCCATGTACAAATCTAAGGAACAAATATTGCACATGAAAGTTGTCAATTACATATCAAAATACTCATCTCCGAGTTAATCTCGACGACAGATGTAAAACATACATGTATTTGATATAATTGTTTGATGAGTCCTGTACAAAGAATAATTTAAGTATCTTATTAATATTAAATATGAGTCTTTCATCTAAAGAAAACTCGTTTTATATTTCGATGAAATTTAATGTTTTTTCAGGATTTACCAATAGTGCGACGGAATTATTCTAATTCAACATACTGATTTACACAACGGAAACCTTAAAACGTGATGTACCTACCAAACAGCCACGGATGCTCCTACATCTTTTAATCCTCGTAAATTTTATTTCATTTTCAGGGATCAAAATGTTGAAATTTCACATTGGATTGCTGCTAATCTTGGCGTTTGCGACCATATCCATAGTTGAATCATCCAAGGTGAATTATAACCCTTGCAGTAGACCTCGATATTCAGTTTGTCCGCCACAATGCTGTAATGTAAGTAGATTCATCTTAAGTCATTCACCAATTCCAAAGTTCGTTAAAATATTAGATTTTGTTTATTAACTTATGAAAATACCGAATCTATGAATGCAGACGTATAGCATCTTGCACACCTGTGAGCACAACCTGATAGATATATTACAATAATTTATTTTTTTGTAAAATTTTGAAAATGCTAGGTTAAATCTGTATAACCAACTTTTCCATCACGCGAGGAACTAGGTCAGCCGTTGCTAGGACAACAAGTGCAACTGTTCTATATATTACTGCGCTTCATCATCAATTGTTTGAGTTGTATCTTTTAAATATCGTTATTAGAATTTAAAATTAAATTTAAGGTTTGTATTTTTCACTTTTTATTAAATTAGAAGGATTAACATTTACTTTTCAGTTGTTTACTGAAAAAATAACCAATGCTGAGGTAGAGTACATTTCCCGCAATACAAAGTGTAATCTGTCTCAACAGTAAACAACGGAAAAGTTCATGTTAATCCTTAATTAATAATTACAATAAATGATAGTAATAAATTATCCTTTATATTATGTGCTTTTTTCATTGTATTATGGCATATACCATAAATAATAAAAGTACGCATTTGGTGACGTCTCCATATGAGTGAAATATTCTTGAGTGGAACATTGAACAACAATAAACAAACAAACAATTATGCCTGTGTATAGATCTTATTTGTTATTGTATAGAAAAGTAGTATTTAAGGTAGAAAAATTCGAAATATATTTTTTGGTTAACACAGCTAATGCATCTTTAAGAATCTGTAAATTAATAAATAATAATAATAATAAAAATAATAATAATAATAATAATAATAAACAAGAACAGCAATATGTGTCTGGAGTATTGAATCTGCATATCTAAACATTTATCATCAACCTTAGTCATATAACTTATGAAACAAAAACTCGATATTTTGCAGTATGCATGTAACGGCTATCGGTGCAGAAGTAAAGGCAGTTTTTATGGATGCAGATGCAGTAAGTAGTTTGCCCCTCACACAGCATATTTAGAGGCTCAAGACATTGACTGATAGAAGCAATAATTAAATGATCGATTTTAGATATTTGATTAACTATGTATCATACGACACCTAATTAGTAAAACACATCGGACTCATAGAAAGGTCAGCAAAAAATTAGCAAATATTTTTACAGTCAATTGCTCAATGAATATTGTTTGATAGTTTTACGTAAAATGGTGGCAAGTGCAAATTATATATCGACGCTGTGGAAATGAAAGGTCGTAACTGTCGACCTTTTACGGTTTTTTAATTTTTGGATACAGTTTTCAATTTTGCATCCTCCTGTGAAACAATCAAGTCAAAACTCCAAATAGTTTCCGAGAAATTAGGGAAAAGTGACTTATGAAAGGTCGTAATGACAGATACGAACTAAAATAAGCAGATAAAGTCAGTCACAAAAGGTTGTAAGTGGCAGATACTACCCAAATTACTGTACAATTAATTTGGGTATCATTGGTTGAAAGGTCATATCTACATCTAATTAAGCTTTTACGAGAACTATTTTGAATCTATCATTGCTATTTATTATCTGTTTTGACTTAGGTATTGAATACAGATACATGTGGAAGTTACTGTAACAATATCTATGTTCGTCTAATTGAAAATTACTTTTTTTCCTTCTGCTGAAAATTGCAGTTACGACCATTTAATTCCACAGCGCCTATATATATATATATATATATATATATATATATATATATATATATATATATATATATATATATTATATATATATATATATATATATATATATATATATATACATCACTTTTTGCAAGTCTGAAGGTTGACTTGACATTGTTAAACACTTTTTTTCTCTTATGAACAACAGTATCAACAGGAAAAAAATGCACAAAACAGGACCAAAATTATTAGCCAGAAAATTATCCGTTTTAGTCAATCTACAGAGAAAATAGTCGAGATAGCCAAATTGACTAATGACAGGGTGAGCACGGATCATAGACTTTGATTGAGCAGAAATCATTCTTAATGACGTCATCTTGTTTGACACATTCTACTTCCTTGTTAGTGACTGTATTACAGCCTTGCAATATCAAATATTCTGGCTTTTATTTAAATGTAAACGTATAAATTTCAATATTTTTCATTGCAGAAAGGAATTATTACTCCGGTGGCAAATTTCGTATGCCTGGTGGCAAGGGGGGTAATATGAAGTTCTAATACCGGAAAAGGATGTGATCAATGAATACGGAATAAAAAATTGCATTTGAATATTGTTGCTTTTAATTCCATTTTCGTATAGTATTTGTGTTCTTTGTTGATATGAAAAAGAGATGGAGCAGGCATTTGGTTTTTCGTGTATTTTTATCTTTTTGACACAATTGCCGAGACCTTATTTCCCATCCACAAGATACGCCCAGTAATATATGTTTTAATTTGGGCTACAAATGATGTCAATGAGCTAAAATCAGCTTATAAATCTAGAACGGACGTACAAGATGAATTCGTGATTATTGCCATCCAATTAATATACATACCTAGGTTTCAATGAAATAGTCCGCTTAAACCGCTACATATTTGATATAGATTCTTATAGGTTCAAAAAGATAAATTAGCGAATGTTTACAAACACAACGAGTCTAAATTTGATTATAACATGGGTGGCATTCACAAAAATATTAGAGCTACAGCAACGCGTGGTATCACTGCTCCAGTATACCCCTAGTTTGGGAAATACACAGTATTATTTTAATTTCTGTCCGATCCTGGATGTGCCACATCAACTTGGTATAGAAAAAATCCACATAACCTGGCGAAACGGAATCTTATGAACCCTTTTTTGACCTCGGCGAGTTTAAATTTTAGGTAATAAATCTTAACAGCATTGAAATAACACACTCTAGAGTAATCGTTCCTATTTGTCACGATGTCTACGCGTATCTACTGAGGAATAAAACGGTTTTTTTTTCGTGCAGCTTGCCATAACCGAAAAGTGAGCAGTGAGTAGAATCATCCGCATGATAATCTAAAGGTTACTCCGCCCCGCCATCTTATGTGAATCCGACAATAGGCAGCAACTTTATGGCTGCAATAGAAATCAGTCTGATGTCCATCTTTAACGTTGCAAAGAGAAGGTACAGAAACATTCCATATAGTACACTTTTACCTGCAGTAAACTGTAGTAGCATGCAATACCATATAGGTACCTTCCGTCACTGTACATGGAACATTACAAGATAGAAAAACGGTGACTGATATGTTATACCCTATGAATTGAGAGACGACAAGTATGTAACAAGAATATGATACATAGGAATCCAACTCCAATAAATTTCAGCATTTGTAAGCGTTGACTGAGATTGACGTGTCAGTTGTTTTGAAAAAGTAACATCTAATATCAAATCAAAAATATCGATAGAGTTAAATGCAATTGTAATCTACAACCTCAACGTCCTTAATGAAATGCATAATACTCACTGACAATTACACTCATACATAGTTTTGGACTTAATAGCGAAGTTCAAGCGTGTGTGTGTGTGTGTGTGTGTGTGTGTGTGTGTGTGTGTGTGTGTGTGTGTGTGTGTGTGTGTGTGTGTGTGTGTGTGTGTGTGTTGTGGGTTGGGAGATTCTGATGACTTCGGGGCCTGAGCTATCGGACAATTAACAATTAACCTCTCTAACTTATGAAAACTAATAGCTTTGAAAATGGTTATTGGATAATTTTGCAACCATAGATGTGTATTTCTAGGGTAACTGCATTATTATATAAAGACGTAAGAGTGAAAGTTCCCCTTATCTAATTAAAGAATTTTCTAAGGAAAATATTTTATTGTTAATTGAATAAAAGTACATATATGTCATAACGAATCCAAAATACACATGTATATATGGACAATATGGAAAAATATATATATTAGCAGTGGTAAATCAAGAATTTTCATTAAATTCTGTACTGCAAATAAAACAGAGAAGTGAAAAAATGAGGGAATTGTTTGCTAAAAACATTGATTGAAAAGGTGAAACGAGTACCATAGACCATCTTTGTGCTTTGAAAAAAAAAAGAAATTATACAAACGATATTTTTAAAAAATCACCAAGTACTAATCGGAAGAAGTTTCGGGAGACAACACACTAATCTGATGAACATTGGACAAAAATGGATCTCTAGAGGTAGGATCAGGTGCTAAGGAAAATAAAACACCTCTTAATGTCCAATGGTACTCGCCGGCAGTCCACAGTCAAATTCAAATGAAATCAATGGGGAATGCATCCTCGTGCCGATCTATATAGACAATATAGACAAGTATAGTGCAGGTACCTCAACAGTTCTCCCAGTGAAACACCGTTATTGCAAAAACCACACCGAACGTAAAACCCGCAAAATGTTGACATAAAATGCGATTTCTGATATACTTGTGATATCAACTAATCACTATGTATTTTGTCTCTGTATATGAAATGTTCGTATGGTGAACACGACATGGCACAACGGATCATATGCGAGATACAAACACCAATGAGACAAATGGATACATGTACTACATGTACATAAATGTTGAGAGCTGACAATAAATGAGTCGATATCATCAAGTTTATCGTATATCTTGGTTCTTAATTTCTTACCTGTGTTTACAATAAAGAATATGTCCAAGCAGGATGTCTGTGGAAGAGTATGCCCGCCAAAACTCTTTGTATCTTTATCGCATTCCAATTCGTCTTGTATATACTTTGCTTCTCTGTCACTTCATTACATTCTCATTTTGCCATCTTCCTTTCATCACCATTTGTCTTGTTTCCTTATTTCTTATAACATTTATACATGTACTTATTGATGTCAATCATAATCAGAGAAATAACTTGGAATAGCCCATTTTGTTTACACTTTCAAACTCTGCAGATATTGACTTAACAATCATGCAAACATAATTTGATAGATATTAACTGGTTCATTACAAGAAAATATTTCGATGTGTACCAAGTTTTGGTCTTTTTGACCTTGGGGGAGGGCCAGCGGGTCCTCCGCAGTCCAGATCATAATTAGGCCTAGTATATGGATGATATCTACCCGGTGTTGATTTCTTTTCCTTAAAGTGTAGAGGGTGACTTTTCTATGGGTGTCTTCTTTTCATGGGTCGAATAACATAATTGTTGAAGCGGGTATCTTTTCTACGGCTACCCAGGTAAAACTTCTATCGTAGAAAAGCGACCCCGGGTAGCATTTCTATGGCTGGTCAATTTTTCACGTTACACCGGTCAAGACATACAAGCCACATTATATATCTTGTAATGTTCCATGTACAATGGCGGAAGGCAGTGTTTTATGTCATTATATGCTACTACTGTTTAGCCTACTGTAGACAGAGTTATCTTCACGATGTTTCCTTCACTTTTCCGGTTGGTAGTTCGTACACAAGTGGGGGAAACCAAGTAATTGGAACAACGCCGTACATCTTGGTACTTCGTTCTTCTTGACATGCGTCATTCTAAAGCTAATGCGAACTGACAAACAACAGTAACAGGGATGCAATAAAAGATAATACAAGTATGAGTGTAATAATAAAACAGAAAACAAGACGAACGGTGATGAAAGGAAGATGATAAAATTTCGGATGGCAAAAAGTGACAGAGAAGTATTGATGTAAGCAAGTATATACAAGCAAGACGAATTGGAATGTAATAAAGATACATAGAGTTTTGGCGGACATACCCTTCCATAGAAACATACGTTCTCGATTTTGTGGTGTTTTCCATTTTCAGTTTGTTTGAATATATCTCATTTACATATGTATGGAAATTGTCAAAATAAATGTATGAAGTCCGCTTCATATGAATAATTGAACAGGTTGGTCAACGAAGAGACATAATTTGTCTCCATGAGATTGTCGATGTATTATCCAAATCCTACATAAATATTATCTAGTGCAAATCCTGGTATATTTCCTTTAAATCAAAAACTTCTGAATGAAGTATTTTCCATATGACGGTCGGCTAATAAAGGGGAACAATTGGTTCCCATTGGAATGCCGTCTGTTTGCTGAAAGATCAGGGCCCGAAAACATAAACAAGAAAATTTCAGAAACACAAATTGATAGAAAACAATGGATAGAAATCATTTAGACAAAAATTTCAATTATTTTTGCATATTTTAACACTAGGCTTTTTTCTTAATTCATTTGTATTTTATAGTATTCATTATCCTTAAAGCAATATAAGCTGTCACAATGATTATTATTGTCCCCTGACATATTGTCGAGAATTCGATAAAATGTGTGTTCAAATACATTATCAAACACGTAAAACGTTGTAAAAGATCTTCTTTTCGGAATTATTTGTTTTATTAGAATTTAGTTTTATTAGTACCTTAAATAATCCAGATATTTTTCTGTATGCAATGACCTTTCGGATAAACTCCTTCGCCATATTAAAAATGTACTTCGTAATTCAGTAAGGGGACCTTGGTCCTGTACGCGCTCGGACTATGTCAAAGTCGGACGATTTTTATGTGTTTCATATTTTTTTTAAAATACAGGACGTGATTTTTATTGGAAAGTGCATATATTATGTAAAATATATGCTTTTCAACGCTATTTTAAATACCTGAAGGAAATGGGATGGTAATATGAATAAATATATCAGGTCACTAAAAGAATTTTCTCCGATCTTTAATGTTACCCTGAATACTGACGTTGGCAAAATCAAAACGATATATCTGTGAAAAGTATGCGAGGGTCATGTTTTACAACCGTGCCACCATGTCCGGTGGGGTTGGGCAGTTCATGATCATATGTGTCAAGAATGATAAAGCCGAGAATGCGATGGGACGAGTTAAAATGGGTCGAGATTACCCAATATACCCGGCACGTGGACAATTTCAGAAACCAATGTTTTGAAATGTTGGTAGAGCGCCAGGTATTCAACATGAAGTTTCCTGGTTCGATCCCCATTCGTGACAGACTTTCAGAGGTGATTTCTTTTATTTATTGCCCGCACAACTCTACATCTAGGTGGAGGGTAAATGGTCTAGGATGTGTTTGATACCTCCGTCCGATTGTACAAGGGTAGTGGCACATAAAAACCTGTTGGAAAAACGGACCACTCAAAAAGTACACACACACACACACACACACACATCTCCCCCTGCCTCGCAGGTACGAGTGGCAAGGGCTTTAAGCACTATAGTAGTTACGCCTCTTGTCATATCAAGCCAAAGCAAGCCGCATAAAAGTCATACATACCAAGTATCAACCGTAAGGTGGCATAGAGGACCTTACACAAATATAGTCAACATTGGACTAAGACGGATTCCTGGAAAATCCGGGTGTGGTATCAGGTGTCATTGAGGAGTAAACATATCCTGTCGACTTAGTCACTGGTCAAATTCCAATTACTACAACTGAGGGGTAACTCGTCGTCTAAATCAGGTAACTCGACATTTCATATTAGCATATCAGATCATTTAGTAGATAAACACCATATGCAGGCAATAAAGGAAGAGTGCTAAATATATATGGAAAGTTGCCGATGGAAAAACGGAAACATCACGTTTGTTATCCTGTAGTCAATTTCCCGGCCATAGAATGCACCTGATCCTACCTCTGAATTTCCGGAAGTCCATGTGTGACCAATTTTCACCTGGTTTGTATATTGCATCATGAACCTTCTTTCCATCTATACTTTTGTAGACTATCTCTGAATTTTATATGTATGTGAATGAAAAGGAGCTATAATAATCCGTTTCCTAGTCAGTCACATACATAGTTGTTTACAATACAAAAAAAAACAACAACAACATAAAGGTTGAGCTTGTGTATTGAGAAATATGATGACGTTTATTACCCTGTTAACTTGTCTCGTTGATTGATTTAAATCCAATGCTGTTTACATTCTCCTATCCAGTACCAAAGAATTGCCGATTCAAACTTTAAGAGTTACGTCCCTTACAAAATGAATGCTCGACATATTAAGCACATTATATTACATTCCTGTGAATTAAGATATAACTATTAATAGTTGTTTTATGAGGGTATATAAGAATGTGTAAACTGCAATGCTTACATGAAGAAATAGGTTGACGACAACAGTCTCTCCGAAAATAAATTTTAGTGTGGGTATTTAAAGTTATGATTTAATGTTGTCACCTATGTGAATTTGAAATATAACATGATATGAATTAAATTCAAAATTCTTTACCGTTGTATACTATATACGTCCTTGCGAAGGAACAAAGCTCCGCTCTGACCTAAGCGGAGAGAATTGTTGGAAAACTGGTGCGGAAATACATATATCCCACCATAAAGACGAAGTTGTTTCATAAATCATGGCTCGATGAACATATATATTAAATTCTAACTACACGTCCTATAAATGCTCTGTTTTTCAATTCTGTTGAAAAGTTATCAGTACATGCAACATATCCTCATTCCATCGAATGCTGGTATGTTGACGATATCTATACCAAACTATTTTATGAAACAAATACTCCCATACAGAATAGGAAATTAACTGAAACAATACGGGAAGTACACGGAATAAAACAGGTCTTTAAAGGGCATCTCCTATAATTATATTAGGTGAATTCCCTTGGAATGTCACCGTTTTTCCAAACTTCTATTAATTCCCGCTTGAGTCCGCGAGTTTTCGGTACATTGACCGGTCACAATCGAAAGCCGGGAAACTTACCTTTTATATATAATCCAGGACAGATATACTATAATAGTGATTGTAATTCTTTCAATTTAAATTGTAATAAGAATCGTCATATGATAATAATAACAACATATAATTATAAAAATATGTGTTATTCATATTCATTCTCTATTCTGAATTAGCTAAAATTTGGTTTTAGAAAACATTCTGAATATTAATTCGATAATATTTAATAATTTATTCTACTCTGTGATAAAAGTACAAGGGAAATAACTCCGTGGTTTATCACGAATTAACTGCTCTACGTGTGTGTAAAATGGTTTCAAACATGAAACTTACGTAAAATTAGCTTCATTTTAAATAAAAGTTTGCCAGTGAAGTAGAATCTAAAAGTACCTTATCGGAAACCTAAGCAAAGTTTTAAAAATTAGAGAAATATATTTCATTTATCGCATTTTTATCCATTTTATCACATACTTATTAGATCTAGAACTAATCTAATAAATCAAGTAACTCTAAAGACTGGTAAGAAGTCATTCTTACCTTCATGTAGCATCCAACCTAGATCGATATTTTAAGAGCGATTATGCTGGGATTTCACCAGGAACTCTTTCCAAGGTATTTATCATCAAGCATCCACTGGTACCAAACAGCTCGTGATGGCGTAATGGTAAAGCGTCCGGCTCGCAAATGGACTGGTTCAAGCTCCAAATTCCTTTACATTGATCCCAGGAAAAATACCATGTAACCTAAGCTTTCCAGAAAACACTAAGCAACAAGAAATAATATGGCATTTGAAACACTGGGGGAAATTATCTGTCAACTAGCCTCAGACTCGCTGTATGATCATTCAGGATTATCACATCATGAAATACGCACGGTCAGGACGTTGACCTTATACAGGCACTTTATATCAATTTATTTAGGTGTTATTCTTGAAGAATTTCACCCTTTTCCAGAAACTATGCTTATGGCTCCCGCTTGATCCCCGAGCGGGAGCCTTTACCGGTCGGCGACGATTTAAGTCAGGTAAAAATATGTAGTAGAGTATAAAATTCATACTGTTTCGTGATTATTTGTCTATTTATTTACAGCGTGCAATTAATTTTCAATTTTCTAATTATAACAAATTAAATTTGTAGAAATATGTGTCACAAAAGTAAAAATTATTTTCTTATAAAATTTGTAAACAATTATATAATAGTTCTAAAACGTAAATTGCAATAATATTGAACATTTAATTCTTTATCGCTGTATAAATACAAGGGAAGTAACTTAGTCACGACTTTCGGTATAAGTACAGAAGCAAACAAAGATCATTTGTTGTCATATTAAAATATGTACAGCGTTTTACTGTTTGTTTCAGTTTCATTAAAAGGGTATTAGCTGTTTTTTTTTCTCCAAAATCCGCCTTTTTACTACTAAGATAGATATAGCCTACAATAACAAAAAAGAGATATACACAGGCATAAAAATTCTTAAATTCCTATATACATGTATTTTGTGAAAATTGCTCGAGAAAACCATTTTCAATAGCAATAAATTAACTCAACCTTACTATTTGTATATAAATTACAGACTGGACTTGTCCTTATTTTCGTAAATATATAGGAATATAAGATGCGTTCATGTACAGATTTTGATACCGTCTCCAGCACTGGTAATTTGTTCGAGGCAGGGCCTACATTTTATGGTAGAGTTTGATAAACTCACAGAACTTCAAGAAATTCAAATCAATAAATAATATCAATGCTTTAAATAAATGGATCCCTCGCAGTGAAAGAGAGACTTGTGTGGAATGGTTTTATTATGAATTATCATGATATTTTTTCTAGATTTATCAATTTTATAAACATTTTATTTCTGACTTTACACCCGTGTGTTTCGTATACAATTCTTAAATCTTAACTGCCTCAGATACAAATTAGGCCTACAAAATATATCTAGATTTCTATGAAATGTCCTCGAGCAACTCTCGTATTTGTCCTTCAGTGTATGTGAATTCATAAATTCTTTCCCGAGTCCTTTGAGCAATTAAACTATAAAGACCTACACAGACCGGTGACACCGCGTCTGAAGGGGACGGGCGGCACAAAAAAAAACAAACCCAAAAAACAAAACAAAAAAACAAAAAAACAAATACTAAATTATCTAATAACTAATAACAATTATATAGTTCATACTTAAAAAATATTATTGAAAAATTACATCGATATAACGTGAAATGTCACGAATGCCAATATCTGAACGGAAAACAGAAAAATGTCAGCTGAGAATAATACTACACAGTCAAAGATCCCTCAATGTCAAACCGAATACTTTTTTTCACTATTCTGCTGGTTTTTATTATAAGTGACATTATAGATCTACCACAATTTATATACAGTCTAATGGGAAAAACCCTCGTATCATAACACATACTGGTAAGTAATATTACCCCTTACTGCAGTAGAGACTCATAACTAATTCTGCCGATCTCAAGTCCTATATGTTTTGTTAGAATTATATATTTATAAATATCATTCATCAGTGACATAGGAAGCAAACCAAAAGTGTGTGTGGTTGGGGGGGAGGGGGGGGGTGCATTGTTTTAATGAAAATGTTTTTGCCTGTAAAAAATTTTTCATGTGCTATTTGATTATGCAATAAATATACACATCAGTGGCGGATCTAAAACAAAATTAAAAAGTTGGTGTTTTTTTTAATTGTTGACATAAATTTATACTTATTGTGATGCAATGTATACATCATCAAAAGCAGACTGGGGATTCAAAGTTTGAGTGGGTGTAAATTTAAAATTCATTGGCCGATCGGAGAGAGGCGCGAAAATTTTGATTGGAAATTTGTTTTTAATTTTCCGACTATTTATAGAAAGATGAAAGGATTTTTTAACACCTATTTTATCAACTTAAGGGCACACTAACCCTGCTCACAACGCAAAATTTCAAGTGTTGGATTAATTGTTAGGCAATATTTCATTAGAGGGTCGTGTTTTACGCATCTAATAAAAAATAAATTTGGAAGCCCGTAGAAGCGGATTTTCTGCCTCCAGACGCGAAAATACGCCTAGTAGGCCTTATCCGCTAGTAAATCACATTGATTACCCTTCTCAAAAGAAGCATGGATCAGCAAAAAAGCAAAATTGAGGGATAATTTCGTTCTAGTATCCTCCAGACATTTAATTTTTACCTCTAAAAATACTTCGTTGATAGATTAATTCGGAAGCCAGATGAGGAAGTCCATTTGTCCAGACACTAATACATAAAACGTGCATGGATACTTTCCAGGATTAACGTTATGTTTGGTCCTTCAGAGTTCTGTATTAAGAATCGATGATAACATTGACTATTATATCTAAAATTTATGAGAAGTCGCGAATGCAAATCAATAACGATTTGACCGATCACAGATTCTCTCTCTCTCTCTCTCTCTCTCTCTCTCTCTCTCTCTCTCTCTCTCTCTCTCTCTCTCTCTCTCTCTCTCTCTATATATATATATATATATATATACACATATAAAGTCTGTAACATCCACATTTATTTAGACATATAACATTTCAATATTCTAAAGGTACTAGTCCTAATCCAGTATCTTGTTGTAATAAACGCCTCATTTGTATTCTTCACTTTGATAGATCTTAAAATTCATCTACTTCCCCGGTAACTGAAAATTAGCCGACGTTAATCCAATTTTAAAAAAAAAACCGCAATGGAATTAAAGACTATATTCTACCATTCAATACCCATATCTTGAATTATTGGTATAAATTTATGGAAAGATGAGTTTACCATAGATGTATGTTTAAATATTGCATCTAAACTCTAATTATTTTTCTGTCATTACCAGTCTACATTATATTTTTATAACTAATGATATCGATCAGACTTTAAATTCCAAAAAGAAGAATTATATATTTAAACTGTTTTCGTGGTGTCAGCAAAGCTTTCGGTGATATCTGACACGATGGTCATCTCTTCAAACTAAACCTTGTTGACATAAATAGTAACTTATTTGATTGGTTTAGAAATAACTTATCTGGCAGAAAACGAAGGATCGTTGTAAATTCAACTATTTTAATGAGGGCCGATATTAAAGCTGGCATCCGCCAAGGTTCTATATTTGGCCCCTACTTTTTTCTGTATACATTTTAAATAATAAAGCCGCACGATTTAAGTCATGAGTAATTTTTGGGAACATATTGAATTGAATTCATGAAACGATGATATACCATAAAATAGTCAAACAAGAATACGATTAACCGTTGAAAACCAAGTATAGAAGGGGCTACCGTGGCCGAGTGGTTAGAGCATTGCGCTTTAAAACATAAGGCCTCTCACCTCTGGTTCGAATCCCGCTAGGATTATTTCGAATTAAGTGGAAAAGTTTGTCAGTTTTCTTGCGGAAGGTCGGCGGTCTTTACCCGGGTAACCGGGGTTTCTCATCCACCAATAAAAACTGGACGCCATCATATGACTAAAAGATTGTTGAGTGTGGCGTAAAAACAAAAAAATCAAAAATCAAATCAACCAAGTATATTATCAGGACAACTCGTACCCAAGACGAATAGCACCCAAGACAAACACTCGGACCCACTAAGAGACAAACCGTACCCTATGATCTCGAACTCAAATATATATGAGTTCAAAGACAATTCATACCTGGATCCGATACATCACGGGCATATTCCACCATTGTCTGTGGGGCGTACATTTCAAATTGTTGCTGATATTAAGTCCCAAGTACCTAGCTGCTTTCACTAAGGCTAGCGGTGGAGAAGGGTGGCTTCCGTTTGTTGGTAACTTTCAAGACCACATTTGTATGTTTTTGTTGCAGGATGTCGTTATGACTTTGGTATTATTTTTATAATATTTATAGGATCCTAAAGTCTTCTGGTGATCTGACTTTCTTACATAGTAGACAGTCGTTCGCTAAGTCTTCGTGTTAATGAAACTGCTCTGGGTAAGCCTTTGGCGACTATAAGGAGTGGGAGCGACCCGAAGACGGTCCACCGGGCACAAAGGATGTAACTGGAGACCGTTCTGGCTTGACCCCGTTCGCATATGACTTCCTAGGTTCACTGTTGATGAAAATTGGAGAGTATTACCTGACTCCGCAGTGGTGACACTTGAGTAAAAGTCGCTGGTGTGGGATCTTGTCAAAGGCCTTTGAAAAGTCGACTTGATCTCCTGCGTTAAATCTGTTATGTTATGACCAGATGACTTTCGCATGACCTTTGTTTCCGGAATCCATGTTGGTAGTTGGATAGGATGCTAAGTCTCTCCAGGTGGGTGGTTAAGGTGCTGTGTAGTATATGTTCCATTATCTTGCATTCTATAGAGGTGAGTGACACATGACGATAGTTGGATGCCTTCCATCTGTCGCCGTTTTGAAGAGGGCTGTCACTATGGCTACCTTCTACTAGTCCGGTATCTTACTTACGTAATCTGGATAACGTATTGATGTCACAAATTATCCAGTGCTGACTAAAGTGTTCAGGTGTCCATTTAGTTGGAAAGTGTAGATTCATTTAGTGGGTTCACTCTTTAGCAAATATGTTCCATAGCGTGTTGGTATCATTGTTGTTGGTGTGCTTAAATGTGAACTGGCTGAAAAGTTCTATATCCCTGTGTGTAGTTCCTCGATGTTTGCCTTTTTCTATAAATAAATCTTTCTTTTAGTCAGTCGTTTATACTTTGTCTTTAGGCTATAAATATACTTACTGAAAATGTACCGTTTAAATTGGTCGTTTTCACTTAACTGTGATCCTGAACACTGGACGGCAAAATAAAATACTGTGCTCATAGCATACTAGTAAATTGGTGAATGTCCTGTAACATGACGAAATGTTGGGGGAGCAAAAAAATATAGCTGGAGGTCTGAGTAAATGTTAGTGGCTTGGAGCCTTTATGTTATAGTGCCAGTCAACCTGGAAACCAGAATTTAAAGGATTTGAAATTTTACACACCAAAAAATCAATACAAAACATGAACATATTATAAGTATGATAAAAATTTATTAAAAAAGAAATCTAAAACATTGCAAAGTAAACATATAAATAATACATAACACAAGTGGTATAGTAGCTCAATTATATACTATTTAATACTTGTGCGATATAACCAGACATCTATCACATTAACACTTGTCTCTTTTAAACAATAACTCATTTACAAAAGCAGATTGAGTCTGTTGATTATAATGCTATTTTAACAAACTTTTAAAATTGCATTTAAATGAGTATAATCTCATATTTCCATGTCTAATGGCATACAAGCTGTCAAAATGGAGTTTTTGTTTGTTTTTATTAAGTATCGAATAATCAACATTTAATGCATATAAAATGTTTTAAAAATTTAACAGGTTTAAAAAAAAATGTCATAGAGTTGTTATTTGTAAAAAGAAATTGAATGTCAATAATGGGTGAGTAAACGTTTGTATTCTTAAATGGCTGGTAGGATATCAATTGTTGATGTAATTTATTTATTCTAGACAACATTTACAAGCTATGTTCAAATTGTCTATGACAATATATCTTTTTAACATTTGTAATAAAAGTTTGGCTTAATTTGGGATATATATATATATATATATTTCAAAATGACAGCCTGAATGCCTTTAAGAACAGTTTTCTATAGGAAATATTAAACATAACAAAATCTAAAGACTGAAAAAACAATGTTCATAATGTTAGACAATCTAAGTGAAATAAAGCAAATGCATCGAAATGTTGTTTTAAACAAAATTATCCCATAGTCACATTTTATTAATTGTCGTTATGAAAGATATGATTGTCTTGGCAAAAATATTCAACGGTAGAAAATAATAACATTATTTTTTATCTAATGCTAATCTCTAAAAATAACAGATCACAATACAGCACAAAAATATTGACTTACATATTATAAGGTTTGTTTCATTTTACTTATGTTTTACAACCTCTCTAGATTTATCTTTCACTTATATGGAGATGTTATGAAGATGAAGTGTCACAAATTTTGACCTTTGCTTTAGACTGACACCAATACAGTGAGTACTTTTTTGTGCCAACTACATCTTGACACAAGACCTTAGTTTAAAGTCTCTTCTCATGTTAACCACTTGGTGTGAGAAAATATTGAAAGGTGAAAACGAAGGAAAATTCTCTCTCTCTCTCTCTCTCTCTCTCTATATATATATATATATATAGCCATGACTATCACATATCTATATCACTATGGCTATAGTTGCTATACACGATTTGTGACAGATATACCTGAACAATAATATATGTAGCACAATGTATTATGGGTAAAATATGACTGACATACATGTACTTTGAAGAACAATATATCTTAACTCATCAACCTCTGTAAAACAATGTAAATCTATGACTTGGACCAGTCCAAATGTGTCTTAAGGGGTCAATGGGTTAAGTACCAAAATTGTTCACAGATAACTATAGATTAACATATACCACCATATACAAAAGCCATACATTAGGAATTTAGACTTGAGATGAAAATAAATTTACTAAAGGTATGGGATCCGTGAAATGACCCTATTTTCCATGAGGAAAAAGGAACTATTAGGAAAGATGAGTTGGGGAAACAAATTGATAAAAACTAAATTCATTAGTTTATTGTAGGTTAAAGGTCTGTAACTCTGCCAAAACTTGGCCCAGTGAATAAAACAGAATCTTGCTACATCATGAGTTACTACTACTAATCAGCATTTAATAATAGCATACTATTATATGTACAACAAGGAGGTAGAATTATGATGGAGGTATGGAAGTACTTTCACTTTGAAGGATGGATGCAAAATCTATACACCAGAATTCCATTGATGGGGAATTTATAAATAGTGGAATTAGACCTCCGAGAAACCCAGAAATAGGAACATGTGATGTGGAGTAGTTGACATCCACTGTTAACTCATCAAACCCTATAGCCTTAGTTGGACTCACCCATTTCAAAGAATGGTAAAATCCACTGTCAGAATTTAGGAGAATATGATTTAGTATAAATTTTGAACAATAATTTAAACTTGTTCATCCCTGAATAATGACAATAGACCATACTATTTTTGGATTTAGATGAGTCTAAATGTGACAATAGGGATTGACAGGTTACCCGTTTTGTCAACTATTAGTGTTTGTCTCCAACCGCTTCCTTTTTTACACCTATAGACAATACCATTCTATGAACCGGGGCAGTTTAAATCTGCATAATACTAAGTATGTACTCATTTCAAAAGTGTAAAATATTTGTATATTGGAAAAAATAAAACAACCGCTTGTTGTTTTTTTTTACACCTACAGACAATACCATTTTATGTACCAGGACAGTTTCAATCTCATGATAAAAGGTATGTACTCATTTTAAAAGTGTAAATTTGTATGTTGGAAAAAATAATACAACAAATGCTTCCAAAAATAAATACCACCTTATTTACAAGAACATTCTTTTGTTTTTTCACATCTTAACTGACAACGCAATCAAGGACTGAAGGAGATTCTAACAGAATCCAATAAAATTGCTAGTGGCATTAGAGAAATGGTGGATTTGATAAAATACAACAATTTCCTCCTCAATTTTTATTCTAATAACAGAATCCTTTTGCTAAATATTAATTATGCTATTTCAAATCATTTTATTCGCGGGGATTTAATTTCGCTATATTCACGGTCAAAGAAAATGCTGCAAAATTAAATACCCATGAATATAATACTTATGATGTATCAGACAGACAATTCGTAACTAATCTTGCACAAAATTTAATACCAGTGAATAAGTTCCTCTTTCCGTGAAATTCAACAACTATATAGTATCAAGTTTGTGATTCGGTTTTTGACATGTTTGATTATCTTGTTCTAGCTCGCTCAAGAATAAGATTTTTTACAGAAGCTTTTGATAGATCATGTCTATATTTGCATCCTCTAAATAACAATGCCATGATTAATTTTAATCAAAAAATTTACTTACTACTGTACATGTCTTTACTTTAGTGGTATGCTAATATTAGAGCCTTTTGTGCTCAAGTCACTGTGCTAATTCAACCGCGGCGCTAAAATTTCTCCATCTTGTCATTTTGTATACACTACAAAGCTAATGAAATTACTTGCACAAATTTAAGATTGCACTATTAAGTCTTTACACCCCTAGAGTGCTAAAATATGAGTGCGCTAATTTAAATACACATAGAGTATATGACATTAAACAATAGAATATACAAAACATTTAAATTAATTACAATTTCTTTTCTACATATCATTACATAAATTAAAGCACCTTGTTTCATCTCAAAACTTGTATGTATACATTACAGCAGTATATATGTATATTATGCAAAACACATTTATTTTTCATACAGACACACACCATGCACTATATATATATATATATATATATATGCACTTACCCATATTTACTTATGAACAAAACTACAAACATATCCATACACAAACATTCACACATCCACCTCTCAAAATCAAGCCAAAAGGAACACACTCATACTCAAACATACACTCACACAAACACATTACCAACATATAAAATACCATCATACATGTAACATATCAGTTTTGACATCTTTCATTTGAAGAGTCTGGAAATTATCACAACCAATCAACCTATTTCAAACTGTGTGCCTACAAAAGCTACACATAACATGCATAAGTACTTGACTAAATAATCAGCTTACAGTGAGTAACAACATCAACAAAAACAACAGTATGTCATCACTCACCTGCCCCCCCCCCAAAAAAAATGGATTGGCTAAATGTAATCTCTTGATTTTGATATAATGAATAGTACATTTTTAAATAATACTGATTAAACATTGCAGCAGCTATAAAAACATATAAATAACGATAAACTAATACAACAACTGCAAATTTATATATCTCTAGCATAAATTTGTGTGACATTAAAAATGCCCTATATCATTGGGGATATTCCCATGACCATGGTCCCTCTCACAAATATATCTCTATATCTCTATATGTCTTATCAAGATTTTAAGGCAATCATTCACATACTGTCAAGGAGAAAGGTCAAAGGATATGTTTCTCAAGAACAAACTACATCAAATAACATCAATATAAAATATGTAAAAATCCTACAATTCAACATTGTCCTGTTTAAGTTTTCACTAAAAACTCAAAATTTCTGAGATGTTGTAAGCAATTTTTTATATGGGAATGCAATTAATTGTTTTAGTCAGTAGAACTTTTAAATACAAACTTACACGTTAGGCACTTGAATGATCAGTTGAATGCAATTCATGAAGTTTGAAAGATTGTAAAACGCTATTTTATTCTATTATATATATATATATATATATATATATATATATATATATATATATATATATATATATATATATATATACCCGTTTCCTTCAATTAATTTTCAATATGCATAAGCAGCATAATCAATTCAAATAATTCTAGAAAAAGCAACGTTTATAAAATTTAATGAAAAGCTGTTAAATTTTGAAATGTAAATTTTCATACTGGGACTAACGATATTACCATATCAAATGTATGCTATTTCAAAGAACTTTCTGATTAATTACTTGCTTGGGTTATGGTTTACATATTTCATGTAAAATGATGTATGAATGAATTCAAATTAAGCATTTACATGTTATCTATCACATTTCAACATAGATAATCCATAGATATGTAATATAAGATAAGAATAATACAATTGACGAATAAAATAATTCATTAATAAATAATTCATTAAATAGAATATTGAGCATGTTATTTCAAGATCCTGTAAATGAAAGATTGACAGACAGATAAATAGAGGATATTTGCCAATTTCCAATGATTACAATTTTATATATATATATATATATATGAGTCAAATAGTGTGTATTAAAAATTCTATTTACATGTTTTCATGAAAAAAAATCACATACAAAAGCAGTCCCAAAATATGAAAAGTATTTTGATTAGAAAAGTGAAAATAACAGTTTGAATGGAGTGTTATTTTTCGCACTGAAAAATACTGGTAATCAAAATAAATTTATTTAGTTGGTAAATCCTTACACTTCACTACCAAAACTGTTGTAATTAGACAGATATACAGATAAATAGATAGACAGATGAATAAATAGATAGACAAATAGATAGATAGATGAATATATTTTGAATACTGGCAGAATGATATACATGTATATATATATATATATATACAGTTAAATAACAACAGACTAAAACGGATTTGCTTGTTATCAGAGTTACAGCCCTTGTTAACAAAGCCCTGGGTGTCAAGAAACATATAATTTTCTTTATCCTGTCTCTGCAAATACTGCATACACATTTTGGAAATAATTGACAGCATTATTTTTGAGAAGGAAGTTGAAAATATTCACAAAGCATAATGAAAGATGACATTGAATCATATATAGGTCACCTGTGTCTCAGATGACCTACAAAAATATAACAGGTTAACTGATATTAAGATTAACCCATCAACCCTTTCAGTCACATTTAGGCCTGCCCATTTCAATGAATAGTTAAGTCCATTGTCAGAATTCAGGGGTGTTTGATCTAGAATCAAAATTTTATATAATATTACATTTTACATCACTTCTAAATTATGACAATAAACCAAGTATTTATTGATTTGGGCGAGTCTAAATTCGACTACAGGGTTGATAAGTTAAAATTCTTATGAAATATATGATATATATTAAAGCACTTTTTGAACAATTTGAATTTCAAAAAATATATTTCTAGTAATTGCAATAATTGTCATTTCTTCCCACTCTAATGATATGATGTATTCTATGATTTTCAAACAGCAGCAATATATTTCGAATAAAACCTCTGAAAAATTGCATTCTCTACCATTTCTGCAGATCTTCCTTCCAATTAAAAATAATTGGTGTTTACAAACCTCTGTCAGTGTTTTAAACTGTGAAACATGATAAAATACCTTTGACATAGTCCCTGATTTTTTGGTGGGAAAAATTCAATTTGCCCTGTATATTGTATACATGTGAAGGAGTTTTCTAGATATTCATGTAAAATTGCAAATAATAATTATCATTTGTCTTATGTACTTCAATCAAAATACAATTATCATTCTAAATAATGAAGATCTATATTGCACATGTCAATCTACCACAGTCATGATAAAAGCTTTAAAGTAATCTCCGGATGTAGCCTTGTGCTCTGGGATATATCCAAATGTTTATACCAGCTTCCTGCCTTCAGTATGCTACTTTCAGATTTTCTCCTTCAAATTAATTTTTTTCTTCTAAATCGTTCAGTGTTAACCAGAGTCTTGCGATGCTCTATGAATTTCTGAAGTCATTTCATTCACTAGTTGACTAATTTCATGAGCTAACTTGACCTTTTCCACTTTACCTTGAAACTTATCACCTAAAAACAGGAAAGACATGAGAATTATAGATACAGGAGCATGAACATTAGTAAAGTTTGTAAGATGAAATATACATGATATACTGAATGACAGACAAATATAGACTTCTGGAAAAACCAGAGGTGGGATCAGGTGTCCCTGCAGACTGTTCAAACAAATCATGGTTAGATGTTAGACAGTCAAAACCAGAACACAGCAGTTGTATATAAACCTGGGTCATAAAGCTCTCTCAGTGAGCTATTCATTCTAGTTTATAGAAACATTGCATAATCAAAGATTACAAAGCTCATCACAGCACTAAAATCAGACTTATTCCAGAACAAAGTAATTTTGCAAAACCTACAGGGCTAATCCAACATCTGATACAAAACTTGTGCTAAGAATCATGAGAAATAAATACCATGCAAGTTTAGTTCATCAACTAAAGAACAAACCCGCAACTTCTTCGTCCGCATGGGTATATAAGCATGATAAACAGTATAGGTAAACCAAGGTAAAGTGGCACATGTTAACAATTACTACAATTCTAAATTAAAGAATAACAAGGGTGACAGACAATTTTTCGGCAACATAAATATTAGAGCTACAGTAATATATGGAGTCATGTTTTACCTTAGCATTCCTATTTTTGGAAAATCGACCCTATTGTTTACGTTTTTGACAGAACCCGGGTGTGCCACTTTATCTTGGTAGATCTGTAACATGAACCTCAGAGAATATTTAAATTCCATACTTAGTTCTTAAAAGGGGTTGTATAATTTCTAAAGAAATTAATGAAATCACAAAGCAATTGTTTCTATTACTTACTCATTCAATTTATATTTTTTTTTTACAGAAAATGACTAAATTATTGTCTTCCTGTACAAAAGTTCAATTACCATGTAACTTATTATTTCTAAAGAACTCCAAATAAAGAAATCCAAACAACTACGTTTCTGATTTTTTTGATGATTTCAGTGATTTAATTCAGTTATTTAATTTTTATTTAATTTGTTCACAGAACAAATAATGGTATGGAACACAACATTACATGTGGACTTTCAATTGGAAATGAAAAATTTCCATCAACAATAGGTACATAGCGACATACCATCCCACTCCCATCTTTTCAAAACATCATTTAATCCGTTATGGTATCCTGTCTTGCATGTTGCTGTGGTAACAAGGTTGTTAAGAACACTTTCATCATCATCAACTTAAAAGAAATCACCAAAGATTTTCTAGATTAAAGTATATAGTAAATACATAATCTTTAACTTTCAAACAGAAAAGTTCTAACGACAAAACTGATTATCTTTACTTTCAAGTGTAAGCTAACCGCAATTGTCCTTGTCATAAAAGGCATCCAATATTATCAAAACTTTGTATCATTTATTGTTTCCAATTTGTTTTATCATAAGATAATACACAACAATACATACTTAATTTCCAAGCAATTTCAATAATCTAGTGGTAGAGCATTCATCTCACAAGTGGATGGTCCCAAATTTAATTCCAAGTAACTGGTCATACCCCCCACCCCCAAATGTCAGGCTCCCAGCATAAGAAGTGAAAGCCACAATTTTTTTTTATGAAAATTCGAAATTCCACAAGAAATCTAGAGTGACACATTTAAAACCCTCACTAAATTGGCATCAGTCTATAACACAGGTCCAAATTTGTATCACTTCACCTACTGCTAGTGACATCTCTATATAAGTGAATATTTTTGTCAGGATGTAAAATAACAACCCCTTCTAAACTAACAGTCACAGCATTATTTTGTTATATTCTATAGTAGAAAGTAAACAAAACATCTTTAATTTTCATTACCAACCTTTATCAAGTATACAGTATATTTGTTTAACAGCTGTTGCGATGGTTACCTACCTTTAGGAGGAAGTATACAGTAAGCTATGATATCTCTCAAAGGTTTTAATCTGCTGTCAATCCATACTTTCTCTGTAGGTTCACTTTCTTCATCTATACTTTTCTGTCTGTCAGATAATATAAACCATCATGAGAGTGACATGTGGGAGGGGGTGAAATATACTAAAATATTGTATCATGGCATCAAAATATGATATACACATTAACAACTGGTGAAGGATGAATCATATACACAAATAATCAGATAATACCTAGGGAATAGTATAAAATAGTGAGAACTTTATGTAGATAGAAAAGATCGGACAACATTTTAATGACATGTGAGTCTGCAGACACAGACTGCTTTAATGATGTATTAGACAACACAAACATTTGTTATGGTTTAATGACATGTGACATTTTTAGTAAATAATAAGGACCAGCCCAACACATAACACATTGTGATGTGATACAGAAATATTTAGAATCTGAGCTCTCAGGTAAATGGTTTTTAGACATATTACTGGTAATAATAGAATAAAGAGTCTATATTATCATCATTACGTAAACAGCTGATCAAACCACCACAGCACTGTACATGGTGGCATCCAAACAGCATCAATTTTCAAGTACACTCACCATGTTTACCCCTCAAAATCACCAATATGTGATTCATACGTGGTCTCTCAAGACAGGTGATCACTTTCAAGAGATTTTATTCACTGGATTAATTAATTGAGTGATTTTTATAATTTTGTCTCAGAAGACAGGTGGTCTCTTATGAGAACTGTCTTTCTAGATAGGTTTCACCACAGTGACTGTATTTACCTGTGTTTTCTTTTTCTGATGATTGGATTCTCAGTATCACAAAGAGGCTTTAAGGTCAGAGTGTTCTCTGGAAGTCTCATCTCAGTGAGATGTCGAGAATGAGCTAATTTAATATCTTCCATACCCTCCTGAAAAAATCAATTAGTACAAAAAATGAAATGAACATTGCGAAACTAGAATATTTAAAACACATGCATGAACTAGAAAATGTACACCTGTATATTCACTGTAGAGGAAAGCAATCAAACTTATATCTATATGTCATCTGTATTTCATATGCAAGCTTATGTCCAAAGATCAAAATTCTAGGACCATATGTGTTATAGAACAAGATATCATTCTTAAAATATTTATATCACTGTGTCTGGTAATTAGACCAGTTTGGTAATTAGATGCATCCAGTAATAGTTAACAAAGCATATGTGGAGGTGACCAGTTTTTGTTGGTAGTCGAGGGAACCTGGTTGTTATGTATCCAGAAAGAGACATTGGCACGTAAACCGGCAAACACTCTCTCAAAACCAGCTCAGGCTTGAGAGGGGCTCCATCCCAACAGAATAGAGGTGAAAAACGTCATGTTTTAAAGCATAATGCTCTGACCACTCGTCAAACAGGTGTCCCTGCATGGTGTATGTCTAAGCTAGTACAAATTAAGAGCAAGAGGTACTAACTCCTCTTCATGTTAAATGTAAAGTATAAGAACCAAAATCACGGAACATCACACATCAATATCTATAGAACTGATGAATCAATACAAACCCCCTATCTATTAAACGATTACCAAGTGAATGTTGAAAAATTGCAAAATTAAACAAAAAAAGCCTGGAATACAGGCATAACCTATAATCTCCCAATTACACTATCACAGAATTAGTAAAATCTATTACATATAACAAAATCTAACTTTATTTAAGAAGACTGCTGGAGACTGTAGCTGTGTATCTGGAGCTTCATTCAACCAGGTATGAGAGAGAAGTCCTTGAATGTTTAACCTTCGACTTGGATCCACATGTAGCAAACTGAAACAGTGACAATACAGTACTTATACAAGCTATTGATTTCAATTAAGAATCTTTTTAAATATCTCCATTATCTAATATTCTTATCAAGTTTATTTTTAGGGCCAGTGATTTTTCGCGATCGCAGAATCCCGGAATCAGCAATCTCAGATATGAGAAAGCTTATGTTCTGATAAGGTATTTATATTTTCGAGGGACAGAATACAATTCTTAATTTTTAAAGAGGATTTGCTTTGTTTCTAACTGGTCAGGGGCAAATTCCAAGTTGTTTTAGAAATACTTTGAAGGGACAAGATGGAACATTGACTTTGCTTCTAACAAGTCAAGGGACAAATTCCAAGTTGTTTTAGAAAGACTTTGAAGGTGCAAGATGGAACATTGACTATGCTTCTAATATGTCAAAGGATACATTCAAAGCTGTTTCAGAAAGGCTTTGCAGGGCAAGATTGAACATTGGTTTTGCTTCTCACAGGTAAAGGAACACATTCCAAGCAGTTTCAAAAAGACTTTGAAGGTGCCTGACGAAACTTTGGCTTTACTTCTAGCAGGTCAAGGGACAAATTCTAATCTGTTTCAGGAAGACTTTGAAAATGATCCTATTTGCTTCAAACAGGTGAGGAGACAAATTTCAAGCTGTTTTCAAAATCACTTTGAAAGGGCAAAATGGAACATTGCCTTTGCTTTTGTTATGTCAAAGGATACATTCCAAGCTGTTTCAGAAAGACTGCAAGACAAGATTAAACATTTGCTTTACTTCTTGCAGGTCAAGGGACAAATTCTAACTTGTTTCTGTAAGACTTTGAAATAGATTATTTTTATTTTTAACAGGTGAAGAGACACATTTCAAGCTATTCTGAAAAAAAGACTTTGAAAGAGCAAGATGACACATTGCTTTTGCTTTTAACAGGTCAAAGGACACATTCCAATCTGTTTTAAAAAGACTTTCTAGGGGTAAGAATGGTTCATTAACAACATTTTTCTCACTTTTCAATACTACATGGCAGTTTAGACACGATATTGAAACCCGAGGTCAATATCTCCATATAACATGTATAAATAATCGTTTTGTCATTGTCTGAAGCTGACAGCATACATCTATACATGTGGCACTTTTTGTTTGCTTGTGATGTTTTGATACAAATAGTTCATATTTTGAGCTCTAGTTCTTAACACAATAAAAACAGTAAACTGAAGGGCTTGTGAAACCTGACAGACAGTTTTTTCAGTTGTTAGTCAAAACGTCAATCTGGTACATACCTTTTTACGACATCTTTAGCAGATTCAGAAATAAACTGCCAATCAGATTCTGGGAATTCATACTGCCCTGACAATATCTTTCTCCTCATTTCTGATGTGATCTGCCTGCTGGGTGTCTCCGAATAAAAAGGCGGATAACCACAGAGCATGATGTACAGAATGACACCAACACTCCACATATCACAGCTCTGCAAAATAGCCCATTAATAAATGTTTTGAATAAAGACTTCAAATTGATTATTCATGTTAATGTTTATCACTGATCTATCATTCAGGTTTACTGCGACATCTTTGTATATATGTTTACATCCATATTATTCCCAGGTAACACTACAAACAAGCTTCACTGAGATCTCAAAAACAAAAATTATTACCCACCTTTATACACATTACATTTACTCATTAAGTTACGATGCATTGGTTTATATTGCAGAATATTGTTCTGAAATTAATTTTCATTGTGACCTGGTTATATTTGCCCTTTTATGACAGAAAGCATTACACATCTTAAATTCACCATTAATTGAAAGAGTCTCATAAATGGCATGTATGTCCATGCTTCAAGTTTTAGCTTAGAATTTCATTTGCAGATTAAATTCATTCTCTCATCTAAAGGCGAAAATTTAACAGGAGTGAAAATTTTCATATAAACAATAACAGTTCTTTGACAATGTTTAAGATATAAAAATTTCACTGTATCATTTCAATTTCTCAGTAAATATTTCCATTTTATGAGGATTCGTTAGAAATAATTCTGGTTAAACAATACAATGTCTGTGGTGAAAGTATGCAACTTTTTACTCCTGGAAAACTGGTGGTCTTTTCCTGACTAAATTGTTACTGGGTTTCTCTTTCATTGTCAAAAACTGGCTGCTACCATATGATTGAAAAATTTGTTTAAAATTAAGTTAAAAGCAACACAACATTTATTCAATACCCCTCATTGGTCTCTATCAAATCATCTTATTCCTTTCATATTTTTACCTTATCATAAGTATATGGCTGTGAAGTCTGTATAATTCCTCTCTTTTTCTTGGACATATACCTATGTGCTTCTAACACCTGTAACAAAGATACAACAAAGACCATAACAGGGTATAATTTTCAAATATCATGAACATAAATATGATAAAACCAAAGTTATAGTTTTGCAAGACAAGGGGCTTAATGGGTCTTAAAGGTCACCTGATTATCTGTATCATCAGACTGCATGCGACCATTGTAAAAGTAAAATTATGATTATTGCTATCAAAATAATAGTTTGTTTAAACGAAATACATTGTAAAATAAATGTGCAACATGTCACCTTACGGGCTCTGTAGAATATACATGTAGTACATGTGATATCACTGTGTTATACTGTATCTATAGCTAATATGACATGAGCATCAGTGATATCACTGTTCAAAATCTATCAACACTAGAAGATCAATTTATAGACTGCGGTATCAACTTACCTGTGGAGCTACATAGTAAGGTGTAAAATGTGGAGTCTGTAGGTTTCCATTATCAACTTTGGCAAACCCAAAATCTGTCAGTTTAATTTCTGCATCCTGCCAATCATAATAATGAACATTAAATAATTGTACAATCTTCATTTCTAATATGTCGGAAAAAATAATGATTTCACTGAATTATACATGTTATATTTTATACAGAATGTCTGGACATGCAAAACCGTACCAACTATATGTTCATCTTTTAAAAGCAGATCAAAACTGTGACATAAAGTCCAGGTCAGTATTGCATGAAGATTCTTGAAACTTATGAAAGGTCAGTAATTGGTCGATTTAAAAAAAAAAAATGGTTGTATGGTAAACTAACCAAATTTACCAATTTATGAATGTTATTGAAATGCTGTCCGAGCTTTTATTCTTTAGGTTTACCTACAGGTATTATTCAACAGACTCACAGAAATTATCAAAAATATGAAAACCAAATGTTTGACAATACATGAATATACTGTACAGATACTGTACATTGTATATATAGTAAATGGCTAACTTTACAGAAAGAGATCTATTTCAAGTACCACATGTGTGAACCAGTGATGATAGCAGCTCCCGTGATGCTTTACATGTATATCTTTACATCTCTCGAGTCAGCACGGGTTCGAGGCCCTAGAACCACAGTTGATTATGTGAGGAATTTTCATTTGACATCTGCCATTGCCATAAGTCTTTATTCCCATGTACAAAGTACATTGTAATGAGGTTGGTTTTCTCAAAAATAAAAAAAATTGGAACTGTATAACTAAAATTACCACTGTATGTCAATCAAAAGCTCCCTAGAGCTTGTGTTGACTTGTTGTATATTCACACGGACTGTAAATAAATATTGTCTTCTTCTTTGAACATTGTTGAAAGTTTGTTCAAATGGATAAAAAGAAGTAATGATGTAAACAAAGAAAGGTGTCTTGTCAGGAATGTTTTAGTATGAGATAACATATATGATCATATATTTTAACCTACCTCTGCATTATTCTTTAGTAAGAGATTCTCTGGTTTCAAATCTCTGTGAGCAATGTTCAAAGTATGACATCTGAACACAGCCTGTGATATCTGTAATAAGATACATGTAAATGTGAAATATATATTTTTACAAAAAAAAACCGCATGCATATACTTTATATGCACTTGAAAAGAATAACTATTTGCATACCTGCCAACTTTCAGAAATGGAAATGAGGAAGACTTAATGGCCTTATGGCGGCCCCCAATGGTGGTTCAGGGGCAACGCCCTGTTGGGGGACCAGGATACAATTTATATACACTGCTAGAGATTTTGTCTACAAAAAAGCTGCAACTCCTCTGTGTTTTCCAGTCATCACTGACGCATTATCGGTTGCAGAAGATACTAATTCTTCCATGGTATCTTAAAATTTTCAAGTTCTCGTTGCAAAATTTTGTAAATGTTTTCACCAGTAGATGCTTCAGAACACTCTTGTATTGACAATATTATGGACAAAACACGTCCCATTCAATTATCAAAATACCTAACACAAATTGGATAGAGTTTATAATAGTCATAATCTGTTCTACCATCCGTTGATAGGCTGAAGTATGACTTCTGTAATGTTTCAACGACTTTATGTCTGTTATCAACTGTGAGTGAATCAATTATGTATGAAGTTTTGGTTCTCCAACTTGAGTATTTTTTGGCAATCTCTGAATCAGAGAACATCTGCCTGAAGAGTTTACCTGCGTGGTCAGCAACTGAGAACAGCAATGAGTGTTCTATAATAAATTCTGTAAACAATACTTCAGCGTTTATCACATTCAAATTGTCTTTGTCGGCAAAATAAGTATTCAAAATTTTTGTATTACTTCCAGCCTTAATAGAACTCTGATGTTTCTTGTTTTCCACATGAGGTTTAACATCTGTTTGGCCTCCATGTGCAATGGAAAAATCTATTGAACATGCTCTATAAAATGCATACTTTTCTCCCATATGTGAAAAAATTATTCCATGAAAATTTTTGTATTCTTCTTTGAATTTCTGGTAATATTTTTTTGGGCATGATTTTCAATTTCATCCACACCAACAAGAGACTTCTGAAACACACATATCACCACATGTGATGTTGTCTGGTGGCATTTGTTTGCTGCTATTTGCAATTTATCATGTAGAGGCTGGAGTTCAATAATGCTAGAGTCGGAAACAGACAGAAATCCGGAAAAACGTAACATTACACTAGAATGCGGAAGGCGGAAAATTCTTCATAAATGCGGAAATTTTCCTCAAAAATCGGAAAAGTTGGCAGGTATGTATTTGACTCCTGGGACAGAGGTCAAGGTCACATGGAAAGATAAAGTGAAAATTGAGAACATTGGTCTGGACAGATCAGGTCAGAACCACAAAATCTAACAAGCTATGAAATACATAAAGACCTTAAAACTTATTCCTACATTCTCAAGTGATATAACATGTAAGAGTGGAAAGTACTGCATACCTGAAACTTTTCGCTTTTGTTTAATTCTTGCCCTTAGATGAGAGGGCAAATTTTAAATGAAGGCAAAATTTTCAAGCTAAATAATTGCAGCATGAACATTGATGCAATCTATGATACTTTAGTGATTCAGGGTGAATTAATGCCAGGTTCAATATGTTTTCTGTCGTATCACTTGCATTGTCTGTTATATCTTTATTTTTTAGGTGTCCCTAGTGAGTAACCTTCCCCAGTGAGTGGGGAAAGAGATGCCAGCTGGGTATATGTTGTGAAGGTGATAGTGTACTTGTAATGAGTTGAGAGAGGAGTGAGATTCTCCCATCTCACAAGTAGGGGTCACTCACTTGATGCCAATGCAGTGCCAAGCCTACTGTGACAGTCTGACTTGACAGACCTGTGACTGGCACTTTGTATACTGATTGCTTGGTGAAGGAACAGTCACTTTCATTTTAAAGGTCCTTATTATGCATGTGTTTTGGGCATTAAACCCAGGACCTTATGCTTGCGAATCAAAATCTCTAACACTAGACCAACGCAAGCCATTACTATGCAAGTGCATTTAAATGATTTGAACAGTTGATTTATGGTGCCCAGTCTGTTTGCAAAAGCTAGACTTTCAAGTATGGTAAAACTGGTAAAAACAATAAAATTACATTTGCTGATTGGACAAAAATCATGAATATCAGTAACAAATCAAATCATGAATATCAGTAACCAATCAAATCATGAATATCAGCGACCAATCACCTAAATATAAACTTACTGTCTTACACTCATTTTTGGGACACAAACTGCTAAACTAATGTAGGATTTAGGAAACTTTGACTTTGAACTATCTGTACTGATCAGTATATAGTTTGACATTAATCATACATCATTTACCTGTCTTAGGTATTTTGCGGCTTTTTTCTCGGTAAATCCACTTTCTCTACTTATTCTGTCAAACAATTCTCCACCTTCCATAAATTCCATCACCACCAAGAGACGAGTTCTGACAGAACAAAGACATCATAAAATTTAATATCATTTTGGTTGGTAGCAGTTACGATAAGTTAATAATAACATAATGGAAGTCTGAAATAAATCATGATCCCTTGTACATTTCTGAAAATAGCTATATACATTATCTTTTGAAAATCTTATAGGATAAATGTAACGAAGTTGTATGTTGCAACATTTTGCAATAAATTGAGACTTGTATTATTTTCTTAATGATTCAAAGCATCCTCTTATAACTTTATCAACTGAAGATTTCAGAAAAATTTATAAATGTATATATGCAAAAAAAACAGTAAACACAATATAGATTTACAAATGTTTGGCCCCTTGGCCTTTATCAAATGAAAGACGACTAACTTTTTTTTGTTTATTGTTGTCTTTCACTTGATAAAGGTCAAGTGGCTAAAAATTTGTGAATTTAGAGTGTGTTTATTGATTTTTTTTTCCATAACGATACTTTCCTTTGATTTTTATTGTAAATATGTATATCTTATCTGGCTTGATTACAAGGGCAAGAAAGTCCTAAGGGGAAAAGCATATAGTAAAATGATTGAAACCCAGTTTCAGAGATAGTTTCGAAAGATGGAAGTACTGTAAACCCCTATAATTTCTTTTCCATAAAATGTTGCAATTTTTCAATTTTCAACAATTTGCTGCACTTATCTTTCTTGATTTTAAGTTTGTACAATGGCAATGGTTGTAGATTGGAGTCAGGAATATTATATATTTTACACTGCCTTTAAATTCTGTAACTTTTTACTGTTTGTGTAATTATAGGCTGCAAGAAAATTAAGAAGTTTAAAGCATAAAGTTACAAACTTTGGATGCGGTTCTCCTGGGAAATGTACATCATTGGAATAGACGTCATAAACCTTGACAATATTCGGATGACCATTACATCTGAGGTGTAACTTGGCTTCTGTACGAGCTTTAGGAGAGTCCAGTAAACATTTAAGAGCAAATCGTTCCTTTGAACTTCTTTTTATACATGGTCTGCATATAAAAATATAATAATATTATGTAACATGATAGGAATTTGTTTGTATGTAATACATATATTTACATTTATCTCAGGGCAAGTTCTGCACATAACTTTATGTACATATTAGAAATATCCATTTAAAAGCATACAAACCAGGAATACACATACATAAAATGAAATGGGATACACGTACATAAAATGAAATGAAATCTAAACCAATACAAATGACAGACTTTTAGTTTTAGCAATCACTTTCTGATTTTTTTGTTTGTTTGTTTTGTTTTGTATTTCTTTAATGCTGTTATATATTGTTTGTTACAGTAGGACCGGATATAATCCAATTTAGATCTAGAAAAGGTGACCTCCTTTTGTCGGAATGCACTGAATACATCATCAATTGACATGCTACTAGACATTTACCACCTGTAAAATACTGGGTCAGAAATTGCATACATGTACTCACAAGGAGCTATGTTTTGAATGTGACCTTCAACTGAGTGGAACTGCACAACACTCTGTTGGGAAAGATTTGGAAAAAGTGTTACGGTACATATACAGATTCATGGATGTGTGCTATTGGATACTCTTCTTTAGAATAAATTGTTTGATAATCATGACACACTGGGAGGGCAGCCACTAGATAAGTCAGGCGAAGTAAGAGTATGGCACAGGGTATATCTAACGAAAGTTTGGTGGTAGTGAAGCAAGTACATAATTGCTAAACACAAGCAATTAATAAAGGTCTAAATTAAGATATGATCAAACTTGCAATAGGGATGCCTGAATGCACATGGAGTGTTTTGATTTTATACATGTTTTGTGACAAAGTTGCATGATTTATACAAGTTTTTATGAGTCTGGGAACACTGAAGTTATAAACAATCATTTCATCTTATTTTACATGTATGTAACTAATTGCGGGTTACTGTATTTGCATTCCAAGACAATCAGTTTTTTTTCAAGAAACATAGCCATTGGTTTCATTTGTAATAGCAACTCATTTCACATTTATTAAGCTAATCCAACCCTGCAAATTACAAGAAGCAAGATAAAGATAATACCTGACTGGACCACTTATGCCTGTTCCTAGTTTTTCTTTCCAATGGATGGTATAATCCTCTGTTATAGAATGAGTCTGGAAATAACAATAGCTACTTTTAAAACTTACTAAAAATACATAATGTATATTTCATAAATCAAAGTGTCCAAGTCTTGATAAAGATAAGTCAAGGGAGATTACTGCGAGCTGGAGTGAACTGTCAAACTGTAGTACACTGAAGTGTTGTCATGATATTGAAAAAGATTTTATTGCAAAACTATACCTTTGTGTTCCATGCATAAGAAAAATCCTAGATCCACATTATTTTTATTGATACAATGAAGCAATACAATAGAACCTGTCCTGAGAAACCATACCTGCCATTAAAATGTGGTCTCTTAAGAAAGGTGGTTTCTCAAAAGAGGTTAAAACTAAAGTATTACTTTTAAAACTACAGGTAAGTGGTTTTCAGGATGTGGTCACAGAAGATAGGTGGTCTATAAAGATAGGTTCCACTGTACTGCTAATTATGTAAGTACAAATAAGCCATTTGCCAACATTGTGAAATTTATCATCCTGGGAGAAGGGATTCAAGATCTAGGGCACTAGGCCAATTTAGCCAAATACACAGTGGCTGTATACATGTACATGTATTTAGTCTTAGAAAATCTTCTTCTCTGTATCTATGAATTGTAAAGAAAACTCATAGCATAGATAGCATCATGTATGTATCGCATAACCATTTATGAAGTCCTCTAGTTAGTATACTATAACAGGCGAGGAAAAATGTGCGGCCAGACCGGGAATCGAACCCAGGACCTTCCTAACACTAGCAGGACGTTCTTACCAACTGAGCTATCTGGGCCGATACCCCCTGCACCGCTACACTCCTCCCCCTTAACAAGATTTGAATTCTGACCCCAGAAATCAATGAGACTCTTAACACACCATTGTGTAACAAGTGAGGAAAAATGTGAGGCCAGACCGGAAATCGAACCCAGGACCTTCCTAACACTAGCAGGACACTCTTACCAACTGAGTTATCCAGACCGATACCCCCTGCACCACTACAATACATGTACATTGTATAAGTAAATTTAAATCAGTATAAAATTAACTTTATCCCAATTGACAAACTGTAATTTATACATACTTGTACATGTGTAATATTCTATCACTGTTCCTTTCTGAGAACTCAGATCAGATTACTCTACTGCAGTATGTACCAATAATTATACATGTATGAATCGACCTATACAGCTGTAGCAAGATAGCAAAATGAATTGGGAGGCGCAAATGTCCTTGTCGTGAAACATCCCATTCATAAAATGTCAGCATTCGGTCGATAAATAGCTCTTTGGAGCTTATGCTATATGTTATATTGTATGCCTGACTTTAATTTTAAATAAATATTACTTGATTTTGATCAACTATAAAGTAACAGTTACCAATGACTCAATGATTCAGATTATATCATATGCTTATTTCACAGAGAATTGTTCCTATCATTGTGGGCCAATATGTCAAAACAGTTATACTGAAACCCCATTGATAGAGACAAGGGTATTTAGCTTAATTCAACTTATTTTTTCCTAGAATGGCTAGATTCATATCTGATAGCACCGGCGGTGTAATCAAAGTCAAGCACCTGTCAAAACAGGCTTGATCGTCATGTGAAGATACAATGTATTAATGATATAAAGCACGTGTTAATGTTGTAAAGCAATTCACTGGCATAATTACACCAAAATAACATATTACTACTAAAACAAAACCTTAATTTTGATATCGATGGACAAATCGGAAACATTTCCTTCGTCCCCCATCGCTCGAGTCTGGCGACATAAAGTTAAGCGGAAGTTAACGGAGCAACTTTCACTTTGAATAGGGTGAACAGGTTACAACTAAAACTATATATCGATGATAAAATTACGTTTTTGTTGCTTCCGCTTGCTACAGAATAATATTATTTATTATTATCAATTCATTCCGTTACTTTATTCACATGATTGTACACAATTACAATCTTTTTGTGTCACAAGAAAATGTAAATTATAACTTGGTCCCCTACCATTCATAACATTAGAATCGCCCAAAACAATATGGTGTGATGCCAACATGTTGGAGTGAAGAGTTGAATTATATGTAGATCTAGTTAAGTCGCTCGAAGATGTTGTCAGAAAGAAACATCGCGTGGCTAGGTGGCATAACAGCGGCTGTAGCTACTGGGCTCTATGTTCTCTGGAACTCACCGACGAAGAAAAACAAGAAAAAGAAGGGTAGGAGTTTTTTATTTATGATTCAAAATCAAACGTGTCAAACCACACGGCTCATCAAAATAAAGACACAGGTTGTTCTTGACCTTTCAATTTCATTCACATGCCGGCTAAGGGTTTATAAAGGATTTAGACATATATTACACTGGGCATTTAATTCATGTGTATTCGGCAGAACTCATGAGATGTGAAACATTTTAAAAATAAAACCAGTATGAATGTTGACAGCATTGTTGTAATCTGACTGATGCAATTTGAAATCTGTTTACAATATGATTTTGTCGCAGGTATTCTCTGTATATAACGTATTGATATTTAGGAAATCAAATGTTTTAAATACATTCATATCAGTAGCCAGACAGACAAACTAGTTGGAAATTGAATATATATATATATATATATATATATATATATATATATATATATTATATATATATATATGTATATATATATATATATATGCTACATATATGATTGATAAACTTGTTATTTATTTATTATTAAGTTTTTGAGTCAAGTGCTCAAGCCAGGATGTAGCAGGGGTTTTCCTTAGTTCTATTGAAATATCGGGGGAGGAGGGAAGTACATTTGTAGGACCAAGAAGTTTCAATAGAAATTAGGTTTTTTCAGTATATTTGGGGAAATGCTGGGGATTTGTTATTTTTTTATCTGAATTTACATGAAATTAATCTTATTTTACCTTATTGCTGTTGACCTTGGATTAGGAAAACTTATGATGTAATAATAGAATCTAGCGTTAGCCGAAGTTGGGGTATTGATTCATCACACTCGAGACTGATATTTTTTCTATTTGGAACTCAAACATGGTGCTTGATTATTATTTTTAACACATGGAATGCTTGAAATCATGTTTGTTTACATACACATGTGTTTATCAGTTTGATTTATTAAATAGTAACTTCATCACTCACCCTTCTTCACCCACTGTCTCTCCGCAAAGAAATATAAACCCATATTATACACACATATATTAATTCATGTAATTAATATTAGACTTTAACAATGTTAAGTATTAACAGGAAAATCTCCTTTGTTTATAAACAATGCAGACAATGTGTGTAGGGATACAAAATGTTCTGGATCAGCAGTTCCGGATAGAATTTCGCAGTAGGGTACTGATAAAAAATGAGATCTGTATATCTCAGGTATGAGAAATTCTACACCCTGACAATTTTGTTTTTGTTTTTTATAGCTATAAACTTTCCAAGAAAGGCAAATGCTATTAGTATTATTGGAATTTCAAGTCTGGTTACAATATATGTACCAGTGTACATGTACTAAGATTTATGCATTTACATGTAGCTATTAGGTAGGCTATACAGTAAAACCTGCTTTAGTGACCACCAGTGTATAAAGACCACCTGGTCACAAAGACCATTTTTTGCTGTCCCCAATAGTACCATATGTGTACAAATCAACCTCTGTATACAGACCACCTCCCTATAAAGACCTGTTTTCTTGTGGCCCTAAGGAGGTCGTTATACATATTTACAAGTTTCACTGTATATATATATATATATATATATATATATATATATATATATATATATATATATATATATATATATATATATATATATATATATGTGTGTGTGTGTGTGTGTGTGTGTGTGTGTGTCAGGGCTCCGGAAAAACACTCGTCCGCTCGTCCATGACGAGTGAAAATTTATTCGGACGAGTGACCTCTGTTGTGGTGCTCGTCCGTCGGACGAGTGATTTTTTCAGAAGGTCGTATAAAAATAACATAATTTCGCTTGTATTGCCGTCCATGTTCATGCATTGTCGGTGGTACATTCTATTAATAGATGCTATAAATAATCTGGTTTCATTTTCGTTTCAAATACATTCCCGATACGTAATTCTAAGATGCTTTCCGAGTGTACCTTTACTTGGTCTACGTCAAATCTTAGTACAACCCGAAAGGCAATATATCCGGGTATTTGTGCTGTTTACACTCGTAACTAGCCTACTTGTAGTTAAGCTACGACCTGACGTTTATTATGGCTGGCAAACAGCTGACTTTGTCAGATTTACTTAAAAGAAAAAATAAAAGTAAAGAGGACACCGAAAAAATTGAAGAACACAGGCCTATATGTAGTAGATCTATGGGAAGAAGCGAGCGAAGATGACGAGGCGGGAGATGTTGGCAGTGTTTCACAGAAACGTGAGGGAAGAAAAAGAGAAAGAGCGACAGAGGGCGAAAAGGAAGAAATGCGTGCTAAGAGAAAGTTATACGAAATGAAAAGAGTGAGAGAATTTAAGGAGAGTTGGAGAAAAATATATCCATGGGTTGAACACAATAAGGAAAAAAACGTAATGTTTTGTAAATTTTGTCAGAAATTTCCAAGGCTAGCTGACCAAAAGTCAAATTTATTTAACGGGATTAATACGTTCCGAGAGGAAACTTTGAAGTACCATGATAGATCAAAAATGTCATTGTAAGTGTGCAGGGGAGTGGGAAAAAACAGTTTGTGAGAGAACCAGGTACTGCTGCCTTGGAAAATAACTGTGAAAAAGCTGACTGAAAAACATAATGAAGCAAAATTAAAAAGAATGAGAATTTTGTTTAATACTGCATATTTTGTTGCCAAACAAAATCTAGCATTTTGTAAATTTGAAAGTTTATGTGAGTTGCAAGAGAAAAATGGACTTGAATTAGGTGATATGTACAAAAATGCAGACAAATGTAAAGAGTTTATTAGTTGTATTGCTAAGGTTGAAAATGATAGAATTAAGAAAAACATTGAAAATGCTAAGTTTGTTACAGTGTTGGCAGATGGGTCGACTGATTGTGCAGTAATTGAGCAGGAGACTGTTTTTGTTAGGTATGTCAATATCAAAGGAGTTCCCTATACTGATTTTGTTGACATTGTCCCCTTGCAATCTGCTAATGCTGATGGGGTTCTACAAGGGATATTAAAAGCCTTGGAAACAGTTGGTATTGACCTAGAATATTTAAAAGGTAAACTTGTTGGATGCAATTTTGATGGTGCATCAGTTATGATGGGAAAAGTTGGTGGTGTTGCAGTTAAGTTACAACAAAAAGTTGAACATGACTTAGTCAAGATACATTGTGTAGCACATAATCTTGAATTAGGGGTGCTTGATGCTGTTAAAAACTGTTCCCTACTTGAAAAAATTTCAAGACATAGTGCAACAGATCTTTAAATTTTATCACTACTCTCCAAAGAGAAGGAGGGAAATGAAAAGTATTGCTGCAATACTTGATGAGGTGCCAATAATGCAAACAGGTCTCCAAAAAACAAGGTGGGTTGCATCTCGACATAGGGCAATTGATGCTATTTTGAAGTCCTTACCAACCATAGTAAACACATTTTCAGAACTCTTCTACTGGATCAAATGAGGAAGCTGCAAAGGTGAAGGGTTATTTAAAGGAAATTTGCACTGAGAAATTTTTGCGTTTTGCTCATTTCCTATGTGATGTAATGTCCATACTTGCTGATCTAAGTAAGCAATTTCAGTCAGACACACTAACCATAAATGATGTAGGTACTAAACTTGAGATTTGTTTATCAAGACTAGAAGAGTTGAAGCACCAAAAGGGTTCTTGTTATACTACATTTCTGCAGTCAGTTCATGTTGAAAGTGATACAGGTACATGTAAATTTGTATGTGGTAGAGATTCAACGATTGAAATCTCAAAGTCTGTTTTGAATTTTGAAAACGAATTCAATTCATTTCTAGATAATGCCATTGGTTATTGTGGTACAAGATTCAAATCTCTCCAAGAGTTTCCAATGATTGACTTTGGCATCTTTGACCACAGAGTATGGCCCTCAAACAGAGTAGATTTGACCAGTTATGGAAATGACAGTATTGAAAGATTGTGTAATTTCTTCAGTCAATTGCTGTCTGAGTCTGAAATTACTGCTGCCAAGGAAGAATGGTTAGAGCTAAAATTAAGATTAAGTAAGCAAAGGTCTGTCCAGCCATTAGAAGTATTAGGTTCACTGTTACAGTCAAAACATGCTGGCTTGGAAAATATTCTTCTTCTGGTAGTAATTATGCTAACACTTTCCCCAAGTACAGCTAAGTGTGAAAGGAGCTTTTCCACAATGAAGCGTATAAAATCAACATTTCGAAGCAATCTTGGTCAAGACTCATTGAAAGATCTTCTTCAAGTTGACAGCTTAGAATCAAAAGTCAAAGAGATTTTGACTGTACTGATGCAATTTCTCATTGGCTACACTCTGCAAAAACTTCTAGGCATCTCACAACAGCTACTAGTATAGCAGCCTCTGAGTACGTCTAGACTTGTGTGTGATCTCAGCATCTATACTAATATCATTGAGTTACTCACAGGAACTCTATGCCTTTTTGGGTCTTTGTAAACTTATGGTGTTTTTCTGGACAAACATTTTTTGCTGATAAAAAATACTCAAAACAAGCCGCATATTTTTCAAAGCAGATTTATTTACTAAGGAGTAATTGGACTGCTTGTAATAGTTGAATACTTGAATAATTTTATTTTTATAAACACATGATAGAAACTGTTTTGTTTTAATAATTTTGTGTATGATTTTCTTATAAAACTGAAGGCTTCCAGATAGAAGAAGGACTGCCATTGATTTAGCTCATTTTCAGAGTAAATATGATAGAACTGCTGAAACAAGCATTGTTTGATGTGAATAACAATTTCAGTATTGAGAACAGTTTGATGTTATTATTATTATTTTGCAATATGACACACCATTTACATTAATTTTGCTGTCTGTCTGTAGTCTTTGGTGTTAGATATTCATAACTTAGGCTCAAAGACTTTCTTATTTTCTGACTAGATATTTACACAAACAATTTATAGATTTGATTTCATACATGTATTTCATATGATGTTAAGTGAATAAATCTTAAGTGTAAACTAAACTTGACTAATAAATATTTGTATTTTTGCACACCTATAATGCCATGAAAAAATCTTTATTTGAAATAAAGTTCTTGTTTTCAAAATTAATTTTTTCCTTTTTTATATCATTATAATTTGGACGAGTGGAAATTTTATTTGGACGAGTACTTTCTATTAAGCACTTGCCCGCCGGACGAGTGGTTTCAAAAGTTTTTCCTGAGCCCTGGTGTGTGTGTGTGTGTGTGTGTGTGTATGTATATTACAGTGCATGTAAATATGCTACATATGTACAATGTATATACGTCTGATTTTCTTGTACATGTACAAAATGTAATTTGATTTAAATAACTTTCTAATTTGTAGATCTATGTCCAGGATTGGTCAACCTTGGTAACACATGTTTCCTGAATGCAGTTTTACAGTCACTAGCCTCATGTACACGGGTGTGTAATTGGCTCACAGAATTTGTGGATAAGAAGAAAAAAGAGGACAGCTCTGATTATCTGGCAGTGGCAATGTCTAAAACACTGAAAGGTTTGCTTTACATGTTGATGCTGGTACATTTAAGCTCACCTCTACAGAGTTGAGGACCTCTGATTAGCTGGCAACGCCAGTAATGTCTAATTTAAACACTGAAAGGTTTAATTTAATATATATGTTGCTGCTGGTATAATTTAGCTCACCTTTACAAATTACAGAGGATGGAGGGGTTATGTTGCCACCCTAGTGTTGACATTCAATTAAGATAATTGTTTATTCTCAGGTTTTCTTGATTCTTCTGTTCATACATATAACATAAACTTAAAGAGCACCCTGAGTGAAAAATGAAAATTATGAAAATTTCTGTATTAATACCCGATAAATCTTTAACTTAAGCACATCCTACATGCATGCTAGTATAGATGCTGAGATTGTTCTGGGTGTTAACTTAACATTATCCTGCTTTGCATGGTCTGTTTTCAATATTGTGGTTAAAAATAGTGGTTGTATCAGGTTTATTGGCAATGTATATTGTTGGTGTGGGATGAGCTTTGTAATCTTTGATTACTCTACTTTTGTCGTACATAGTTTAATCATTTTGTCGACACATAATTAATGGAGGTAACTATATCTTGTGTAGCATTGCCTTTATACATACATGTATGTATATATTATATGAACACATACAAAATGGACGCTGTAAATGAAATCTGTATGTACTCTTCAGAGTTTACACCCTCTATTCTATAAGTCTATTATGATCTTCCATTGTAAAGCATGGTATGTCTACTTACTTCTATTAAGTGAGTTTCTTTATTTGAATTTTAACCAAATTTAGTGTACTGTAAAGCTTTATATCTGTGGCATCTAGTGTTCGTACATGTGAGCATGATATTATTATGGCTAAGCTTTGTCAATATTTGCCACGGTTACAAACTTCAGTCACAAACTTCAAAAATGACTCACTTCTTGAGGGGTAGTATTTCTAAAATATTTCTTGTATTAAAAGCCTGTTAAATTTATTATTTTCCTCCTTCTTAAATGTTTTCTTCAGACTGCATCTTCAATACTTTGAGTTGCATAGCATTAACACCTAATCAGTAAATCTAACAAAATCTCCTTATTTCAAACATTTGTCTTTACAATTAAAGTAAATCTGTTGCCCCCCCCCCCCCCTTATAACACTGAACTTGCATATCACCATCATTTCTCAAAGTACAAATTTCCACCTAGAGCTTCATGTATAATTCCCCATTATAAAATCAAATCTGCATATTGCCATCTAACACACCAAGGTAATTTGTGTATATAAAACCAATTAACCATTTCACCAGCACTGAGCAGTACAGGTAGGCAATGAATTCATGTCATTGTCCCCAAACCCAGAAAATTAGATTGATATGTCCTGTGTTTAATATATAGTGAGTTGTAAACAGCAGGAATAATAGACTTAAAAAATTGCTTTACCTTGAAAATGATAATCATCTACATGTATATAGCACCAAACCTATTATTATATTGCCAAAATTAAAGAAAACCCAATTTAGCCATATAAGTGGGGAGAACTGTACATTAATGTTGAATAGCCTGTTCGTGAACAAGCCTTATCTATAAACAAATGAATTTGTTGCAGTGTTGAACTATGGTAGTGATTATGACGAAGAATCACACAGTCCGGTGGACATTATTAATGGTCTGAGAGCCAGAAGATGGTACTTTTCCTCTGATGAGCAAGTGAGTTCTTTGTATTCAGTTATGATAAGTAAATTTTTACACATGTTAATGATACATTTTGTTAAAAAATAATAAATAAAAATGCTTTGACATATTAGCTTTTAATACCAGTAAATATTTCCATGGTTGTCTGGACCCAGTTGCACAACAGGTTGTCGTGGTAAACCAATGGGCTAACTGTAGGTTAAATTTAACAATGTGTTGTGCAACCGGGTCCTGGTCTCTAACGTTTAAACAATGGAATGAATATTTACAGTTTGTTTTTTAATTACAGGATGCCCATGAAATGTTTCATGTTCTAACTCAGACACTTGATGAAGAGACAGCAAGGTATCCAGGAGTTGTCTCCCTGTTTGAGGTTTGTAGAGTAAACTCCATCTAACCTGGTGGGGTGGAGTCTTGTGAACACTTTCTTGAACTGGACGAGTTTAAATTTTAGGTGATAAAGCATAACATTAAAATTACAATGACAAGAGTTATGCTTTCTTCTTGTCACCTTACATACGAGTATCCAGTAAGAAATACCGGTAAAACATTTTTTCCAGTGAAAATAGTCATAACCGAAAAGTGAGTAGAGTCTTCCCTATGATAATCAAAAGGTTACTCTACCAAGTTAGGTGAATCAGACAATAGCATTTTGATACTAAATTTTGAACTAAGGATATATATTAATGTCCTGTAGGACTGTCATTGATGAGAAATTCTATATCGATATATTGATAAGTAAAAAGCATCGAAATATCAATAAATTGATTTATTTGGTACTTCTATAAAATGCATTGAGAATAAATAGATTCTTTATAATATTTAGGTGTGTTATTGTGTATTTGTATTTGACTATCTGAAGATGAAAAAAAATCAATCATTACAAGGAAAACATTGTTTATTTGAACAAATTAAACAATTAGAATGAAATGTAACATAGTTCAAGAACATGAAGTAAAATGAATGGAAAAATTTGGAAACTGTATAAGAAATAATATCCTGTGAAATGCAGTACGAAATGTATTGATATTCAAGAAATGTATCGATTATTGTATGGAATCAATTTTTATATTGATATCAATATCGAGTCTATCAATGACAGCCCTTATGTCCTGTGTAAGATTTAAGTATTGTCAAAATTTACATTTCCTGGTAAAACATAATATGTAGCATCTGACAGAAAAGCTTCAGTTATAAATGATTCAATCTTTAGTATGGCATACAGGGTTGTACATTTTGTACTGTAAATCCTTTATATTTCACAATGGCAGTTTTACTGTAAAAGTTGTTAATTTTGTAAGTTTCTGGCTGTAGTATTGACCATATAAATAGAGGCATATAATTATTTACATTTTTACAGTATACCTACATTATTTTCATATTACGAGTACATGTATTTATTTATTGCAGTCTTTCCTGCAAATTTATGAGAAAATTAATCTTTCTTGAAACAAAAGTAATTTCATTCTTTAAAAGAATTATATTATACAGTTAAAATATTTTCTGTCATTTTCAGAATCCAGACTCACAGTTCCAAACAAATGACAAAGCAATAACAAGAACTAAAAGTCCACTGCCTGTCTTGCCTCATAGAGAAATGGAACATCCCTTCAGGGGCTTATTAGCCAGTCAGCTGCAATGTATAGAATGTGGATACAGAAATCCTGTCAGATATGACCACTTTGATAGTCTGTCTCTGAGCATCCCACAGAGTGTCTGGGTATGATTAGTTGTTTTTTTGTTTTATAATTAATTTTTGTCCCCTACCACAAAAATGATGGGTGTCCTTTCATCCGTCCACTTCGTAAGCACTCTCATGCCTACATGTCTCAATGGATTTTCATGAAATTTATATCAAAGGTTAATCATCATGAACATCTTGGACATCTCCGAAAATCAGCGGTGTTTGATTTTTTTGTTGTAGACATGCCACCTGGAAATGGAAATTTTCGTTACCCTCAACAATTATTTAAAAGTTTTAAAAGAAAAAAACCTGTACATCGTTTTTCTGTTCCAGGAATAGTCATCTAAACTAGCAAAATTTTCAAATTGTTCCTGAGGAAAATTACAAACTCCCTGCACAGGAAAGTTTTCTTCCCCAATAAGTCAGCTGGAGTTCTTGATTCAAGTTATAAGATACATAGTTTAAACCCTATGCTCTAAGCACTTGCCCACAGAATTTGAATTTTAACAGTGTTTTAAGCCACACTCAACAATTTTTCAGTTTTGGTATTATGTTTATGATATTTATGTGGTGGTAAACAGTTTTTAATGGTGGAGGAGAGAACCCTGTCACAATGTACCAAGGAAGAGACCACCGGTCTTCCGCAAGTAAACTGGCAAACTTTCTCACAAAAATCAGCTTAGGTCCTTGGCCACAGAAGTCCATTATATAATTAACATGTGAGTGTATTTCAAGTTTGACCTGAGTTTGTGATTTTACATTTGATACTCAAATAGTAAGCAGTATATATAATAACAGCTCTGTATGATTTCAGGGAACAAAGACACTGGACTCACTTCTTCAGCATTACATCAGTGCCGAGACAGTCAGCAATGTAGAATGTCCTGGATGTGGAAAACTGGATAAGAGAAAAGCTGGATCCAACTTACCTTTACCCAGGTCAACATTTAAAAAGAAACTGACAATTGGAAAGGTATTTCTCTATTTTACATGTGTTTTTATATATTCTGTTATTGTTGACAAGTATATATGTACAGTGAACCTGCTTTACAATGACACTCATTATAACGGAATATTCGGTATACGACAAGAATCACTCGGGAACAAATGTACATAAAAAGTACTCATTACAACGGAATATTCGGTATCCGACTCCGACATTAGATTCCGTGAACAAATGTACAAAACTCAATGTAAATGAATTCTTTACAACGAACTGACAAAGAGGCCATCTGCTGATTCGGCTGTTGTTATCAGTCTTGATTTTCTGAACGGTTGAAATCACATGTAAAAATAATTGTTGCAATCAAACAATTACATCGTCCATTGTTCTCTGATCTGCACTGATATGTGATAGGCATCAAAGATTAGCCTTACTTGTACTGCAGTAGGCTTAATGACTATAAAACAGGTTTCGTTATAACTGAACCGACATTAAAATACAAGCTGCGTACAAATTGAAATAAAGATAATTAAATAATTAAAATTAAATACATATAGTTGACAAGTTCCATTAGGCTACATGTCTGTGCTGATGTGATTACAATGGCATATATTTAAATTACTTCAATTTTGTAGCAGTAGTCGTTGACATTTTAGTAAGATTTTATTTATGAAAGGCATTTTTTATTAGATTGTATCAGCAATCTCTGCGCTTTTTATTTAAGCATTAAAGAATCTAACTCGGAATCGGGTACATTCAGGCATTTTGTACACGATCCGTGCATTTTACATCACCGATTTACTATATGCGACCAAAAAAATAATTATGCATGGATGTTTACAAGATTATCTTGCATAAATATGACAATTAAAAGGATGAAAATAGTATGAAATAACATAATAAGAACTGTTACGACTTTCTGTTTTATTTATTTACATATGCGCAAATGATACTCAATGGAGCTAACTATAAAATTCCCACCACATCAATGTCGTTACAGTGACAAATTTGATATAACGTCAATCATGTGTGGGAACAAACATGGTCGTTGTAAAGAGGGTTCACTGCATATCTAAATATGATGTAGACATTGATGTGAGTAAAATTCTGCCTGTAGTATAAGTAAATGCAGATTTTTTTTTCTGCCCACTGTATACCTAGAAATTTTCGTCCCTGTTAATTATCGCCTTTTTACGACAGAAAACATTTTCACCCTGTTTTAATTGCCTTAGATCACCATAGTCTCATGGATGGCAAAAGTGTCGGTGCTTCAATTATTTAGCCTGAAAATTTCGCTTTCATTTAAAATTTGCTGTATAATGTAAGGATGAATATGGCAAAAAAATTAAACGGGAGCAAAAATTTGCAGGTATACAGTATACTTGTCAAAACACTCTATATATAAAAATATTCTATCACTGCATTGTTAGTCATATTCTGCTGTAGAATACTTTGTCATACTGTAACAGTGCAGAGTTTGTCATGATTTTCCAATCATTATGTCATATTCTGTCATTGCAGGTTTCTCATTTTCTGCGTCTTTTATATTGGTTTGTTGATTGTCATGGTACCATATATTCTGTCTTTTCATTAGTCAGAGTTATCTCCCATGTCAACAGGCATCGATTGTGACGTCATGTCTTTATGTGAGAGAACAACATCATTTTCACACAAACATATGACGTCACAAATGATAACTTTTCTCATTTTACACAAAAACAAATGAAATCACAATCGATACCAGCTACAAGGGGTGGTAACTGTGGATAATGAAAACACCTAATACAATGTCATTATTTTATCTTCTAGTTACCACAGTGTCTTTGCATCCACATACAGCGAACCCAGTGGTTAGACAATGGTATGCCACTTAAAAGAAGTGAATTTATCTCGTACCCTGAAGTTCTCAACATGGACAACTATGTTTATTCTAAAACTGCGGGAAAAGATGTCCACTCTAAAATCAATCTCACTGGTGGCAATGACAACCTTTTCTTCAGGTAAAATTTACAATCTTATTCTATATTATATCATATTTATAGTCTTTTCCTTCAGACGTTCCATCTGTTGCTTTATATTAAAGAACACTTGCGATGTGTAGAGGTAAAGTGTGTGACTAGAAAGTGGAACGTCCCAGATTCGATTCCCAGTACCTAATATAGGAGATAAAAGAAATACATTCTTAATTTGTCTAATGGTTCAAATGACTTATTTAGGTCACTTGTCGCGTTGTGTGACATGTGGATGTGGGTCATGTGTACATTTTGAAATTTTTTTTCTTACAAAAATCCACTTTGCACCTTTGCTCAAGTAGTATGTAGTATCTCTACGGTACGTATTATCTCGAGGGAACTTAGTATCACTAGGGTACATGGTATCTCTTGGGTATATATTACCTCTAGGGTACATAATATCTCTAGAGTACATAGTATCTCTTGGGTACATAGCATCTCTAGGGTATGTACATTTTTAAGGTACATATTATCTCTAGGGTATATAGTAGCATTTTTACAGGTATCTCTATACATATCTCTAGGGTATGTAGCATTTTTAAGGTACATATTATCTCTAGGGTATATAGTAGCTGTTGTGTACATAGCATCTCTAGGGTATGTAGCATCTCTAGTGTATAAAGTATCTTTAGGGTATGAAGTGCCTATTGTAGGGCTTACAAAATTTTGAATTTCATTACCCTAAGGGAGATGTTTTAATATCAAAGAAACTCGAGTGACCAGTAAAATTCTTTAAGCCTATTATTGACTTTGAATGGTAAATTTTCTTTTCTCATACAAAACAGGCATTTGCAGACAGGAGTACACACAGAATCATCCGGCCATGTGAACTTGCTGAGAACGCTTAATTATGACAAAAGGACCATCCAAAATGGACTCTTCCTTCAGCCAGAGTATCCACTAATGGTTCCTAATTTGCATTCAGATGTCAATCACAATGGTCCAGACATCCCCAAAATTAACCAATCAGAATCCATGTACAAATTGAGTGCAGTTGTTGCACACATGGGTGATGTAATGAGTGGACATTTTGTGTCATATAGACGTAGTCCCAAGACAGTCAAAGGGCAGAGGTCAAAGGACAAATGGCTTTACTGTTCTGATGCCAAGGTCTCATCGGCAGAGCTGTATGATGTTTTATCTGGGGAAGCATACATGTTGATATATGAGAGATTATAATTATCGGCACCTAATGTTTGCTTCAAAACACAAGCTCACCTGTGGGGTCATGACCTCAATCTGCTTTGCCTTAGTCCCATTGGTGAAAAACGGGAGATATTATGATGCCATAAAGATTGTGTTCTGTACATTCAAGTTATGACTATTGAAGTAACAAAATCACCCTTTAACCCCCACAGTTTTCAAGTTAGACTTTGTCTCATTGATGTCAGGTAGTCCATATTATGATATATGTGGAGCAGTATGTAAAGTGAATTAATTTTTTTTCAAACAAGCATTTACATATATCTTCAGTATACATTTTACAATTGTAAATCTTTAATGTCCATTGTAAAGCTGAAATCATTTTTGTTGTTGTTAAAACAAATACTGGTAACTTTTGGAAAGCAATGCATTACAGAACTTTGTTGTACAGAGGAACCTGTCTTGAAAGACCACTCTCATGAAAGACCACCTGTCTTTTGAGACAACATTTTGAAACCCTCCTAGTTAAATAATTCTTAACTTAAACTTCTCTGGAGAGACCACCTGTCTTGAGAGACCACATATCTGTGGCAGATGGGGTGGTCTCACAAGACAAGGTTCCACTGTATTTACAATTTAGCTACTAGGCATTTATTACATGTTCCAGACAAAAGCTGAGTCTGGCACCATAAAACTTGAGAATTTACTCAAGTCTGAGAATATTCTCAACTTGGCCAGCTAAGCCAATCAGATTTCACAATCGGCCGAAGTTGAGTCAAATTTTTAGACTTAGTAATTCTTTAGTTTTATGGTGCTAGGCCCTGGTTGTGTTTTGGCATCAGTTACACTTTTCCACAGGAAGTGTACAGTAAGGTATCAACTTCAAGACATGGTAGACATGTAGATTACTGTTATTTTTTTAATGAAATGTAGATAGCATTATTGATTGAGAAATAAGAAAGTTGATATAGGTATTATGTATGCCAAGTGTTCACAGGAGATAAGAAAGGATTTCAAAACAGTGAACAAATACAGATGAACACATACGCACACAGCACACATTTACATACTGTAAACCCTTTAAATTTTGTTGCCCTAAAATTTTGCTGGTTTTATATTTTCCACATTTGCTGCGCTGAACTTTCCACAATTTAATGTTTGTTCAACAGAAAGGATTCCAGATTCCCGTATATATTTTCACTACCTTTAAATTTCATGATTTTTCATTGCTCATGAAATTCACGAAATTAAAGTGCGTGTGAAAATTATGGGGTTTACAATACATATTATGATGGTATCTATTACTCAGATATGGACATAGAATTGGAATGGTATAAATAGGAAGCTATCTGTTCACGAAGTATAGCTATGAAGAATATCAAAGTGTCCATGGACATTTGTAGGAAATGCATACACATTCTATAAAAAGTGATCTGAAGGGAACAATACAGTAAAAAAGGAACATGTAAATGATTTTATTTTGTGGGAGGGGTTTGAGGCAAGAGATGCTCCTCGGAGAAACAGGATGCGATCCTCTGGCGTACATGGAATAAGGTCGTAAGATCGCAAGTCACTGGCGTAGCTGGAACATGCTCGTAAACTTGGCCTGTAGAAGAGCATATCTTGTCATATAAATTTTACTACAGTTTAGAAAAGGAATATTATCAGAGATAGAAGACGTCTTCTCTTTTGAAATCTCTATAATTTACAACTGATGTTTACATGTGCTTTGTTAATACTGTAATGTTCCTTCCCAGAATTCCTACATGTTCACCAATGTTGATATTCTAGTGTTTGAGCATTCATTTAGGAGAGGGCATCTTGTAATGTTGTAAAACTTGGGCTCGATCCTTTTTCTTTAAAGAGAAATATATGCATAAAAAATTATGCACAATGTACCATGTTCTGTTCATTGATGAAATTTAACACAATGTACAATGTATGTCTGGAAGATTTTTTGTGGAGTGATAGTAGTAGCTATTTGTGAATATAAAAATTTGCATGAATTTGCTTTTTAGCTAAATACCTCAAATTATTAAAGATACTTCAGCTGATGTGCTCAAAATCATGTTTTTAAAAATGGTTATAATTAAGTTGATCTTTTATCAGTTTTATTGTCAAATTAAGTGCTAGATTAATTCAAGAGAAATTAAGAATCTAAAACTAATTTTTGATTTTGCTTTAAAATCAGTAGCTGCAAATCATGACTTAATTTGAATAGATCAAGCAGCAAGTACATGTACTGTGTTACTGAGAATGAAAAAGTATATTTACAAATGTAATATAAAAAATTCTTGCAGTCACACGATTTTGAGAACAATTTTGAATGTAGATTTTCTTTACATTATCAACACCATGCTTTGTAACTTACTTTTCATCATGTTTATAGCTGCATCAGAAAATGGAAGCTTGAAACTTGCCGTTATTGTTGTATCATTTATATCTTGTTAATTCATGTTTATCATGTCATGTTTCTGACCTTTTAAAAAGTTGGGTATTACAGTGAGAAACCTATCATTTGAAATTTATTGGGTACAGATAAGTTTCAAATAATCAGTATTTTGCACGAGTTTTATCCCTTTAGCAGCCATATTGTTGGGAAAAAACATAAATCAACAAGATTTAATGAAGCATTTTGGTTAAAAACTGTAAAAAAAAAAAATCTTTTTTCGTCAAACATATTTTTTTCAGATCTTCAGCAATAAAGCACTGCAATTGATACTGATGAATATATTGATGTCACTTATACTTGTACAATGTAACACAATTTTGTTGTTTTGGCCTACGAAAGAAAAAATTTGACTTACAATATGGCTGACAAAGGGAAATCACTCTTGCAATTTTTTGTTGTTGTGTTAAATCTAGCTCAAATGCAAGGATGTGACCCTGCTTTAATAACCACAGTGATAATTTATTCTCTTCAGATATTTTGTGATGATATTTGATAATATGGGTATACATTGTTTTTATTTTGTTACATGGACTGAAATAGAAAAGTGTCACATGTATTTATTTTTCATCGTTGTTGATTCACATGGACATCTGCTTTTGAATACTTCTTAATGTACTTTTTACACAAAAATCGGGCCAGAGCTATCAGTTCTTAACATATGTCATAGGCGTCGGAAGCAAATTGAAAGTGGGGGGGGGGGGCTAAACCAACTTAAAACACACACACGTAACAGAAGGGGGGGGGGGGCTAAACCAACTTAAAACACACAGGGAAATCACAATTTTTTTTATGTTGTGTTAAAGCTAGCCAGAAATTTTCAACACCTATGTCTATCTTTGCAAAAAAAAGGGGGGGGGGCTAAGCCCCCCCGGCTCCGACGCCTATGTATGTAATTTGCAAATGGGCAAGTACTATGGAGTAGTTTGCATATCTTCATTTCTGAATATGAATGTCAATGTCCAAAAATTGAATGCATAATATATACTTGTTTGATAACATATTTTTAAGACCCTGAAATACCCAGTCACTTTACTTGATTTAATTTGACTTTTTATTACTGAGAAAAAATCATGGAAAAAACTTGTATTTTAGACATTTTTGCCTTGAAATCAAGATTTTCAATGATAATATTTTCTCTGTAGATATTAACATGTCCTGTAACACTTTCATTCACCTGACTGCAAACTGGTACTGGACAAGTGTGAGTCTTGATTATTTTCAGTTTTCTATAGCTATTATAGATCTAACCATTCACTGACTTCTGTATTTTTCAATTTGATATAGTTATTTACAAAGATTTATGTAAAAATAAAACAACATCAGAATCCCAAAATGCATAGTGTAGTTTAAAATATTGAAATATTATTGATAGGAATTTTGGGTGAATGATTTTGATTTGCATTGCCACATGATTGCTGTATGAATGTTTGATATGGTATAAGATTTTAAAAGCTGATGATATGTACATATAGTTAAATATACTCATTTACATGATTTTGAGAAAGTGGTTTTTGATGTGCATTTGTATTTATTTATGCATGTATGTTTCATTTCTTAAAAAATAAACAATGTGAAATAAAATCCATAATTTCACTGTTGAAATTTTAATTTATCAAATACAACTTTACTGGTGGTTAGTCGTCGGTCTCTTCCTGGGTATACTGAGACCAAACTCTCATCTCCATCGTTAAAAGCTGGATGCCACAATATATAGTCCACTTATAAGGAGACCATGTATAACAAAATACTGATTACAGCGAGGATAAATACCTTTCCGTAAATTTCTTACATTACACTATACAAATTTATCCAATTAAAGAAGTACTCCTAAAGCAAGGGTTAAATCTATCTCTTCTCCATTACGTTGTAAGTGAAGTTGACTGTACATGTATTTGAAAAATTGTTGAGTGTGGCTTAAAACACCATTCAAAGCAAATCAAAAACGAAATTCAATTAACATTCATTGGCAACCATTCTTGACTATCCAGGCATGGCTTTTGGTAAGGGCGTTGGCCACTCAAATAGAAAGTACTGGTAACGATTCCCAGTACCCAGTCACATCTTAGATATTGGAAAGAAAGTAATGATTGTTCCTTCTTATATCCGGTATAAGAAGTGATGGACAAGGGTCTTTTTAATGATACTTAAACCGAGGTCCCATCTCATGGCATGCAATGCACGTTAAAGAACCCTCACTGCAGTGTCATAGACCCATACCACATGGATATTTGTGACATATTACCTATAGGAAGGGTTGTCTCTATATATATGAAAAAATTCATTGGTAATCACAAGAATACGTTTTTATCGGTATCTGCTGTGCGGATATTCTATGTTGGGTTCGGACTTAACAAGCCGAGGGCTCTGCTTGAAAGTGCATAATGAAATTGCGCTCATTAGTTTATCATCATGATGGATATAAATAGGAGTAGTTATCTGAGGAACATAATCCAATGTAATACACTGAGCCCCTCCTGGGGTGTGTAAATACACGAATGTAAATTACATGTACATACTAAGATATCAGTTGAAGCAATATGAGCAGTCATAGGGTCAAGCTTTACTTTACTATTTTTTATCAAAAGGAGATCATCTGTTTGGTTTTTTTTAAACCCAAGTACATGTGTAACAGTAGAATACACTCTGCAAACGTAATCGTAATTTTGCATCCGTCACGACATTGACCTTTTGCAAATTAATTTTCAGTAAATAAAAACGTGAGTATTATACGGTGTTGTATATGACATGGCAGTGTGGCTTCGAACCACGTTTTTCGGGACATTTCTTCATCTCAACAAATGCGTTGTAAAATTTCTTCGACCGTGTGTTTGACCTGTCTAAAGGTCATTTGCATACTACGATTACATCAGCGATACACTGTATTGCAATACAGTATTTTATGCCTGAAAAGCTGTGTTTGCGGATTTTAGCCCGTTGCATATATATCTATGTAATTTCGCTTTCAGATTATTGTATCAAAATGGGTTATAATGAGTTCTTTGACAATTTCCCCAAACAAGCCGTCAACGACAGATCATATTGCTTTGAGTATTAATGGACTCGGACGTCATAATGATAAAAGGGGCTACAAATGTCATCACAACCAAGACTTTCAGACACTGACAAAGTGCTAGGTGGACTAGCATTAGTATGATAACAAATGCTCATAGCAATTCCAAATTGGAAGATTTAAATAATTCTTAATCAAGTTACTACAAATACTACCATTAATTGGTTGTTGGGAAGCCAGAGCTTTCTAAAATACTAAATTTCTATGTCTCAATCACTTCATGATAGACGAATAAACATTAAGTTTTAGAGACAATCTGTTTTCCATCAGCAGGCCAAAGATAGTTGTTACTTCCCAAGAAAATATTTCTCGGGTTTTGCGAAGCGAGATTTTTTTTCAAATCCCAAAGCTTTACAATAAAATAAAAGACTAAAAGATAAGTCACTAAATTGAAGAACAATTTATTCACAATAAACAAAATAAAATGAACAGTTATTGAATAGTTAAAAAACAGCCATATGCTGGAAAGAAAAAAACTCTGACTAAATGCAAATATACCTAATGTTATATATGAATAGTTAAAAAACAGCCATATGCTGGAAAGAAAAAAAACTCTGACTAAATGCAAATATACCTAATGTTATACATGAATAGTTAAAAAACAGCCATATGCTGGAAAGAAAAAAACTCTGACTAAATGCAAATATACCTAATGTTATACATTTCTATCTTTCATTTGTGCTGCAGTAGATTGAGGATTGTAACCATCTTGAAGAATGATTAATAGGTTATCAAGTTGCAAGACATTGTAGAAATGTTTGAACACGACATGTTCAAATAATTTGCTTAAACAACTCGGTAATGAAATTGGTCTATAGTTACTGGCATTAGATTTATCCCCTTGTGAAGATATAGACAGAACGCTGCCATCGAGACGAAACTTTCCTAAATGAAGGGACTTCTCAAAAAAAAAATAACAAGAAGGGCAGCTATTCCTGAATTTTGAAATAGGAAAATACTTCACAACTACATACATGTATCTTATTTCTTATATGATTACTTAATGTACATTTATTTACTTTACTGTTTGTTAGGACAGGTGTCACTTACACTGAACAATAGAGATACCTATGTCTTTATCTAAGGCTTATACTAATTGACCTATTGTCTGCTTTCCTTTTGAGAAATCTTACATTCCTTATATGTTTATTCTTCAGATTAAAAGTGATTGTTTAATGTATACCATACTCTACATGTAACAGACATGTTAATTGATCAAAACGTTTTATATACTTTTGTACAACTTTTGTTTATCAGTTGGAGTCAGACTTGCATACTGACAAGATCCAGCTAATGTGAAATCCATTGTTGTAATAAATTGTTATATCGTGCAGCTACGTCTTTGGGAGTTTTATTGCAAAAAGTAAGACTACATACAGTCTTGACTTGGGTCCAATGTATACAGCTGTAAGCAGACGCATCTTGGTATAGAGGGACTTACTGTGACGTGCAGAGTCACACATCACACCCATACTAACGACAACAACTTTATATTATCACCGCCGCATTCCCCCGGTGATAATAGTACAAAGTTGGAATTTCATACACGTGGGTTTCCCATATACGTTTGCAATAGTTCTGACTGTCAGACTTTTATAATTGTGTAATATTTTAATTAGTCCCTCGAAACTACTAAATATTTTAGAAAACCATTTCTTAATAAATGTATTATCAATTATTTTTCAAAAGGTGGAACGATGATCTTAAACATATAAACCGTGTTTAAATTTTATGTTCTCTGTCTGGTACCCCACATGCTTGTAGGACATCGAATAAACAACATCAAACTTAACATGACTCACATGGCTTGTCAAATAATACAAATTAGATGCAAATTAAAAATCTAATATTTGTTTATATACTAAGAGCTCCCTAGTACAGGACGGAGAAATTATTTTTTAGTCTATAACATTTTTACTCTTTAATTTGGCTGTTAAATTGAAATTACATAAGAAAATATATACATGTAAGTCTACGCAATTCTATATATCTATAATTCTGTGGTGGATTTGATTTCACCGAGAGTTTAACATGTACATTAACAGGATAATGGCAATCGGATAAAATATTTGAGAAGTTCTGAATATCAAAATGATCCACGACAAACAAACAGACAAACAAACAATGTTTCCAATACAGTAATCCACAACACCTTTACATGCGGCCATTTAAGATGAAAAAATCGGTGTGTTTACAAAAATCGAGTAAACGTTTACCAAATTAATTTTTACAAGGTCTTCCGAAGCACGTTGGTATGGGATATTAAGTGACTCTAAAATATTTGATTTATTCGACAAAAAGTCGGAATGTACATCAAAATACTTGAAAAATCTGGATCGTTTCCAGTCCGTGCAGAGAAATCACCTATTAAACAGACATATTTACAATCATGAGAGAAACGAAAACAATTCATCGTCCAACGCATCAAAAACTTGTTGGAAACAAACTTAGACTTTGCAGGTGGTATATAAACAGCACCTAGGAGTAAGTTTTCACTTTGTGTTTTAAAGTGCAATTTCAACTTTATCCTCAAGCAGTATTGCTTGGGGATTCGATTTTCTCAATTTTATTTAAAATTTCATTTTTGGCAAAAATAGCTATTTCACCAGACTTAAATGGAGACAACTCGAATCTATGTTTCAGAAAAAAAATATACAAAACCATGTAACTGAATGTCATCTGTACAATCAGTTTTTGATTCATTTACACTACTTATACCATAGGATGATATATAATCACATAATTCGGGGCAAAAGAGTTTACTCGTTAGACCACAGACATACCTTGATTGATAATATGTTAAGGGATAAAGCTAATCCTAGCACATTACTATCAATAAGGTTGGTGTGTCGAACCTCCTCAGATCCCTAGGCCATATGCGCATTTTAATCGTGATTTTATACACGATTCACATGTAGAATTTGTCTGTGATGGTCTACACTTTGCACAAGTAGAGTTAATTTGGAATTGTATACATTTATCTCAAGTTCAATTATTTCGTAAATTGCACATTGGTAATCATTTACATAATTCATTGTTGATTTACCAGTTAGCGACACTGTTGTCACTTAGCCAGCAATAAATCAATGTTACATACTTGAAATGTATCACGACTTCAAAATTTGGAGAAAAACATATATCTGGTTAACATACATCTGCTTACAGATAAATATGATTTCATACAATATATATATATATATATATATATATATATATATATATATATATATATATATATATATATATATATATATATATATATATATATATATATATATATACAGTGGCTAGATCAATTAAATACAAAGAAGTGTCTGGCCAACATTGTATTCGCCCAATCACTTTTGTAGATCAGCCAGCGATAGAGTATGCTATACCGGAACAGAATCAAACAGGATAATTATCCTCCCTGAAACAAATACAGCAAATCAACATTAAAATCAAACTTCAAAACAAAATTCAAATCTGTGTAGGCATGTCCTTAAACTTAGTAATCGAAAATTATCTTTATTATCTTAAGGTTCATACCAACACCCCCACTTAAAATATCCAGAATTAGAAAAAAACATCAAAGGTTACATTTTTTCATCTTTTCAGCCAGCAATCAATTATAGTTTCTATGAAGAGCAAATGACAGGTCACAGCACATCCAACAAAAATAATTGGATGCAAAGTAGACACGCTCACCCTGTGACCCTACTTTTTACATCTAGCCAACTTCATATAAAACAGTTTGTTTGAAAATAGTAATAATCAATGTAGTGGGATTTCTTTTAATACTACAGAATACATTGTAATTAATGACTAGCAAGAAATATTATTCACAAAAGATTACTGGGAAACTCCCATTGAAGGTAACATCAACATACACATGGCAAGTATGAAAAAATATACCAGGCCATTCATAACCATGTCATCTAAAAATAACTAAATTTTTATCTATCAATGACCTTTATTTTGTTACCATGGCAAATGAAACTTTCATAAGATCTGCATTTGAATTCGTAATACAAAAGTACCCCTAAATACTATTTTTCCATATAAATCCGACAATATCAATAGTTGATCAATCACAGGCTTTTATTTTGTTACCATAGCAGCCGACCGTCCGTAACATCAACCAATACCTCTGTATTCCAATATTCAACAAAACCAGACAATATAAAAATAAATGGGTTTCACGACTTATCTCCCCTATTGTAGTCAAGTAGCATATACTGCTGGACTAAACAATCACGAAGTAATAAGAGCTATGTCTTTATATGAACTAGCATTACTTGACACCAAAGAGCCTGTGACAATTTATGCAAATAAGGCACAAATATGCGAAAAAAACATTTTAAAAATATCTTGCCCTTGTATGGTCCACTTTCATAATTGTGCCCGACATTTTCATCCGTCATCCAAGATTGCAACTCTTGTTAAAAGTAGATTTCCCCTCATATTTGACATACTACTTAATATTTCAATATAATGTCTGTCATTTTGATTAAAAATATATATATCGCGCAATTTATTTTGTTATCATAGCAGCCGACCCTTTTCATTAAAAAAAGTCAACTAAAAGATATATCACCGTAGACATTTTTAATATAATCATGCATATATTGTCTAAAATTATTGAAATACGTCAACGAAGTTTTTTGCAACCCGGGGAATTTTAAAAATACATGTATTTTATTTGTATAAAACATCAAATTACTTAAAATTTTTAATACAAAAAAATCGATTTTGACACTTTGTATGCCTTTAAATATGAGTTGAAGACCCACATTCATAAGTTTATATATATATATAGTTTCAGTAAATGAATTTTTAACTTTCCGCCAAAGATACCCTAAACTAGAATCCATTCAAATGATCAAAGCTATTCGAGTTAGAATATTTTTGGCTTGGAGTTATAGTGACAAGTTATGAGTTATCAAATAATAATGTCGTTTAGTGAGGGGAATGATTGAAGCTAGACTTCATTCGAAATATTTTGTGTCCTGTTTGGGACGACCATTTAGCTTTTGAGGGTCCAGACAGATTTGGATATCCGGAAATAAATTATCTCTCCTCCACTGGCAAGAAAATAATCTTGACATGACCAGAATCCTTGTCCGGGCGATACTTTTTGTGTTAATTTGATAGAATGTTTCACACAATTGTTGTCCATGACAGAAGGGTGTGTCATGACCTTGAACACAATTAAATGTGGCAGTGTAAACTTGACCAAATTTCATGTTGGTATATCTTAGTAATGCATAGAGGTACACGTTTTGCACTCTGGATGTAGGTTAACTGTTAAAAAACTTTGTTTTTATTTTCGTGGGTGTCTTGTCTTAGTTTCTTACATTTCATTGTAGAGTGACTTTGGTTAAAGGTTTTGAAGTAAGCATAATATCAGCGATGGGATTGATATAAACATGAACCTTTGAAGTTTGATTTGATTTGAGTTTTTGTCTTTCTATGTCTTTCAGTCATATGATGGCGTCCAGTTTTTATTGGTGGAGGAGAAACCCCGGTCACCCGGGTAAAGACCACCGACCTTCCGCAAGAAATCTGGCACACTTTCCCACTTAATTCGAAACGACCCTAGCGGGATTCGAACCAGAGGTGAGAGGCCTTGTGATTTAAAGCACGATGCTCTAACCACTCGGCCACGGAGGCCCCTGGACCTTTGAATGTAGTTTACCTGTAACAATAAATCCACGAATGTCTTGTCTTGGTGACCTACGATTAATGGATTTGTCGTGGGGTATTTGTCTTCTTAGGATAGCTCTAGTTTATGAGATGAAAGGCGATATGACACGCCTTAAGGCATATACACTACAAGATAGGAGAAAAACACTGAAAAGTCTAAAAAAAAAAATGTATCGCTTGTTTAACTATTTGAGGCACCAATAATGAACGGCCAATCTACATGTCATTGTCCAATCATTTGGTGTGTTTAATCGCTTCACAGTCCCAATTTCCTTTAACAACAACAGTTGTGAAATTTAAATTATAATGTTATAATTGTGATCTGAATTTACTGCAATTCCACATATTTACCGAAATTACGGTAAAATAAACTAAAGTGAATATGAATAATAATATTGGGTTATTACCAACGCCATCAAATTTCTTATACTTAAATTGAAGCAATTAATCATGCCGTGAAAAGATAATTATATGTAATACAAAACAAATTATGATAGCCTCATAATCAAATGGTCGTCCCCTAAATAAATTCTTTAAGATGAACTAGGAGGACAAAGAGTTTTTGAACTTTGAATAAAAATATGTGCTGAAATTTTTTTTGAAACATTCTCTTCATCTCTCATACAGCAGACATTTTTGTAATTGTCTCTCCGGAAAATCAAGTCCCACACAAGCACGTTCCGCGTTGCGAGTACAGATATACAATGACGACCACTCTAACTAATCGGCCTTTTATACTTGTGTGGGACTTGATTTTCCAGAGAAACAATTACAAAAATGTCTGCAGTATGGGGATATGTAGTGGGAATGTTTCAAAACCTTTTTTTCAACACAGTTTTTTATTGACAGTTCAAAAGCTTTTTGTGATCCCAGTTCAGCTTTAAGTCAAGTTATAAGGACGTATTTGAAAAAAAAAATCAGGATAGTTTAACAACTTCTTGGTCCCGAGTTTGCTAAATGATCGAGTCAGGATCTTTAATGTCTGTCGTCTCATTTAGCAGCGTATTTAAATATTGATATTCAACTATGGTCAAGATTGTATGTATGTAGGTAGGTAGGTAGGTATGTATGTATGTAAGTAGGTAGGTATGTATGCAGGTAGGTTGGTAGGTATGCATGTATGTAGGTAGGTATGCAGGTAGGTAGGTATGCAGGTAGGTAGGTAGGTATGCAGTTAGGTAGGTAGGTATGCAGGTAGGTAGGTTGGTAGTTAGGTAGGCAGGCATGTAGGCTATGTATGTATGTACCCTGATGTTGTACAACAACAACGAGGACAACGAAGGCACTTCTTAGTATCAACCGTTACGTCACTCGTAAAATCTTTTTTATCGACCATGAAGATCACAACAAACTCACAAATTATGCCCGCCTGAAATAAAAGAAAGAAATCATAGGAAGGCGTGACATATAAAATGTGAATGTGAAAGTATCTAATGAAAACCGTTCATAGCTTAGAAATTCGTTAAAGTGTAAAAACAAAAACTTAGAAAAAATGATATATATACTTACAGGTTTACCCAGGTATACCCAGGTAAATTGGCACAAGTAGACCGTATTGTTTTGGACTTAGACTGAACCCGGATGTGCCACTTTACCTTGTTAGACCTATAGCCTTAATATGTCTTGCCAAACGTTGCAATATTCGATCATTTTAGATTTATGTTCGAAATTTTATATTTGATGGATGTATTCAATAATTGTAAATATTTGTGAAAAATATGTATCTGCCATAAAAATATTCATATGCAATAAAATACATTCATGCAAAAAGACACTGAATTTTATAGGAATTATATATAAGCTTGAATTATCCAAATTCATAAAAGGATACATTGTTTGTTGGTTATCTTATCGCTGTATAGAAATGACACATATTTTGATATGTTCTAAGGACCGACACCTATGTAAAAACTTCATTTACATTCTGTACTTTTGTATTTAATAATATTTAATAGTAAAATTACACGAGCTTGAGATAGGTCACCATATAGTTAAATTATTACTGACAAAGCCGACATTGTTTAGTTTAGTCTATTTTGTTTAACGCCACTTTTAACGATATTTCAGTAATATCGTGACAATTCATGTTAAATTGCTTTTTTTTAAAAGTAGAAACAGATTAAGTATTTTTTTCTTTTGAAACTTTTGAATACCGAAATTTTGGTAAAAGACAATAAGTTTACAAAGTGAATATATTGTGAACATTAAAATTTTTGTAAAATACAATATATTTGTTAATTATTAATAACAAATTTTTCGAATACAAAATAATATCTTTTAAATAATCTAAAATGAAGACCAAGCCGGCTTTGTGAAAAAGTACTTGGAGCAGGGGTATGTCACTATAAAGCTAAATGATTACTGACAAAACTGACTTTATAGAAAAAGCTAGGACCTGAGGCCGGGGTAGGTCATTATAACTCCCAAGACTGACAGAGAAAAATGGGAAATGAGGCAGGGCTTAGTATAAAGCTGAATGATTACTGACTATGCTGACCATATAGGAAAAAGGCAGATGTAGGCCAGTACAGGATTCAAGGTGGGGAGGCGAAAAGGGCGTATTCCCCTTTTGAAAGCCAATAGATGTATATACAGTAAACATCAACTCAAAAAGACCAGAAGTTGACAAAAATATTTAATACCAATATTTATTAACCACAAGCTAGAAAATAATTAAAAGGAAACTACAAAAAAAAAAAAATTGCGCCTCGCTACGATCGGCGAAAACAATAATATACTCTTCCTTCCCCCAAATATTATGCACCTCTTGGAAAATTCCTATATCTGCCCATGTAGGTCACTACATATTTAAGGATAAATTATTACCGTACAGAAAATATGCACACTCCTGCCCCATGTCATTTTTCTAAACTGGGAGATTTCAAGTGGTTAACTAAATCACCACATTCGAAGCATGAGTTAACTCATTTGTGTAAGTTGGTAACTGAGTAAAAGTTTGATTTAGAAATTATTGACTCGCATGACAATCGGCTTTTCTCTATCTGTCCCATTCCGTTCAGTTTTGTGCAATAGTTAGTACTCATATCACGTGATGTCAACAGAAATGTGACCTCGGTAATTTCCGGTTTCCAAATGTCCAGATTGACGGAAGTCAATGATATCTTGCTCCAGGTAATTTGGTTGGGTAAGTTAAACTAAATGTTCATTCTTGTAAATTTGACAAGTGCCATGTCTTTCCTTTAGGATACTTCACAAATATGACTTTCACTTTGTGAAAAATTCGAGCAGCTGATTTAGTTACATTATGAAATCAAATTTATTTTTAAGGATTAAAAGCAAATATGAAAAAAAAAAAATTTTTTTAATTTATTGCAGCAGCAAGGTTAAATAGGTCATTATCTGTCACCGTCATCTTTAGGAAACAAGTTTAAGTGTTTATTGTAATGTTAAATAACACATGTTCTAAAATGTCACTAATTATGATGGTGTAAAAAGGTTACGGATGGTGAAACTTTGGCAGGTTTTGATATGCACAGCGCCTAATGTCGTATCCAAGATCCGGAACGTTTCAGAAAACACAGCGCGATGATAATGTGACTTTTAACAACTTCTAGGCACTTTTGTCGAGTGAAATACGAAGTTAACCAAGGTACGGGGATGAATCATGAGAAATAATAAAAACAAGTGCTGATGCGTGGTGTCATGTTGTTAATCGGATCACGGAAAGAAAAACAAGCCAGAGAAATATCCGTGAACCGTTTCTCAATCAAATATAATGGACCTACGACTGAAGCATTTTCTAATTCTATGATACGACGTCTAATCCCCTATTATAAGCTTCTGCCTCATCATATAGTTTCTAATGAACATTTGAACATTTTGTGGGAAATAATAGATTGAACTTTAACTTTGAAGCAATACTTTTCACTTGGAACAATTGCATCCTCTCAACAAGTTGACAAGTCAACAAACCAGGAACATACACCTAGCCAACAACTCCTATATGTAGGAAAATGTTAATTGATTAAAATGGTAGTTGTGGGAACTTTTTTATTAATCTTAACTTTATTGTTCATCAGCTGATAATGAAGAGTACTCTCTGTACCCGCCAGTTTGTCAAATTATGCCTAGATTAAGGTCCTGCCTTGATGAACGTCACATCACAGAGATAGGTCTGTCGATGGATCTCAGAAATGACGTATAAATGGTTTCAATGCGGGAGAACCTTCGAGAATTCTGGTGTTCAATGTTGTTTGGAATTGAAATCAATTATAAGCATCAGGGTTTTATGGTTTCTGAGAGAGAGAGAGGAGAGAAGGAAGATATCTACCGCTGCCTTTATTTGTTATTGAAGTCATTCTTGGTGTTAAATAAAATCTACACGATCACATCAATCCAAGTTGTCATTCCTTTCTTGTTGGTTACACAACAATAGAAAGCATTTATCTAAACTTAATTCCCTGTAGATAAACTGAAACACGACATCACCGAATGTTGCCAACGTGAATATTACGAAACCGGAAGCTATCGTTCCCTACTTTCTGATTTAACGTGATGTGAATACAATCATTTCCGACAAAACTGGACGGAATGGAACAACTCGGGAAAGGACTATTACATGATAAAAACTCAAAACAAAAAAATCAAAAGTCTGAATGGCCACAGTAACATTTCGCAATTAGAACAAATTTACAAAACCCATGGGCCTTTATAATGAGCAAAAAGTGTGTCTGTGTGTCTGTGTGTCTACTCATTTCGGTAAAGGCAAGAAATATTAAATAAAATATCCTTATAAATTAGTCAAGGTAGCTAGGTCCATATCTATGAAAGTCATTTAAAAATATTGGGTATAAGATCTAACCAACTAATTAATTAAGCTGAACTCGCATTCTGATAAACAAGTAGTTTTTAAATAACAAAGGAGTGACAACACACAGAATTACGACTCACACACGATAATTTTACAACTGTGGGATAACAACTCTTACAGGATAAATGTTACACAGGATTACGAATAATACATGATAGATATTACACAGGATTACGACTCAAAAAGGATAAAGTTACACAGAATTGCGACTCATACAGGATAAATGTTACACATGATTAGGACACATGCTGGATAAAGTTACATAGCATTACGACTCACACAGGATAAAGTTACAACTGCAGGATAACGACTCATACAAGATAAATGTTACAACTTCAGAATTACAATTTACACAGGATTACGACTCACGCACGATGATTTTACAACCGCAGAATTACGAGTCATGCAGGATAAATATTACAGAGGATTACGACTCACACAGGATAAATATTTCAAAGGATTACGACTCACACAAAATAAATGTTACAGAAGATTACGACTCATACAGGATAAAGTTAACATTACAGGATCAGGACTCAATTGCATATCAAGGTCACCAAAAGAAGGTCACGAATCCTTCAATATAAAGGTACTACTGTATTATCACTACCCCTACATCACTAATCCTACGGGATAAAAATAATAAAAGATTACGACAAAAAGAAAAACAAAACAAACAAACAAAACAAAACAAAATGTATTTCTAGATCCGCCTATGAGCAACCACTGTAAAAAAAAGTTGGTCTTAGCGTTTGGTAAATTAAGTTTGTTTCAATAGGAAATATATCTTTTTATAATAATACATTTGAAGCGGGTTGTACAATATTCTGTCATACTTGTTTGTTTGTTTATTGTTGTTTAACGTCCCACTCGAGAATATTTCACTCAAATGGAGACGTCACCAAATGCCGGTGAAGAGCTTCAAATTTTGGCCTATGCTCGGCACTTACGGCCATTGAGCAGTAGGGTTCTTTAACGTGCCAACACCTACTGTGACACGGGACCTCCAGCTTTTACTGTCTCATCCGAAAGACAGGAAACCAACCTGTCGCCGGCGGGACTCGAACTCACGACCTCACGATCCAGAGTCGAGCGCGCTACCGACTGAGCCAGGCCGGCTCTCTGTCATACTTAACTTGAAGTTAACCAGTGTTAAACCAAATTGAATATTCCTACATTTATTGTCCGATTCACACAACCTGGCAGGGCAGAGTAACCTATTGATTATCATACGTTTATTCCTCACTCGATACTCGAATGTACGGTGACAAGTAGGCATAATTACTCTGGTTAGTGTACTTTTAATCTCATATTATCTCTTAATATGCTTTATTTCCTATAATGTAAACTCGTCCGGGTAAAGAAAGGGTTAACGAGACTCTACCACGCCATGTTATATGAATTTTACTATAAAAATATTTGGCACGTAATGTTAACAAAAAAAAACCTGTTATCACATAGATACCAAAAGTTATCTATGGAATAACAGGCTCTTATCTATGGAATAACAGACAGTATCTCTGAATACCACCAGGTATTCAGGTTTACGGGTCAGCTATCTGATAGATACCTCCTGATATCTATATCTATAAATTGTGTGCCATAACAATGTATAGTCAAACCTGTTTTCTGCAGCCACTCAAGGGAAATAAAAAAAGTGGCTGCATAAGACATTTGGCCTTTGGTACCAGATTGACAAACATCACAAGAAAATTTATGTCCATTATGCAGTGTGTAGCAACACATGTATATTCATATACCATTACATGATAGTTTGATGTTAAGATGATTAGGTGTTAAAGTCATGTACATTACAGCGCTACCCAGCTAAACTGTTTACAGGTTTTCTAAAAATAGATCATGTGATCAACCATATTAAAAATTGGCTGCTGAAAACAGTGTGACCAAGCATTTTTTCCTGAATATCACTGGCCGTTGACCACTTAGACAGGTGACTGCTGATTTAGGTATGTTCATATAATGAAATTGATTGGGGGACTAGAAACTAGCTGTTGAAGACGAGTGGCTGCTGAAAACAGGTGGCCTTTAAGGTTTCACTGTATTGTCAATTGTAGTTTACTATTATAGTATTTTTCGTTCGGGTACATGCATGTACCACTTAATGTATACGACTCATTCAAGATATAATTGCATCTATATGATTGCGAATGATTCAGCTTTAAATAAAAACTACAAAGTCCCAACTCGTATATGACAAAATTACCAAGAAAATATAATGCCCCATAAAGGATAAAGTTACCGATACATGATCAGGACTGATACAGGATAAATTCACATCATCAAACAATATACAACATACACTCAGCATTTAAAAATCATAACTCACACAAAATAAATTACGGTAAAAATATCACTACAGGACACATGCCATGTACATTTAAGAGTTGAACTGATGTCATTTGGCTTTCATGGGTTCATGAATGCCAACTGGAGAAATGCAAATTCCATGAAGCTCGTTAGCTCTGCCTTTATCCAGTTGGCATTCATGAACCCATATATGGTAACTGAAAGCAGTACAATGATTATATTTACTTAGTTCTTATGTCTTCCGACTTTTCCTTTTTTTCATTTTTTTTTCAAATTGGAATTTAAATTTCCATAAAGAATGCGTCGACCCATTGTTGTACGTACAATTCCTGGAACAGCCATTGGCAGTGATGATAGAATTAGCCACATTTTCATATAATGGTTATATAGTGTCAGTGCAAACATATGGTAAATATCAAAAATTTAAAGACTACTTACCACTGTAATATACGATATACAATGGGCAATTGTAGAGAATAATTGTTTGACGTTGAACTTGCCGCCGTTACCTGAAACTGTTACTACAAACTGGATCCCATATCCTTTAAATAATGTTCTGAATTCTGTGTTATTGGAGTCTTTGTAATATCTGGCATACCTATATATATATATATATATATATATATATATATATATAATATATATATATATATATATATATATATATATATATATATATATATATATATATATATATATATATATATATATATATATATATATGATTCGTAAAATTATGACTATGACAAAAAATTTATCGAGTGATGATTATCGTATCAGATCGATATAATTTAATCGAGCATAACTTAATTCTCGCAGAAAATAGGGCATTTTAAAACAGCTGTTATAAGCTGCATGCTAGTATGGTGTAATACCGTTACGCACAGTAATTTATTCTTCACGCCATTTCCTGTCATTAAAAGATGTTTGTGTATCAATACCTTAAGATATTAATATTCAAATTATCCTGTGTTACCACTTAGTGGGTCAAAGATTTCAAAAATGGTAAGAGTTCTAAATTTTTATATGGTTTGGACAAATATCGGGTCTTAAAATAAATCTGACAAAATCACATGTAATTTGGATAGGCTTTAAAGCATTTAGTCACAATAAATATTTGATTTTTGAAAGACTGCCATGAAACAAAAAGAAATTTAAATTATTGGGCATTGACTTTGATGTTAATATAGAGAACATACCAAATATCAACTTTTCAAAAAAAATTAAAGAAATTGAACAAACAATTAGACAATGGAAACAGCGATTCATAACTCCCATAGGAAAAATAACCATTATAAAATCTCTCCTATTACCTAAACTAGTACATTTATTTCAATCATTGCAAAAACTATCAGATCAATTTTATACAACTTTAAATACACTATTATATAATTTCATTTGGTCCAAAAGATAGAATTAAAAGAGAAATACTAATCAAACAATATTCAGGAGATTTTAAAATGATACATGTCAAAAATTTTGCATCAGCTATCAAACTTACATGGGTTAGGAGAATACTGACCGACAAAAAATGGAAAAATATAATACTAAGTGAAACACAACCATAAAACAAATTACCTTATATGAAAACATGTTTTGGAAAGATGTATTTTTAGATTTATTCTGCTCAGTCAGCAAAGCCATATACATAATCTCATTAATTGTACAAAATATCCTATATGACACTCAGATATAATCCAAATAGACAATAAACAATTATTTTTTAAAAATGGATTGAAAGAAATATATTTACTATCAAAGATTTATTTAAATCAGAAAATATATACTCAAAACATTAACTTATACTGAATTACAGGAAAATATAATTTTTGACCAATTCTTTTAGAATATCTTGGAATAAAAAATAACATTAAAAATAACAGGCACATTTAAATGTAAATGAACTAAGAAACAAAATTTATCACAGGACCAGTTATACCATAAAATTTAACAATTATCATGTCAAATGCAAGATGCACTAAAACATATATAATACACTTATAAAAAATATAATAAATATATCAAATAGTCAGTCAAAATGGGAGGAACAATTAAACAGAAATGACTTAGAATGAAAAAAAATATGATCTGCCTTTTCGACTGTCAATAAATTCAAACATAAAATGGTTACAATACAGAATTAATCACCGCGTACTAGCAACAAATCAATATCTCAAAAAGTAAACATAGCAAACAACTATTTGTGTGATCTATGCCAAACATCACCAGAGCCACTGAAAAACTTATTCTGGAACTGTCCAAAAACTAAAATTTTAATATCAGAAATTGAATATTGGCTCAACGCATCCTTAAACTGTAACATTATGTTCACAGAATTAAATATAATATTTGGTATTACAGATAAAACACAATAGTCTGAGATAATTAATCTTATAATTTTAACAACTAAACAATTATATATATATATATATATATATATATATATATATATATATATATATATATATATATATATATATATATATATATATATATATATATATATATATAACTCTACCTGGTTAGGGAGTACGAGGATTTCAAATGTCAGAGTGACCAAATAAGAGAGAGAGAGAGAGAGAGAGAGAGAGAGAGAGAGAGAGAGAGAGAGAGAGAGAGAGAGAGAGAGAGAGAGAGAGAGAGAGAGAGAGAGAGAGAGAGAGAGAGAACGCACCTGAAATTGTATCCTTTAGAAATTGTAGAATCGCTGCTATCAAGTCGATGGAATTCGTAATCGGGCTTACATTGTTTTTTACAACGATCAAGATTGCAATCCCACTTTATTCTGATTTGTACAATACTGCCCTAGTATAATGTCAAATATTTTATAAAATATACAGTACAAATGTAGTATATTGTCATCAAAAGAATATTATACTTAATGATTGATAATAAGAAACGCATATTTTTCACTGTACATATACGATTTTGTTTCCAGAATACTTTTTCACATCTATAAACACGTACTGTACTACTTTTACACCAACCCTAATTTGTTGTGGTCAATATTTATTTATAATAGCGTAAGTGTAGAGACTGGTTTTGATTGTTTTGCGTTATCATCTACACATCTAACTGGCCTTATAAGTACGTTGTCTGAAATGTGTATTAGCGGACATTACATTTTGCATTCAAGCTGGCCAGTTGCATAATTGTAAGTACTAATATTTATGTATTAATTTGATTTAAGTTATTTTAGTTCGTATTTTTGTATTTGGTTCTTTGTAAAAGTTTATGAAATGAACTTTAATCAGGTTTATTCATTAATAAATACATTTGAGTATATAATACTGATATTTATGAAATATGAGTACTTATTGTTATGTGTCTATTACACAATAAATTCTTGCTTGTAATCGCAAATTATTTATGATATGTATTTATTGTAATTATGCAATTATTTGAGTACTAGCAGTGTGTGTGACGGAATTCATTTGTTTCGTTTATCAGGTCGAAAAGTACTAGACTAGTTGGTAATTCAAAGTCAAGACAGAACCTAATTCCACATATTGGTATATACTTATTTTATACTTTTTGTTTTTAACACATTATGATTTTCATTTTTGTATTTCTATTTTGTATTACTTTTATAATAAAGTTATATTTTTGTTAATACATATAATCGAATTTCCAGACATTGTATTTTGATAATTGAGATTTGAAACGTTTTGATATTTGATATCTGTAAATTTCTGATATTTTCATCATGTTTATAGCATCTTTATTTATATCATATCAGGGTTTCGAAATGTATATCTATAACATGTGATTGGAAGCTATCAATAAATTATGGAACTTTGTATGAAACTTGGTCATCTTGAATTTATTTACATAAACAAATATCAGAATAATTTATAAAAATCATCTTTGGTCAAAACACACACACACACACACACACACACACACACACACACACACACACAAACACACACACACCGATCAGAAAGTTGAGCAAGTGCATTACTTGCATTCGAGTATTCAAAATACGTGAAATATATGGTGACGTCATGTGAAGAATACGAATACCTCTTCTTTTACTAATTATGTAAATGCAGTCTAGATTTTTATTAAGTCTTTGGAAGACTGTTGCCGGTAATTCAGCTATCAATATTTTTTTCTGTATAAATCCTACTGTCTACTTCCATCCTAATATATAGTTAAAGGAAAGGGAAATTTCCGAAAATGGCAGAAATAAATAAAATGGCGGAAAAGAGTGATTCATTATTTTTCTTGGAATATATTACTCGAACAATGCAGTGACCAGATACAGTATGATATCTGTTCAATATATCTATCATTGATTTGCTAAATTATGAAATTTTCCCAAGCGGCAAACCATTTCGACCAGTTGTTAACCAAAATCAAATAATTACCAAAGAAGCCATGTCCCGATAGTTCACACCAGCATACGTCGCAATATCTTTAAGTCTGAATATTGGACAGTATTTGAGGTTTGGATCATTTTGCTGGTATCTACATTTTGAAAACTCTCTTCTGTCATTATAAGCAAATGTATTTTTCCTGCAATAAGAGAAACGTAATGTCATTATAATTAGCACTTTAACAATTTAACGCTTAACCCTTTCTACCCTTATTATCAGAATAGTATGATCTTTTCTATTGTTTAGACCAGTATATTATGACTTGCGGGGTATAAAGGGTTAAATGTGTTCTTTCGCAGAGTATATTTATTATAAAAACAATACCAAAGTTATAATGCTCAAGACGATCGTTTCTGTGAATCAGTTGAGTTCCAATTTAAAATGTATATGTATTTTCTAAAGAGAAAGTGGTATTAAACAAGGTCGAATAATAAATCTTAAAGTATAGCCGTAATCCTTCTAAGAGTAACCGCTATAACAAGATTACTACTATAGCTTTAGATAACAGATTTTTCGATTATAAATAATTCTATTTACTGAAAAATATTATCAAAAGGAGTGAGGCCGCTTCAATCGTATTCAAATCCTCAAATAAACTATTAAAATCCTCTGCAGAATCGGCGGAACCCTAAAGGTTTTTTTCAGCATTTTTGTCTTGGGTTTAAATATATAATTCAATATAACTAAAAGTCCGTTTGATGATTGGATGAAGCAAGGTAAGCTGAATGCAGCTGAAGGCTTTGTCTAGCTATAAAATATACATATGTAAGATCGAAATAGACAATCATTATTTCTTTGTATTCCATAGTATTCGGTCGAGTTTATCGACGAAGTATGATTGGACCGGGTTATGTGTTATATGTTAAACAAGATCCCCGTATCGACCATAAAATTTCTTAAACGACGATTTAAGTGTTCAGTAACGAAACCTTGAGTAAGTAGTTTATTGGCGAGTCGTTTCGCTATAAGAATAAAATATTCATAAGAGAGCATGCCCAAGCATAAATTATAAGTTGTGAAATGAAAACGCCATAGGCAGGAGAAGATGGAATAGTGCTACACAGAAATGGTAAATTCGTGATATGGGAATTGAAATCGTCGCGTTTGTCATAAATGAAGTTGACTCCGTCCTTTCCAATCGACAGGAGTAAATCTAGGTAAGAAGCAGATGTGTTGCTCTCTGTCGTCTCATTGATTTCTAGCTCAGCAGGATACATTTGGCCGAGGTAATTCTGAAATTCTGAACTATTTATAGGCATGGAGCATAAAATTGAACCTAAATTCTAAATTTTATTTCTTTTGGAGAGCAGAGACTTTATAAATGGCAACTCAAGCTCCGCGTCACTTGTGGGTATCCCAAACGCCGTAAGAACGAATTTATGATTATCTAACACTTCAGAGCTAGAGCAATTGGTGAGAGTTTGTGTAGGGTTTCCAGAATGTTTGTTGAGTCCAAATTTGGGTGCAAATATAAGAATATATATATATATATATATATATATATATATATATATATATATATATATATATATATATATATATATATATATATATATATATATATATATATATATATATATATATATATGGCGCCAGAAGGACGAAGCGGAATCCCCAGACTGAGTATGCACCCCCTTTCAGCGTAAGCTTAGTTTCATAATATGGGTGTGTAACATATTACGGTGTGGGGACTTTTACAACTGTTGAAGGAAATAGACAGGCACATGTACAAAGGTTTGTATGACACTCATTGATGACCAGATATTGCTCGTCATTTTCTGACACAGAACTTTTTTTTCAGATGACAATGATCCAATACAAGGCTAGAAATTGTATTAATGCCACAGGTTGGCCAGCACAGTCACAGATAAAAAATTATTGGAAATATGTGGTTTAAAATTTAAAGGAGACTGCAACAATACTCACGACTCCGGCAGAGCTTTCTGACGCTCCAAACGCAAGTGACAATCACTGAGTATTGGTTGCATTCAAGGACTTTACATATCCTTACCGAAGCAGAAGAGGAAAGTTATAAGGGTCAAAGGTGCAACCGCGTTACGTAATGTATACAATATAAAAAATCTCAGATACCAAAGTATAAATCAATATAATGTCCAGGACATACAAATCCGGTGAGAATAGACAAATACGGACTTCTGGAAACCAAGAGGTGGGATCAGGTGTCATGGAGGAGTAAGCATCCCCTGTCGACCGGTCACACCCGCCGTGAGTTCACAGTCAAGTCCAATAAAACAAGTGAGGAGTGTATCCTCGTCACAATTGGCACAGACGTCTCAACAATCGCCAACGAAAAGGCAACTCAACATTTCACTTAGTGAAACAGAGTAATCGCAAACAAGACTATTATACCGACCGTAAAATTTGCGGAACGTTGACATTTAACGCAGTTTCCGATATCCCTGTGTCAATAATTTGTCAATGAGTAGTTTACCTATGTATATGAAATATTCATGTGCTATACAAGCCCTGGCATATCGGATCATTTGTGAAATATGATGGTGACTGAGGAATATTACTACTTAAATGTGGAAAATTTACGATGGGAAAAACCGAAATCGTCGTGTTTGTCGTATAGCGTAGTTGCCAAATGTTTAAATATGAAGCGTGTGTGCTTGATTCTGTTGTATCTTTAATTTCTAGTTTCCTGGGATATATCGCATTGACATATATACGAAAATTGTCATTATTAATAAACAAAACGTTCTCGATATATCTAAACGTCAAATTAAAGGACACCGCTAACTTTTTCTTCTTTTTATTCAGCAGTTTCTGAATGAAATCTGCTTCGTATGAAAAATAACAGGTCGGCCAAAAAAGGGACACAACTGGTTCCCATAAGAATGTCGACAGTTTGTTGAAAGACCACATCTCCGAACATTACAAATATATTGTCTATTAGAAATTCCAGCATGTTTTTATATCAACTTCAGTGTATTTATGTGTAGAATCAGAGTGGTGTCGGACAAAATAAGTATCCTGATAGCCAGTCACCAGATATTTAAATTTTCGGGTACCACCTTAAGTGAAAAAACAGTTGTCGATGATGCTAAAAAGTCTTTCTTTTAATTTTTGTGGAATTGTTGTGTACAGAGTTGAGAAGTCATATCTTTTGTTACTGTGAATTCGAGAAAAATTCTGTGCCTTCGAATTTTCTAAAAGCTGTTTAGAATGTTTAAGTATCCACATCAGATTTACATCGCTTCTGGAATAAGCAACTGTACAGTATTGTTGAAGTTTCTCCTTAACGGCTGTCTATATATTGGTAAAGATGTGGTAGAACATTTGCTGGATCCTGCTATGTGTCTTTGCTTATATGGGGTTTTATGAAGATAGGGGAATCTAATATAAATATGGTAGCTCAAAATCGGTATCTGTTGTAGGTATATCAAATGATACGGTCACATGATTTTGAAGGATCTCGTCCTTTGAAAGGGAGCTACATGTGTATGTAGGGTTACCAAGATTCGTTTTAAACCCAAGTTCCTCTAATAGACAATTATAGTAATGTGCCTTACAAATAACAAGAGGCCCAAAGGGCCTTAACGGTCACCTGAGTAAAAGAGCAACAATCGCTTAAATTAAGTGATTGACATGTTAAGGCCAACTTTAAGAAAGGGAATCATGCAAGACTCTTTAGGGACTGCAAAATTGTGTTTGAATAATGTCTAACAACATAAATTTAGCGCTCCCCCCCCATGGGGTCGTTTTTCATCAAATAATTTATTCATTTCCAAACTTTGTAATCCTCCTCCTAGAAATGCTAAATATCAAATATGAAGTCATTCCCATTGTTCGTTCTTAAGAAGAAGATTTTTATACATTTTCTTAATTTTATCCCTTTAAAGCCCCTTTTAAGGATCTAAGGTGGCATAACTCCACAATTTTAACAAACTTGAAGGGTCTTCACATGGGGAAGTTTCCTGCCTGGTTAGGTGCAATTGACCAACATATTTTTTAGAAGAATTCAATTAAAGATTTCCATAAATGGCCCGTTTTTACCCCATTATGGGGCCCAAAGAGTCACAATCATATTATTTTAATACAAACTTTGATTGCCTTTACTGGGGGATGCTTTCTACTAAATATGGTTGAAATCTAACAACTTTGAATTTTTGGCTGATTTCAGTGCCCCCTGGTGGGACCGTTTTTAATCAAATATTTTTTTTTTTCACTCATTCCCATTGTTGGTTCTTGAGAAAAAGATTTTTAAACATTTTCCTTATTTTACCCCTTTTAGGCTGCTTTGGAGGATCTAAGGGGACATAACTCCACAATTTTCACAAACATGAAGCGTCTTCACATGAAGATGCTTCCTGCCAACTTAGGTTGAAATTGGCCTTGTGATTCTTGAGAAGAAGTCCATTAAAGAAGATTTCAATATTTGGCCCTTTTTTACCCCCTTATTGGCCCCCAAAGGATCAGAACCTTTTATTTCTACACAAACATTGATTGCCTTTACTGGGGGATGCTTTCTACCAAATTTGGTTGAAATCTGACAACTTTGAATTTTTGCCCGATTTCAGCGCCCCCGAGTGTGGCCGTTTTTCATCAGATATTTATTTATTTCACAAACGTTGTAAACATCACCCTAAATATGCTAAATATCAAATATGAAGTCATTCCCATTGTTAGTTCTTGAGAAGAAGATTTTTAAATATTTTCCTAATTTTACCCCTTTTTGACCCCTTATGGGGCCCCTTTAGGAGTCTGACCCTTTATTTTCACAAACTTGAAGGAGCTTCCCGTGGGGATACTTCCTACCAAATGTTGATGAAATTGGCCCACTGGTTTTTGAATAGAAGATGAAAATGTTCAAAAGTTAACGCACGACGCACGACGGACGAAGAGTGATCGCTATAGGTCACCAAGACCTTTCGGTCAGGTGACCTAAAAACTATATTATTTGAGGCTTTGTCTGCTGGTACCAGTACATATTGGTCATGTAATCTATCCAGTTAAGTTACTACTTTTGGTTCAATAAATACAGAGGGATAATGTGTTTTCATATTCCCTTTAAGTGTTCGAGTACGATATTTTATCAACCATCGTGTGGCTTTTAGCCATTCAGACAAAGTGTCTGGTTCTACGTTTTCATGTTTGGCCCATCGTCTGGCATAATCTCCGACATAATTCATAACTAAACTGAAATTCTGATGCTAATCAAAGGAACGGACTCCCCGGTATTTAGGGACCCTGAAAACAAGATTTTTGAGGCTTTCATTTTCAACAATAGATGACATGTCCGATAGGATTGTATTTGAAAGGAGATGAAGCACATGAACATATTACAATGTTGTATAGTGGATGGTTGATGTCCAGGCACTGCAAAACCTGTTTGTAATTGAATAGCAGCTTGGATGCTATGCTAGGTGTATAGCTATATGAAATGCAAGGCGTGGTTTTCAATTAAAAATATGGTGGAACACAGGATTGAACTTTTTGTGATTTAGAACATTGCCAATGTTTAAAGCGCCTATGCCTTTATTTGTAAATTTAAGTTTCAGGAAAAGACGTTTCTGTTCAGAACAGTCATCGTTTGTAACGCGTGCAGGCTTAAACAGTCTGTGATTAGCGATGTCCATTATAACGGATGTTGAGTATGTATTCTTGGGTTAAAGAATCCGTGTAGGTGTTCATTTTTGCTTCCTGAAAAAGTTCATGAAGAATTTAAAAGGAACAGAATAAAGTTTTCTGCGAATGTGATGAAGACCCAATGTTTTGTTAACGTAACGTAAAAGAGATGAAAAAGTGACATCATGTATGTATGGTCGGTTGTATGAACGATGTCCGTGACTTCGTTTACGTCTTTCGTTAGAATTAAAAAGTTCTTTCACATTAACACCACTACACAGTGGGCTTGATAGATTGCCTACACTTTCGATATTATCGTTACATCCATAGCGGTACGCAGTGCCAAGCTGGTTAATCAAAAAAAAAATATTACGCCGCCATTTTAACGGGGATTTATGACACACATCTGTATTGCATTGCAACATTGATCCTGGTCATTTTACATTTTTTACTAATTGTTTCATTTTAGCTAATGTTTGATTTGCATTTTGAAATAATTGAAATCAGACATAATTGATAAAGAAACAGAACCAAAACGGTGTCTAACTGAATTGTATAAGAGTCTTTTCAATGTCCTCTGATCCTAAAATATTTATAATACACTAGATAACTATAAAGTAAGTTACCTTCTTATGTTATAATCTGTAAATTCAACGTGGTTCCTAATGAAAACAGTGAAATTTTCAGAAGCCAGCAGTAATGGTGGTTGAGGCCTGAAAGGTATATCGAAAATTAAGGACTATGATTGAATACAAAATATTGGTCTAGGTAATTGTTCACACACACTATCGCGCGCACATACATACACAAGTGCCAATTAACAAGGTGTGCAATTTGCCGTATCTGTATCTGATAAACTATGCAAACAAAAACTTTGAATGACGTTAACAGACGTTCAAATGTTTATGTAGGACTTGCACAATCACGACACAAGTCTTAAGAAAGCATATCGAAATATTGCAGATTATAATATGATTGGCTCATACGACCGACCTTAAAAGATAGATAAGAAACATACTACCAGACTACTAGGCAGACATATTGACAATGGGAGAATGTAAATTCACTATAACAGTGTTTATTAAAGACATATTTCTTCACTATAAGACAAAACTAATAGCTGTATAATAAGGTTTTGTTTTATTTGTAGTGCACTTCTTATTCATTCACTGAGGACAACAAACTACGTTTCAAAAAGGAGTTCGGAATGTATTTTACCACACCTGCCAGTAGAAGCAAATGATTGCTAGTGAAAATATAACTCTGTCACACCAGCTATGACGTCACAATACAATTTATGACGTAGTGTTTCTGGGGCGTCTAATATACAGTGCATAGTTATGTCAGAGTATATTTGCGTAAATCTACATATACATGTATTTAAATTATGAGAGAAAAATAATCAAATATGGATGTGTTGATTAGAAACGAATATCTCCATCCTCTTGGTGAGAATCTGAAAGTCCAATCCTCGGGAAACCCTCGGGTTGTACAACCTGGGACCCGTTTTACGAAAGGTCCTAAGTCCGAAATCCTAACTTTTTGTCCTAACTACCATGGTAACGCATCGCTGATCGGTCAGTCCCAGGCCAACTAGGACTAAGATATAAGATTTAGGACTTCGGACTTTTCGTAAAACGGGTCCCAGATCCTTACCACACGAGTGGATATATCCTCCTTCACTCCACACACCCATGTAAGATTTTATCAATCTGACTTGTAAGCATAACTTACATTTCGGTGTAACTTCTTTGTACAGGACACCAGGCATATACGAGACACACACCATCTTTACATTCCCCAGTCATTTCACCTTTGAACAAAACGTACAACGTAATGTTAATTTACAATTTTACAAAAGCTTTGTAACTAATATCACACGGATTAAACATCTATATATGCAAGTTATATGTTGCTGAAAATGTACACAACAACTTATTTCACCACCTCCCTCCATATATATTCTTTCAAACTCTAACAACTAATAATGCCAGATTAACAACTAATAATGCCAGATTAAGTATAATTTACAATCAGATATATTATTGCTTTACAGTTTAATATTAACATTACACTGGAATTACTAGAACACCTACTGCCGGAAATAAAATTTGGAAATTAAAAAAAATTATCAACACAATACCACAGTTATAGTTTTGCAAAAAACCGATGCTCAAGGCGATAATTTTGTCAATAAGACTTCATCAGTTGAGCTGGTATCTGTAGAATTCGAAACAGAGTGATATCATCAAACTTATGTCATCCAAACATTATAAATGGCTTAGTATTTGCTAAAATAGTCTTATGTTGGAAACGAACACAATATTAATGGAAACAAGCAATTACTCATGTGTAATTATTAGTATAGTATGACATTTCCAAGATATAGTGCTCTCAGGAGAGTGTCGAACCATTTCCCTATTATTTATAATTGAAGTTCATTGAAGGTGTAAAAGTGATGACTACAATACAAAACATGAGGCCCAATGGGCCTTAATGGTCAATTGAAAAAACATTTCATATCAGTTTGGTTAAAATTATCTCACTGGTTCTTTAGAAGAAGTCGAAAATGTTTAAAATTTGATAAAAAAAATAAATATAATTATTATTTTATGTGTATTAATAAAAAGTTAAATTGATTTGATTTGTCAATGGCTAAAACTATACTGAAGCCCCCCCCCCCCTTTAATGCCTCGTTTATGGACATATTTTTTGTTTGCAAACTTTGTAGATAATCATTTAACAATCATGTATACAAAATTTGAAAATCATCTCATCAATGTTTCATGAGAAGATGATTTATAAAGATATACGAAGCTTTGGTCCTTTTTGGTCCCTTTTGTGGGCCCTATGGGTCTTAACCCCTTTTTATTTGCAAACATTATGCGGCTTCAAACGAGAATGCTACACACACCAAGTATGGTAAAAAGTGGTCCACTGGTTCTTGAAAAGAAGTAAAAATTGTCTCATGCCTACAAAATTAATAGATAATAATACATTTTTAGACTTTTTTTAGTATCTTAACAATGTTTTATCTTTTCTATTTAATGAATGTTTAGCGAATAAATTATTATTTTATGTGTATTAATAAAAAGTTAAATTGATTTGATATGTCAATGGCTAAAACTATACATTTTATTATTATCTTTTGTACTTCAAGTAGGGGAAATGTATGATAATATCATTTAACATTTGTTCATTTACTCACCATTACCAGTCGGCAATACTGTGCCTGCTATACAATCTGTAGAATTTGTACAATTGGCACCTGGTATTTCAGGGTCCTAAACAAAAGAAATAATTTCGAATGCACGTGCACAAATAATATAACCATTAATTGCTCGTGTCTGCGATAAAATTGTTTCAAATCAGTGTGTTATGAAAATACAATACATCAAGATGCTTTGATAAATTTAGAATGATTTGTATTTAATGAAAGAAATACAGATTGAGAGTAAGAAGAAACATATCAAGATGTAAACTGAAATAGGTCTTTGGTTGTTTTTTTTTTCAATTTTAAACATGTTTAATGGGCTTGTCCGCTCCAAATATTTATTTGTTAATGATGTTCGCCAGATTACCAACAACTTGCTCAAATTACTGACAAAAATAATTAACATTACTGAAAGGTTAAAAACCTCTGCAAAATAACGCCAAGTTACCTCAGCATATTTGCAACATATTAGATTTGAAATACTATGTATATGATTTAGAAAATGTGTTATGCAAGTTATAAACGTACGGTTGTTAAAAATGTACTTACCTCGCCACAAATGCCGATCATCTGGTGTTGTGTAATTTTCATATTTGTCAGTACAAAAAATGCATTGTTGTCCTATAAAATCGACAAAGAGAAACTTTTTTCAAAATATCAGCGTAAATACCACTTATCCATACATCTGTAAAGTCATCGATATACATCAATACATGCACTACCATAGGTCAAATGAACAAAAAATGACATACGTAATGGAACTAATTCGTGAACCACGTGATATCCGAGAACCTTTGTGCGGGACTTTTGTTTCTATTATTGATGGAATGACGCTAATAGACGATATCTTGCAGTAACGTTATTAAAGCTGGAAGAATACATAGCGTTACGTTCCGTTACTATTGTAGATACTGGTACCGCACAAACATTATCGGTTATTACGTGGTACATGAATATTATAAACATAATACCAACATTTTAATGATTAATCCCTTTCTGATTTTTTTTATTTTCATATATTTTGTGTCTAAGATCTGAAAATGTAAATATATTACTGTTTATTGTAAATAATTGGAATGTTTTTATCCGATATATATGTATTCATGATGTTGATAAATTTAAGAGCATGCGAATATGATTTTAGTAGTATCTATCTATCTATAGACAGATAGATAGATACATCCATCCATCCATACATCGATCCATACATCCATACATACATACATACAGACAGATAGACAGACAGACACACAGACAGACATATATACTTACATACATACATCGAAAGACAGTGTTTGCTTGTCTGTTGAGGACATTATTGTGTTAGATTTATTGTTATTATACTCAAAACTTACATTATCTTTATAAATCAAGGACTTGTTTACCTTTGAAGGCACGACGTAGTCCGCTACATCCCATATTTCCTGTATTTCTGGGTATTTTGTTGTGTTTATCATTCCAATACCTTTAACTTTTGTCGTGACAACACTTTCAAAAGCACTGGTCACTTGGTATGTTTTACTGAGCACAATTACTCTGTTGAATGTAATAATAAAAATATAAAGGACGGAATAAGAAGACAAAAAGACAATATTATATATGTGTAGTTCAAATATCACTACAACATTATCATTTACCATGCACCTTCCGCACCACTCGTCTGGCTCTGATGCACGACTTCCTAACCTCCTGGCCATCTACGCATTCACATAAATGATTGTTTCGATAGCGGTGATTAGAATTCTGAACATGAGAACGTCGAGGGTTCCGTCCGTAGTATTCGAGTTTTTTTCAATCAGTCCGTCAAATTATCTATTTAATTTTGTGAGTCAATTTTGCCATTCTTGAGCTTTGTAACCTAAGCACGTAGATCCAAGATCTTGGCATCCTGGATTTGGATGTGGTTAAACAAAGGTTGTACAGCTTCATTAACATCCACTTTGATAGTTAGCATTTTAGCTGATTTTAAAGAATTGCACAGAAGTTATTGAAAGGTGGGACTAATTACGGTAGCATGAATCATTTGGCTTAGATTTACTGTATTTCCTTTAACCGATCGAAGATTTTGCATATCTTCGTCTGTGAGATCGAGGATCGAATCGGAAAGTGTTGGCATACCACTGTTCGAAATCTACACAGAAATAGAACTCGATAGAAGCAATATTACACTGCAATGGCTGAAATGGAAAATCGTTTGTGCGTAAAATGAAATAACCGATCACTATAGAATAAATTTGCCGTATATAAGTATTGGATATAAGATGAAAACCGTCTATTTTGTGAAGATATTGGAATGTCTGAGTCGCGGAGCGCCGAAGACTGTCCAATATCTTCACATAATAGACGGTTGAAGCTTATATCATACTTAAAATATTTTAATTATGATGCTTTTGAAACACTCCCGATTTACCATTCCACAGGCAGACATTTTTGTTAAATGTTATCGATAGATATTGGCTTGCAGTTCCGCTATAAAAGGCGAGTCCACAGAACGACCATTATTTCACACCGCTACTCCCAAGGCAAAACAATGGATAAATGACATGTACTCAAAACATACACTGTACTCAAATCATAAACATTCGGCATAAAATCGTTCATCAAAGATATCAATAAATAGATTTTATAACATTTTTAAATTCATTATTTTAGTATCCGTAAAATAATATTCACTTTGAACGTACTAAATGTAAATAAAATTCTACCAGTAAACTACACATTTTGGTGTTGTTGTTTATATAGCGCCACCCATTCTGGTGAACTCGGTAACGTGAGCAGTCGCTTCGCGCAACACTTAACTAAAACAAGATAACCCTTCTCATATTATTACAAAGATAACATCAAAGAAACGTTATAAGAGACATAACTGTGAAACATTTCTATCAAATTGCTCGAAATGGATGCGAGTGGGCCCGTAAACGAGCCGAATGTCCGAATTGACCTCGGTCTTGTCCTTGATTCGTTGGTCTGAAATTTCATTTGTTTATAATTTTAAAATTTTCTTTTGGGGAATTTGGATTTGTTTGATATTCATATGTTTAAACTGAATAATAACATGCTTGTGAACTATATACTAAACGGCAAAATGTCAAGAAGGGTAAATGAACTTTGTTGATATAAATATTTATTTTCCACATGCAGGTGAGTTATACTCAAACTTTCTTACTTCATACATTTATTCTATGCGACTGTAGTTAGACAATGACGACTGATTTTGTAAACTCACCTTTATATCAGTTGTGGGGCTTCTGTCTATACATAAAACTGAACACATCTGTCTATCAAAACACTGGGGATGTTTGAAAAACTATATTATTATTTTTTTTTATTTAATTAAATTGGTTTAAAAGTTGAGATGGCAGCTTTATGGAGGCCCACTAATCATAATTTATTGTACTGACACAGGTAACAGTGAACAGTGCTACCCAACTACATCGGTTTCACATTATTTTTATATACCTGAATACTTTTTTTCATTATGAAGTTACTGCATCGCTACAACTCAAGGACATGTAAATGTCGTTTTAGCAGTAAAAGTTCAATCAGTGTTTTAGACCCAGTTCTGGAAAAGCTACTACATTATATCCAAAATATAAATGTCAATATAGGGTTCCGTGACATTCTTGTCAGAGTCCACTCCTTGCAATAAACAATTGGAAAACTTTGTAAAAAGGCAGGGTTTGAAGGGTTTATTGTAATTTTTCACTGTGGGATACTACTGCTGCTACCCATTTATATTAAGCAAAGGCATTGACAAACAGTTGATATCCGAAAAAAAACGGACATAGATCAAATACTGTTAGAGGTTAGAGGTGAACATCATAGGAACAATTAAAACTAATTGGTAATATTGTTCACAACAGAAAAAAGAAATCATCTTCCGATGATATGGAACATAAGAAAAGTGACAAAACCCATCATTCATAGTGATATCACAATTGCTTAATGGCGGAAATTGCCGAGTTATGGCCGGGAAGTACCGAATAGCAATGAGCTTTGACGTAAGCGGGCAACATTTCATGCAAATCCAGTCAACATTTTGTGATTCAAACATATATGTTATGTATACAGCGATCTGTATCACCAGGTGTTATGTGATGAAAACCAGTCACGAAGGGACATAGCTCCAATGCCGTGGGAATTTGAAACACGACAACAAAACCTGTAATATATGTTAAACACTATTGCTTCTTGTGATAACATACCAAATTTGAAAGGAAATAAATGAATAATAAAAAAGTTCTTCCATTTTCAGGGTTCCTACGTGGCCGAATGGTGAGAGCATTGCGCTTTAAATCACAAGGCCTCTCACCTCTGGTTCGAATCCCGCCAGGGTCATTTCGAATTAAGTGGGAAAGTTTGCCAGTTTTCTTGCGGAAGGTCGGTGGTCTTTACCCGGGTAACCGGGGTTTCTCCTCCACCTACAAAAACTGGACGCCATCATATGACTGAAAGATTTTTGAGTATGACGTAAAACAAAAAATCAAATCAAATCAAATCTTCCATTTTCTACATAATGTCCTTTTTGGCAATCAAAAGGTCATAACTATCGTGAAAATTAACGCAGCATTTCATTTTCAGATATGTACATACCAATCACACATGCCGATTCGCGAAACAATTGGGCAACAACTGTATGACTAGTTGTGCCCACAAGGAAATTGAACACAATCAACCAGAAATTAGGTAACGAAGGGCCATAACATCACTTCCACAGAAAGATGAAACACGACAACAAAACTCGTAATATATGTTAAATATTATTCTTGTGATACCATATCAAATTTGAAGGAAATGAAATGAAAAATAAAGAAAGTCATGTCCTTATTTGACAATCAAAGGGCAATAACTGTCGTGAATTTTACAATATGCAGATCTTCATGAGATACAAATTACACAATCGCAATCGAGAAACATTCGAGTGAGAACTGAGACTAGATGAACCCACAAGAAATGAATAATAAATGTTCTTGTATTTTCTACATAATGCCTTTTTTGGCAATCAAAGGGTCTTCAGGGAAAGATGGACACCTGGTCACATGACCAGAATGTCAATATAGTTATATAAACTGGAACTGATGTTGGAATTCTATACAAAGATGAGAGATGACACAAATTTATACACAAAGGACATAAATGGAATGGTACATTCACATCAGAAAGTAATTAAGTTGTTCTTTGTGAAACAAATTAATTGCATTCTTTGTGTCAGCTATAAAACACAGCTGCACATTGCCTGGCATCTTTTGTTCCTCTGTCTGTTTCTCTGGTATAGTCACATTTTGACATAGATTATCATTACTTTCTTACTGTATATGTTACTTCTGTGAAACGTATAGGAAAGGGTCATTGTAATAAGGCACATCGCCTAATCAAGGTCATGTTCAAGGTCACGCACAAGGTCAAATGGTTGTTACAATATTCCATTTCGATATACTTCAAGGTGTTATTGCTTCGTTATATACCCACAACTTGTTTTATTGACTCTTAATAATTGTTAACCATTCTGAATTGATCATTTAAAGAAAATTAAAAAAAAATGATGACTAAATTTTTACAGTGATCGAATTTAAGAATTAAATGTTATAAAAATTTGGTATTTCGGGGGTAAAATATTTCAATTTTTCGTACTCGTTTTCCACAAATTCTAATAAAAGCATAAAAACACATTGATACCATGGCCTTTGATCAAATTTTACCGAGATAGCTATAGTTTTGTAAATAAAATAATAATGAATAGGACAGTTGATGAAAAGAATGAAAATTCTGGAATAGGTCATAACTCTTGCATATGTAAATATCCCTATTATACACACAAATGTGCCAGATTATTTGTTCTTTTAATTCATATATGTCATTCATTATGAATAAGTATGCAACAAATAAGAAAAAAAGTTTTTTGTATACCCCAGGGTACCCTTCTTTCCCTTAACTTTCGTGAAAATTAATACAGTATACTCATTTAACGATATGCACATCTTCATGTGATACCGATCACACATGCCGAATCGAGAAATATTCAGTGCAAACTGTGGGACTTGATGCACCCAAAATGAAATTGAACACAAGAGACCAGAAACTAGGTTACGTAGGACCATAACACCAATTCTGTGGAAATTTGATACACGACAATAAAACCCGTAATATATGTTAAACATTATTGTTTTTTGTGATACCATGCCAAATTTGAAAGGAATTGAAAGAAATACAAAAATACTTGGTGCTTAGCAAAGTTTGTGTATCATGAAAAGATTATTGACTGTATATTTGAGATATTGACGTCCTTTGTTATTGGTGCGACGGACCATGGAAGCTTGGTATTTTCCCACTCTAAGATCTAGGGCGTCAAGATTTCAACGGTCTTTAACATATATTATATATATA